>CM053591.1:22366246-22381954 GCA_028646515.1 Pseudochirops corinnae | reverse complement strand
AAAAAATTGAAATGTTTAGTATATGAGGGGAGTGATATGAAATGTCTGGAAAGATAGCAGGTACCAAATTATATAGCACTTTAAATACTAACCATACTAACCAGAGGATTTTATGTTTTATACTAGTAGAAATAAGATTCTTTAGTATAGAAGTGATATAGTCAGATCAGTACTTTTTTTTAAGATTTTCAATTTTTTAAAATTTATTTATTTTTCATTTTCAACATTCATTTCCACAAGACTTTGAGTTGCAAATTTTCTCCCCATCTTTCCCCTACCTCCCACCCCAAGATAGGGAGCCTACTGAATACCCCTTCCCCCGATCTGTTCTCTCTTATATCCTTCCCCATCCCACTCCCAACTTTTGAGTAAGGCAAGACAGATTTCTATACCCCAATGCCTGTATATCTTATTTCCCAGTTGCACATAAAAAGAACAATTTTTTTAACATTCCTTTTTAAAACTTTGATTTCCAGATTCTTTCCCTTCTTCCCTCCAGACCTATACTTTTGAAAACTTATTTTGTCAGCCATATGAAGAATGAGGAGGCAGCAAGACTATATACTATAACAATAGCTAGGGAATCAATGGCAAGGGCTGAAACCAAGGTGACCATGTGAGTGGAGAGATTTGAATATACAATATATAGGTAGAATTGACAAAACTTGGTAACTAATTTAATTTGCGTACTGAATCAAGGATTACTCTGAAGTTTCAATACTTGTGACTAGAAGGCTGATGATCTCCTCTACAGAAATCAAATTTGGGAGACTTTGAAGGCAGGAAGGAGAGTTTTGCTTTGGAAATGTTGAGTCTGACATGCTTAAAAATATCTTGGTTCTTATTTGTGGTTCAGCAGCATGCAACTCTTTGGGACCTCATGGCTGTCCATGGGGTTTTCTTGGCAAAGATGCTGGAATGATTTGCCATTTCCTTCTCCAGTGGATTCAAGCTTAAGTGACTTGTCCAGGTTCAGAGGCCAGATCTGAACTTAGATCTTCCTATCTCCAGGCAGAGTGCTCTATCCACTGAGTCATCTAACTGTCTCTATGGACAACGAGAGATAAAATGCCTAAGAGGTGGTTGATAACGTAAAACCGAATCACAGGAGAGAAATGGGAACAGGGCATGTGGATTTTGAATGTTTGAATACAGAAGATAATTTAACCCTTGGGAGATGATTTTACCACTTAATAATTAGCATTTCTATAGCACTTACTTACTATGTACCAGACTCCTAAGCACTTTACAAATATTATATCATTTGAGCTTCCTATTATTATCCCCATTTTACAGTTGAGGAAACTGAGTCTCTCAGAGGTTGTGAATTTTCCAAGGTCACATGATTTCTAAGGGTCTGATGCAGGATTTGAACTCAATTCTGCCTGACTCCAAGTCCAACACTCTATCCACTGAGTCACCTAAGAAAGATGGTATAGAAAAAAAAATGAGAAGAGGACCGAGGTTAAAGCCCTGGAATAAACCCCATATTAAGAAGTGAATCATGGATGATATTTCCACAAAGGAGGTCAAGAAGCCATATTGATAGAAAAATAATGAAGAGAAAATCTAGATAAGGAACCAGTTATCACAAAGAGATAAAATACCTTCATTGAGAAAAGGTCATGCCAAATTAATCTAAATTTGTTATGTTAGATTTTGTAGGGTTATTAAATTAGTAGAGCAGAAGAACTCTATAAAGGTAATTTGTATGCCTGTATAGGTTGTAAAAAAGAATTTAACAAATTTTCCCATAATATTTTCTAGACAGGATGGAGAGATGTGGACTAGAAAATAGGACAAAGTAGACTTGGAATCAATTACAATATCAGCCTCAGGATATTTGTTAAGCTTTTGAGACAAACTCCACAGGAGTTACCCAGTAGAATCTCAAGAGTCTACATTGGGGCCTGTGTTGCTTAAAATTTTTAAAGTATATAATCTCATACTCCTTAAACTTACAAATGACACAAATCTGACGGGGAAAATAATACATCAGATGACAGAATGAGGATCAAAAAGGATTTTTGACAGGACAGAGCACTGGACTGAATCTAATAAGAGAAAATGAAATGGGTACATTTGTAAAGTCTTATATGGATGCAAAATATCACCTTCACTATTATAGGAAGGGGGAAGTATGATGAACAGTAATTGATCTTGAAATTTTATCTTGAAAAAAATTCAGTTGCATGATCAATATGAGCTAGTAATGTGATGCAGAAAGCCCAAAATTGTGTGATTGGAGGCTGTGGTAAGAGAGGCCAGGAATATGTTAGTGATCATCCATCTGTCCTCTGCCTAGGTCAGACCACAACTAGAGTATTGCATTCAGTTCTGAGTGACAATTTTTTTAAGAAAAAAATCTGATCAATTATGGAGCTTCTAAAAGCGGTGGATTAGGCTTATGAAGGGGCTCAACCATGTTATAAGAATAAATTGACAAAACTAAGAATTTGTATCCATGAAATGAAAGAATTTTTGAAAGACATGATAGCTGTCTTGAAGTGCTTGGAAAGAAAAAAGTGAAATGTTCTTGTTTCCAGAGTAAAGTAGGAAGAGCTTTGTACATGAAGGTACCCAGAAGCAAATGCCTCCTAATAATTGGAACTATCTAAAATTGGAATGGACTACCTTGAGAAGAAGTTTGTTCTTATTCTCTCAATGTTTTCAAGCAAAGCTTGGATGAAAACTTCATTGGCATTCTTATACATGGATGAGTTGGGCCAGTTGACCTCTGAGATCTCTTGCAATTCTCAGATTCTGTGATTCTTTGAAGAAAATTGTTCCTTTGGGAGGCAGGGGGTGGATCTGAAATAAACCATTATGAAAATGGTTGTTCCACTAAAAAAGCAAAGGATTTGCTCATTATCTCCCTAAAAATTCCAAAATAGCATCTATTATTACCCTGCCTTCAAATAGGGAAGAAAAAATGAACCGTGTAGACTATGGGTGGGACAATATGCTTTTAAACCTTCTCTGTGATTTTTTCTCACAAAAAAAAATGAAATGAGAGTTAATGAAAAATTTTAAACAGAAGTGACTCAAAGCTTATTGCATCACATCATGTTGACATGAAAGACCAAATCTCCTTGGTGGAACCACAAAAAGCCAACAGACATTCTAAAGCATTGCCACTCATTCTGATTTCAGAAATTTCAAAGACATTTCTGGAAAGTTAAATGCAACCCAAGAAAACTCATCAAAGGACTGTTTCTGAAATCTGAAAAAAATTAAATAAATTTATGTTCTGTCCTTTAAAAAGGAAAAATATTTTATATACTAATACCCACTAGATGTAATCAAAAAATAAAACTGGAAGACATATTTTAAGTGTATGGTAGTGATGTAGATGGACATGCCAGATAATTTTGGCCTGTGGATATATGCTTCTTTGTTAGATCAGATCACTATAACTATGTAAATATAGCTTGAGAAATACATTTAGAGACTTTTTTCTCATATCATTCAACAAACATCTGTGAATTTTTTGTCAAAATCCCTGACTTATACCCTAGATTTGCTCACTCAAACAGAATATGATGTTTGAAACCACTCAGTTGGTGGTAAAGTATTGTATAGTGAGACACACGAATCCTCTGAGGTAATATGAAAGAAAATGGCGGAAGTTGGAACTTCAACTGAATTCTGTGGTGGATCCATTTGTTCTTATGCTCAAACGCTAAAAGGATCATAAGTACTTCGATAGGTGCAGGGTTTTTTTAAACATATTTTAGTTAAAAAAACATTTATAATACATATTCTATCTTCATGATAACACGTCTGATTATTAGTAAAGAAAGACTGATTAGACATACTTTGTACAGAAAAAAAGTTTGGGGTGTTCTTGTTGTTGTTGCTGTTGTTTTTAAGAGGGAAATTGTTTTAGTTTGTTTAAAGATTCTTCCCTTGCAAGTACTGCCTGAAACAAATGCATTTTTCCCATTATTATAGAAAGAACATGATAAGTGTATGAAAATTGATTTATTGTATTTTTTGTTATTATATTTTATTTATATATTATATTATATTTTATATATTATGAGATTATATATTATATTATATTTTATATATTATATTATATTTTTTGTTGTTGTTTGGTTGGTTGGTTTGAATGGGTTAAATTGGATCAAGTGTCTTGCCCAATGTCACACAGTTAGTAATTGTGGTCAAGTGTCTGAGGCTGACTTTGAACTCAGGTCCTCCTGACTTCAGGGTCAGTGCTCTATTCACTGTGCCACCTAGTTGTCCCTAATTTATTATTTAAGCCAAGAAATATGTCAAAACAAATCAGAAAGTGTATTCGTTTGTTTATATTCTCAATTTGAAGAGGGAAAAAAACATATATTTCTTTCATTAAGTTTTATAAGAGAAAAGTCACACACTTTATTTCAGCATCTAATTCTCCAGAAACTATTAAAGCAAAATTTCTAAGGCTAAATTACTGATACTTTCTGCTGTGCTTGACAACATTGTCTTGTCCATGCTGATTTTTAAACCAACCTTTTATTCATAGTTGATTGTATTTCTGGGAAACCCCTTCTTCAGCTGTAGATGAAGGACAGAGCAATACTTGTATTTTGAACTAACTCTATTAATCCAACTTTTTTATAGTGATATTTCAAAGGATATGATCTTGCTTATCCAAGTGTGTATAAAAGCAAGCCGTGTTGTAATAGGTTTCTTATCTCACATATTTTCCAAGTAATATCTAGATTGAAAAGACGTGGAACTTGTCAGGGAAACTGTTTGACTCATAGCTCCCATTTCATTAATATGTAATCCTAGAGCAAGAAAATGATTATACGTCTCGTCCATTGTTGAAGGTTCTGGTGTTTTTTGTTTGTTTTCTTTTACAAGCAGTCCTTCACCTCCTTAGAGAAAGACAATTTAGGGAATTGGGAAGAATTCCAGATTTAACTTCAGCTACGCTAGATTCATTTCCTAGATCCATTACTGATATTGACTTTCTCCTGTTCACTAGTACAATCACATATGTCCTGACTCTGGAGTCAAAGGACTTGAGTTCAAATCCCACTCTGATTCTTACCACTTGTATGAATTTATACAAGTCACTTACTTTCCTTGGTCACAATTTTCTAATCTGTAAAATGAAGAGATTGGACCAGATGGCCAGTGAGGTCATTTCTAGCACTGAATTTGTGATTAAATGTCCTAAATTTACTGAATCACAGTTTATTCATCTGCAAAAATGGGGTCAATGCTACTTGCAATAACTACTTTACAGATTTTTCGGAGGAAATTGATTTGTAAAGCATGACAACTATCAACAGAATGACATTTGGAAGTTTTAGCAAAAAAGATACCTAATTGTAGAGCACTTTAAGCCTATTTTCATTATACTAAGTAATGCTTTATTCTGCGCCCTTTTCCCCTCTATTCAAATTGTTTTGAGAATGATTGGTCTCAAGGAGAAAAATGATGAATTGACATAAAATGAATTAGTGACAGGCTAGAGAATGGAGACTAAGCAGGCTGTGAAGTTTCAGAAAACTTAGCTTAATGACTCCTAGGAGGCTTGGGCAAAATGACTACTGAAAAGATTTTTGAAAGACTTTGGAAAACATCTATACACACTTTAGTGACAGGGTAGAGATCTAGCAGCATACCCAGGGGAAGGCATGGCCCCATAGCTTCCATCTCTGCTTTTTCTGTGAAGGTTTCTGTAACTAGAGTATCTTCATCTGGACATGGATAAAAAGAATTACAGATTCAATCCACAAACTCTGTGGCAAAATACAATACCTCTGAGATCATATACCACACATAGCCACAAAAATGAGAGGATTAAAAGAGCACAAAGTGCATTCTACCACCATATTTTAGTGATGAAAAACCTAATTTACATACATAGAATATATATATGTGGGTATATAAATATATATGTGTGTGTGTATGTCAACTATATTGTGAACTACAGAAAACACATTAAATGAGTTAATTGCTCAGCAGGTTAATGGAAGAGAATTTCAATATTAGAAATAAAATGAAAGCCCTTCATCTAGAAACTTCCGTGAAATTTAAAGCTAAATATATATAAAAGTTCCAAAGTAATTTGAAATATTTTTTTAAAGTAGGAAGACTCCCCAAGCATTCAATAGTGCTCCTGATGAATTCCAACAAAGCTACATATACAGCAATAGAATATGTGTTATATATGTGTGTGTTTGTGTATATTTGTGTGTGTTTGTTGTCATTTGTCCTTTGTTTTCAAAGAGGAGCAATGACATCACAGGGTGATATCTTGATTTGTTCATAAGTTGGATTTAAGTGAGGCAGAGTTGCCCAAAATCATTCACCTCACTCTCTTTTTCAGAGTTATCCACGTCCAGTAGCAAGACAAAAGTAAAAATGACTGGACATGGCCTGTGATGAAGTGGTTAACCTTGGGATCTTCAATGTCTGACCAAGTTCTAATCTCTCCACAGTTTCTGCTTGAGATGTCTTTGTGGCTGTAGGAATAAATTGTTCTCATTTACCTATTGTGCTAAGGGAAGTCTTCACAGGCTTGAGGTGTACAACCCCCTAACTTACAGGGGGACTTGAGGTCCATCCATCACTCTCGACCTGGTTTAGCCCATATACCAAGTTGTTTACCAGGGTATGGCCACTATGTATGCTACTGCTTCTTGGAAACACAGGTGATAGTTAAGTGCCTGGTGGACACAAAAGGGAGATGGATGAGTAGCCCTCACCCCAGAGGTGTGTCTATTTGAATGTGTGTTATAAGAGAGAGTTTGTTATAAAAGAGAGTTCTTTAAATGGGGATTAAATATCAGAGAAGGAATAATAATGCTAAGAATCATTACACTACATTCAATTAACCTGTAGTCTACCAATTTCATAGGACTTATTTCAAGTACTACATCCTCTAGAATGCTTCTCCTAACTATTACTTTCCATACCGAGCTCTCATTTCTCAAGAATTTTTATCTAAAGCCTTCATTTCAGCTTATAATCATATAGTGTTTTACTCTGTTATTATTTTGCTGTTTCATTTGGGAATGCTGTACTTTCCCCAACGAGATAATTAGCTCCTTGAGGGTGACAACTATATTCTATACTTCTCTTATATTTCTCAAAACACCTGGTATGATTCTAGGGCCAAGCACATAAAGAAATGATAAACACAATCTTTTTATTTGAATTGGAAAACTAATACGTGTGAAAACTTCATGTAAGCAAAATTTTTTTCAACATTTAGAGCTGTCCAAGAATGGATTGGGCTGCCTCAGGTGGTAGCAGGTTCCATTTCACTGAGAGAATAAATACTGAATCACTGCTTGTCAGGTAAATTGTAGCTGGAGCTCTTGCTCAGATCCAGTATAAACAAGATAACCTTGGAATTCCTTCAACATAAGCAATTTTTGCTGAAATCTTTATGGTGTAGTTATTGTTCTTACTCCTTAGAATCCACATAACACTTGGTTTTATGATACTCTAATACACTTAGCAGGCAATATTGTGTATGGTAGTTGTCTTTGTTTAAATCTTATTCCCCTACAAAATTTGAAAGTATCAAAGAAAGGCACCCATAGTGTCTTGTCTAAATGGCATAACTAAACTTTGTAACTCTTTTAGTACGCAGCACAGTACTCTATCCACTAAATGCACATTTAGTCAATGAATAAACAAATGAATTAATGATAGGAGAATGCACCAAAGCAAATTAAAGTCTACAGAAAATTCAAATGTTTCATTTTACAGCCAAGTATCATGATGCACATCTATAATCCTAGCTCCTGAGGGGGCTGAGGCTGGAGAACAGAAGTTCTGAGCTTCAGTCAATTGGACAACTTCACTGCTTGGAATTAATATGGAGGGCCACCAGATTGCCTAAGGAAAGGCAAAATATTTGGGGTGGAAATGAAACTGAACAAAAATTCTCAGCCTGATCAGAATAGGATTAGGTCATGTGGAGCCCTTGCACTTTCAGCCTGAACAAAACAGAGGGACCTAGCTTTTTAAAAGTTCATTTTACCCAATAAATAAAATCTTTTACATTGCAAATATGTTCACTGGACTAGGTGTGGCATGATCAGGTTATAACTGAGGTAACAGCATAATCTTAAAGGGATATATCTATATTATGAGACCAATAAGAAGGGGAATTTAATTAAATAAGCCTAAAGTGGAAAGCTAGGAAAGTCCTATGTATGTGATGTTGAGTGGGAGGTAGGGAGAAAGAGAACACTTTTGTGTGAAAGCTTTGCCAGGATTTCTAAGAATGGTAGCACTTATCAGCTCTCTATTTGTCCAGCTGGTAGAGAGTGCTGCTAAACTGGTGTGGGGCCAAGGGGTTAATTAATGTTTATAAAACTTTAAAAAAAATGAGGTACCTTCCATCAGAAAACATCAGAGATTATAGTTTTAACTTTTTTTCAAACAATTAAAATTCCAAACATTTAGTATTTACATAAACCAAGGACTCTGCACTTGTCAACCTAGGGAATACACTTCAGTCATTGATACAGTGTGTTAGCATTCTGCATTATGGTGTCCATAAGATTGCCTGCATTTGGAATGTTATTAATTTTCAAAAATTTTATGGACAGTTTAGGTTTGATAATAAGCTAATAACAAATACACAGAAGAGCTACAAGAACTGTTTGGAGGAAAACTTTTCAGTTGCTTACTTAAAAACATTTTTGTTGATATACTTGCACATTTTTTATCTTTATTTATAATATTCATAATTTGCAACAAATACCAACTCAGCAAGAAAAGCTAAGATTTTCTTAATTAAATGCCAATGTTTCTAATCAGTTCAGTCAAAATTGTAACCATTTGTAATGGCAATAGGAATTTGAAGATCTTCCCTTCCCCTTAATAGGCTTAGATGAATTTGAGAACCTTTCCTGATTTGAAAATAAGTTCTGCCCCCAATAGGCTGAATGTGGTCACCTGGATCCTGGGGTGGGAGGCTTGTTTTTCAGGAGGCATAATTTTGGTTACTTTGTAGTCAAGTGGATCATGAGGGTTGTGATGTTCTCTGATCCTGGAAAAGACTATATATACCTCTGAGGCAAAGTTTTGCTTTGAGGCTCACTTATGGGAAGAGTTGTGTGATTTGGCCAGATGAGATTCTGGGCAGCCGTTGAGCCTCCTGCCCACCCGCTCACCAGCTTTGAAAACCCAGATGTTGGTTCTTCTCTCTGTGGTAACTAACACTATCTGATATGTAATGGTCAGACAGCTAGAAGTCCTGTCTGTTGGTTTGCTGAATTGTCTTATTTTCTCTCTGTGTTTTTTTTGTCTGCTTGTAACTTCTGTTTGTATTCTTTGAAGTTCAGAGTGCTGACTTTTTCCCCTGAACTAGGTAAATGATATATGTTTGATTGATTAAAGTAAGATTATTAACACTTTTTGAGTTGCTTTCCTTCAGAAATGCAGATCAAAGAACCTGTGCTAGCAGCCATCCTGGGTGTGCTAGCATGCTTGAGGCTATGCCATTTCAATGAAAAATGGGGAAAATTAATATTGGGGTAAAGTGTTTCCTTACTATGTTTATTTTTTTATTCTTCAATTAAGGGTGCATTTTTTGGTACATATTCATGATTTCATCAGTGTAGGGAATTCCTATGATTTCATCAGTGTTGGAAATTCTCAGTGAGAGAAGGGAAAAACCCTCCACCAGCAAAGACCCATAGTTATTCTTCAATTAGTAGTCTTAAAGAATTGCCTGGGGCATTGAAAGCTTAAAGGATTTGCCCATTGGTTAGGTAGCTCATGTGTATGAACCCAGACCTTCCTAAATCTGAGGCCAGTTCTCTATCCATTAAGCAAAAATGCCACTAATCTACAGGATACTAAAATACTCATGAAGGTTTTCTATGATACTCTAAAACAGCAAGATTTGTCTGTTGAGGAATGATGTCATGTACACAAATAGAATGGATGGATTTCAATCTATGTATGAGAATTGAAAATGACAAATCCAGCAGGTATAGTTTCAGTCATGTTCTGGATTCGTCATTTTTTTCCAGTGATGTTGTGTGTCTGTGAAAATGGAACACTACATTCTCCAAAGGATCAAATTTACGGGATCTAAGGAGATAGATAGACAATGAGTGAAAGTAGGTTACAGCCCATTTACTAAAATAAACAGCATGAAGTAAGGGAAGGGACACCATCAGGGACCTGCTTAAATGGAAAATAGCTGGATATAGTAAGGAGAAGGAATGACAGGTGAATAAGCCAAGTGTTATGCCATTACATCAACACCAAAAGACACAGAGGAAGACTTTCCATATGTTCATCCCCTATTTACAAGGATGTAAGCAAGAATCATGGAGGTTAAGAAGATCTAGATTGTGATCTGAACTGATTCAGAATATAGTAATATTCATGAAATAGCAGAGACTCTGAATTATCAGCACATATGTATGAATTTATGTATGTGTGCACATAAATACATATATGTGTATAAAGATTGCTTAGATAGGTATATAGTTTATATATGTGTGTGCGTGTGTGTGCGCATGCCTAATTATAGATATATTAGCATCTATCCACAGTCACCTTGTGTTATATCTATAAAAACATATTCTTTTGCATGTCGGAACATACATCTGAGTGCAGGTATATATACACACACACACACACACACACACACACACACACACATACACACACACACACACACACACACATACATATATATACTATGATATGTATTACATGGTAGAAGCACATTCATAAATACATGTCTACATTTTGCAGCACAGGGAGCACACTTATATAGTGGAAATCAATTGGCAAACAGAAGAAAGTAAGTGTCTGAGAGGAAGGATTGTCTTTTGCCTTGCTTCATATATTCCTTTGGTTGTTTTCTTTCAGAAGACTATTGTGATTTTTTTTCATTATTTTCCTGTATGTATTCTTCTTGATATAATCATCTTATTCTCCTTTCTTACTCAAATCTCTGATTTGTTAAGCTCCTGATAATTAGAAGTCTGCAGTTTTTTCCAAGCTGACAGAAACTCCTTGCTATGCACTTCATACTTAACAAACGTTACTGATAATAAGAAGTCTTTGCATTTACTTTGTTATCAAAAATTCACTTTCTTCTCATCAATAACTTATCTCCAGGCTTCCAAGGTCCACACCTTCTTCCAAAACCTGTTATAGCTCCAATTTCATTAATATCATAGACTGCTTTATTATAAGCAAAAGTGAAGCAAAGGTTCTCTGTGAATGAAACCTTATCAGAATAATCCAAAACATAACAGTTTTTCTTAAAAATCGTCATTTTTGTTGTTGTTTTCTTGTAGTATTTCACGAATGCATACATGGTTTCCAAAATGATTTTCCTACAGCACAGACTTTACCATGTCACTCCCCTATGCAATAAATTCTGGGAACCTATGACTTCTATGATCAAATACAAAATCTTGTCTAGTATTTAAAGCCTTCCACAACTTGTCTTGACCTAGTCCTCTAGCATTGTTATATATCACTCCACTGTCGACATTCCAGACAAGCTGGTCAGCTTGCTATTTCCACACCCCACACTCTATAGGTCATCTCTATGTCTTTGCACAGATGGTCCCCCCACTACAAGAATTTCCTCCCTCATGACATCTGCCACTTACAATACCTATTTTTCTCCAAAACTGAATTCAAGTAAACTACATAAGAAGCATCATGATTCTGTTGTTGCCAAGGAGTAGGGAAGAAAAACTGCCAAAAGAGAACTGGAGAGGTTTTTGCCACTATTTGATAAAGTTTACTTTTTTTCCCTGAAACACACACACACACACACACACACACACACACACACATACACACACATTAGATGTGTTTGTGTGCAGGGCAACTAGGTGGTGTAGTGGATTGAGCATGGGGGCCAGAGTCAGGAACACCTGAGTTCAGATCCAGCCTCAGTCACTTATTGGCTGTGTGATCCTTGGGCAAGTCACTTAACCAGGTTTGCCTCAGTGTCCTCATCCATAAAATCAGGTGGAAAAGGAAATGCAGACGACTCCAGTACCTTTGCCAAGAAAACCCCAAATGGGGTCAAGAAGTGTCAGACATGACTGCAATGACTCAACAGCAACAGCAACAACAATAACAAAATGTTTGTGTGTTTGTGTGTCTGTGTGTATGCATACACATGTATAATCATGCGTGTGTCTGTGTGGATATGTCGATATGTGTGCATGTATGTGTGTGTTTGTATACACACATGTGTATATATGTATATATACATATGTGTGTGTATATGTATATATATATATATATATATATACATATATACACTCTGTGTGTGTGTGTGTGTGTGTGTGTGTGTGTGAATTCACTTTTGTATTCCTCTTAGCACCCTGGCACTGACTCTCTGCACTTCTTTCTTCTTCCACTAGGGTGCCTCTGTCCAGTCCTTCCCTTGTTTTTCACCTTCCTTTAATGCAGTTCTTCCTCCATTATAATGTAAATATATGTAAATATATGTGGGCAGGAACCATTTTTATTATTTTATTTGTATCCCTAGTGACTGGCCAGGATAGTGCCTGGCGAGTAGAATAGGAAGCACTTAACACATTCTTGTTGAATATCTAGATACAGATAAATTCATATATGTCTATCCATGTGTGAATATGCATGTACACGTGTGTGTATGTCTGTCTAATCATATGTATATTATGTAAATCTATATATGCACAGTGTCTCCACTGGAAGAAGGCAAGCTTCTTTAGGGCAAGGACTGTTAATAAAATATTTTGTAATCTGAGTACCTAGTATAGTGTCAGTCACATCATGGACACTGAACAAGTATTTAATGATTCATTGAATTAGTATTATCCAGACAATTTAATATTCATATTATGCATCTTGTCTATTTCTTCCCCAGTAGATGCCAGAAATGATATGGATTCTTCTTAACTATAGTGGTAATTAAATTATCTATAATAATTCATTCTACTGGAATAATGATTGATATTGTTATCATTCTTATTATTATTTTAATTTGCTTATAGCTTGATAACAACAACAACATAAACAAAACCTCAGAAAATTACCCATGTATGCAAATGGTTGCTCCATATATATTGAGTAACCATCAATTATTCGCTTTCTACTACAAAAAATCTCGTAACTGGGTTTAAGGAACCTGAAATCCAGGTGGCAAATGGCATGGAAGTGACGAAATGATGCCCAAAACAGATTTCATGTTATTATCTAAAAGTTCACACACTCAAGAATTCTAGAAACATAATAATGACTTGAAAGTTAAAAACATGCAACTTGTATGGCAGAAGAAAGAGAGATTATTATGAAGAAGAAATATCCGATGAAATATTATGTAAATAAATTATCCTTAATGGGTTATGTTGTGTTCACTATTTTTTTTTCAAAACTCTTAAAGTTTCTCTTTAAATTTAATGTGACTTATTATAAACCAATCTAGAAAGGGAACACAGGTAATAAAAGAAAGGGGCAGAAGTTGACCCCAAGTATTCTGCCCCCATGCAATGAGGACCTTTGGTAGTAAACATTTAGTGGAATCTAAAAATATTTTCCACATACTATTGCCTGCCCATGAAACTGTGGTTTGGAAATTATCTAGACTCATAATCAGTTTATGATTATATTTATTATAATTATATTCAGTTTGCATAATTTTGCTTGGTGACACATTTCACCAAAGAAAAATTCAAAGTTCATGTATTTTAATTTTGTCTCATTACTAATTGTTTATCCAAATCCATTTTTCCTAAAACCAGGTTGTCAGTGGTTTGTTTGTTTGTTTTTTTGGAGGGGGGAGGTGTATCAACCTTGAAAATATGATAACTAATTTATGCCCACCATCATTCATTAACTTCAATTACAAAGACCATTAAGTTTCAGCTTAATTACTAAGCACCTGATTTGACATTGATTTCTAATGCAAATAATATGTGATGGTTTAGGTTAGAAAACAAAGAACTACATGTGGCCCTTGGTCAATGCATGGTAAATTGACAGCGGGAGATTTCTGCCTTGGTTCCAACCAACTGGCTAGGATTGCTAGGGCACTGGGGTCAAACCCTGTTTTAATTAACCTAATATCATTTGATCCTTAATAGTTTGTTACAGTGATTACTGTCACCCTGGGCTTATTTATGACCTATTATTTCTCGGAAATTCTCAAAGTGTACACATCAATAATCCCATATGTCAACTGACTCGACCCACTGCTAATGGCTATGGTGAAAACCTCTTCGCAATTTCAAAGAAAATTGCGTTTTGTCTTAGGCTATATCTGGATGTCACCCAAACAAGTGGTTGATCCAGTCAAAGAGGAACTTAGATTGATTATCACCGTATATAATAAGCTATCTTACTTGTTAAAAGATTCGCTTTTCAAATAATTATTTACATATTCATTAAAGAAATATTTAGTAACACTTATTATATGCAGGCCATTGTCTAAGGTTTTAGTGATATGCAAAGTTTGGGTACAAAGCGAATGGAGCAAATAGGTGGTCCAGTGGATAGAGAGCCAGACCTGAGTTCAAATCGAACTTCAGACACTTAATAGCTGTGTAACCCTGGAAATGTCATTTAGCTCTGTTTGCTTCAGTTCCTCATCTGTGAAAAGAACTGGAGAAGGAAGTGGCAAACTACTCTAGTATTTTTGCCAAAAAAACCCCAAAAGATGTCACAGTCAGACACAACTGAAAATGACTAAATCCCAAGCACCCCAGCCTCAAGGAGCTTATATATTGTTACAGGAATGAGACAGATAAATAACAAAGAAATAAGTAGCAATCAATCAACCAGTCGATGAATGCATGAATGAATGATGAATGAATGAATAAGTAGCATATGAAATAATATGCGTTTAAATGCATTAGAGAACTGCAAAACAAAACACTATGTGACATATTGTCAGGGTCCGCAGCCCTGTCCTAAGGGGCAGCAGGTACTTACCTTTACAAAGGAAAAGAGGCGGGCATTTTCTCTTTAAGGAAAGTCACGCTGGGGGGCGTGGAGCCAAGATGGCGGCGTAGCAGCAGCAACACATCACAGCTCTCACATAGCCACTCCAAAATACCCATAAAATAGGACTCTAAACCAAACCTACAATCCCAAAGCGCACACAAGGTTACTTCCCACTAAAGTCAGCTTGGCTTCGAGGAGCCATATCAGCGCTGCAAACTGAAACCAGCCTGGCCTGAAGCCCCGGCTGTGCCCCGGGGGGCGGCTGGGTGGAAGAAGCAGAGAAAGCTCTCAGGTGAGGGATTACACAGCTGCCAGTGGGGATTGCCAAAGGGGGAGATAAGCGTCTGGGCGAAAGGTCTCCAGAGCGGAAAAGCTAAAGGCAGAGGTTTTGCACCCGTCTCCGTGTTGTAGCTTCCCGCCTGCTGCCTGCAGACAGCAGAGGGACTGAGCTGAGCGGCCTGGATCCGGATAGTCGTCTTGGGCCTCGGTCTTGGAGTCTTCATTATCCAGTCAGCCGGAAGTCTACGGCAGCCGGGAGGACACCAGCGATTTGGGACAGAGCTTTCCCTTCTGGAAGCAGAGCCCCACAGAGATTTAAAAAAAAAAACAAAAACTCACGGTCTGAACAACCATGAGTAAGAATAAACATAAGAAGCCAAGTAAGAACAACTCCCAAACTCTAGATTCCTTTTTTGGGGAAAAGAAAGATCATGGGAGAGAGAGGGAGGAGGAGAGAGCAGCCAGAGCACCCCCACCAGAGGC
>CM053591.1:22334739-22365746 GCA_028646515.1 Pseudochirops corinnae | reverse complement strand
CTATTAAACAGATCCAAAAAATGAAAAAAAAATAGAAGGCAATGTGAAATATCTCATTGAAGAAAACACTAACCTGGAAAATAGATCCAGCAGAGACAATTTTAAAATTATTGGACTACCTGAAAGCCATGATCAAAACAAGAACCTAGACATCATCCTTCAAGAAATTCTCAAGGAAAATTGCCCTGATATTTTAGAACCAGAGGGCAAAATAGAACTTGAAAGAATTCAAAAATATCCCAAAAAGAAAACTCCTAAGAATATTACTGCCAGGTCCCAGAGTTCCCAAATCAAGGAGAAAATATTACAAGCTGCCAAGAAGAAACAATTTGAATATTGTGGAAACACAATCAGGATAACACAGGATCTAGTAGCTTCTACATTAAGGAATCAAAGAGTTTAGAATACAATGTTCTGGAGATTAAAGGAGCAAGGACTTAAACCAAGAATCACCTACTGAGCAAAACTGAGTATAATGTTTCAGGGGAAAATATGGTCATTTAATGAGGTAGAGGACTTTCAAGCATTCTTGATAAAAAACCAGAACTGAATGGTAAATTTGACATTCAAATATAAGCAGCAAGAGAAGCATGAGAAGGTAACAGAAAAAGAAATCATAAGGAACTTATCAAAGCTGAACTATTTACATGCCGGCATGGAAAAGTGACAATTGTAACTTATGAAACTTTTCTCATAATGAGGATAGTTGAAGGGAATATAAATGTGTACATATACATATACATATACATATACATACATATGTTTATATATACATACATACATATATGTCTATATAGGAGGATATATTTGCATATAAATGCATATTTGAGTGTATATATGTATGTGTACAGGTAAATATAGACAGATGGCACAGGATCAATTCCATAGGAAGGGATAATATCTAAAATGTGAATTTGAGAGGTGAGAGAGAAATATAATGAGAGGAGATGGGAAGAGAAAGAATGGGGCAAATTATCTCATAGGCAAGAGATAACTGTTACAATGGAGAGGAAGATCAGGAAGGCAAAAAGGAAAGGATCAACCTTACTCTCATTGAATGTGGCTTAGAGAGGGAATGACATACACTCTAACTTGGGTATCTTGCCTTACAGGAGAGTGGGAAGGAAGGGGATGAGAGAGGGGACGATGAAGGGGAGGGCAGGTTGAGGGGGAGGGTCGTTAGAAGTACACACTTTGGTAAAGGGACAGGGACAAAGAGAATAGAACAAGTGGGGGACAGAATAGGATGGAGGGAAATAAACTCAGTCTTTCACAATATATTCACTATGGAAATGTTTTGTGTAACTACACAAGTACAGCCTATATTATATATTATATTGCTTATTTTCCTGGTAAGGGTGAGTCATGAGAGAGGAAGAGAAAGAATTTGGAATTTGAAGTTTTAAAATCAAGTGTTTAAAAAACATTATTATTATCATTGTTTATTTATTATTATTATTATTATTGTGATTTACATGCATCTGGGAAATAAGATATATAGGCACTGGGGTATGGAGATCCATTTTGCCCTGCTGGAAAGTCAGAGGGGGTATGGGGGAGGATGCAGAAGAGATCAGATTGGGGGAGGGGGTATACAGTGGGATCATTTTGGGGTGGTGGGTAGGGGAAAGATGGGGAGAAAATTTGTAATTCAAAATCTTGTGGAAATGAATGATGTAAATTAAAATAAACAAAAAAGTCAATTTAAAAAATAAAAATAAAACAAAATCTGGAAAAAAGAAAAAGAAAAAGCAGGGTGCCTGAAGAGCAAAATCACTTCTGTTACCAAGGGAAGAGGACCTGTAGGGAGCAGTATTAATTCTGCTCCCAAGGGAGTAGGGAACCTGAAGAGTACTATTGATCACAATCTCAAGAGACTGGGGCCTTTCCTGGGTGAGAGCCAGAGCCCAGATTGGGAAAGCAGTGACCATATGTCTCCCTGGATTGCACCAACTTAAAAGCACCCAAAACTCTCAAATCCTCAAATTAGTTTTGAAAACAGCAGTATGTAAATGTCTGAAAACTGGGACAGTGCCTCTCCATAGCCCCACACTGGAAACAGAGTCCAACTTAGCATAAGTTCAAAATCAAGAAATAGACTGAAAATATGACAATGACAGCAGCAAAAGAACTTGACCATAAAATGCTATTATGGTAACAGGGAAGAACAAGACACAAACTCAAAATGTGACAATGAAGTCAAAACAGCTGCAAACAGATCCTCAGAGAAAATTGTGAATTAAACATAAGCCCAGCAATAATTCCTGGAAGAGCTGAAAAAAAAAAAAGGAATTTGAAAGTCAAATAAAAGTGGGGTAGAGGAAAAATTAATAAAGAATTGAGAATGAGGGAAGAAAATTATGAAAGGACAATTAACAGCTTGGTAAAAGAGGCACAAAAAAAAAAAAACTGAAAGAAATAACATCTTAGAAAAACAAGATTGACCAAATGGAAAAGAGGTAAAAAAAATTTACTAAAGAAAATAACTCCTTAAAAAGGAGAATTGGCCAAATTGTAAAAAGAGTTAAAAAACTTACTGAAGAAAATAATTCTTTAAAAATTATAATTTGACAAATGGAAGCTAATGTCACCATCAGACATCAAGAAACAATAAAAACAAAAGAATAAAAAAATAGAATGAAATGTAAGATAGCTTATTGGAAAAACAGCTGGCCTGGAAAATAGAATGAGGACAGAAAATTTAAGAATTATTGGACTACTTGAAAGCCATGATCAAAAAAGAAAAAAAGAGCCTACACATCATGTTTCAAGAAATTATTAGGGAAATTTACCTTAATATCCTAGAACCAGAGGGTGAAAAAGAAATTTAAGAATCCAGCAATAATCACCTGAAAGAGATCCCCAAATGAAAACTCCAAGGAATATTATAGTACTAAATTTCTGTACTCAGGCAGCCAGAAAGAAACCATTAAAACATCATGGAGCTACAATAAGGAGCACAGGTGATTTAGCAGCTACCATGTTAAAGGAGTGGAGGATGTATAATATGATAATCCAGAAGGCAAAAGAGCTAAATTTGATACCAAGAAATAATCTACTCAGCAAAATTGACTATAATCCAACAAGGTAAAATAAAATAGTGTATTCAATGAAATAGAAGACTTTCAAGCATTCTTGGTTGAAAAGACCAGAGTTAAATGCAACATTTTACTTTCAAATACAAACCTTAAGAGAAGAAACTTCAAAGGGAAATCATAAGGAACTCATTAAATTTAAAATTTTTTCCTTTCTGTATGGAAACTTGATACATATAACTTCTAAGAACTTACTGATTATTAGGGCAGTTATAAGGTTTCTACATAGAAAGAGGGTACTGGAATGAGACTTTTATGTTGAGATGATGTTAAAAAAAGATGTGCAAGAAGGAGGGATAAAGGAGTGGTAGAATGGAGAAAATTATCTTACATGAAAGAGGACTGCAAGAAACAGTTTTTGTGGTGGAGGAGGAAATGGGTGGTAGAAAGCAATTTTGGAAACTTTTTTTGAATCTAATTTGGTTCAAAGGGGGAATATACACACATATGCATGCACACACACACACACACACACACAGAACTACATCTTACTTAATTGGGAAGTAAAAGGGGAAGGGGATAAGAGAAAAAAGAAGAGGTGGACTAATAGGGGGAGTCAGATAAAAGAAGGTGCTGGTCAGAAGGCAATTTTAGAGGAGGGAAAGCATTAAAAAAAGGGAAAGAGAGGAGAGTAAATAGAAGAAAATAGGATTGAAGGAAATGCACAGTTAGCTACAATAACTGTGAATGTGAATGAGATGAATTCAGAATAGAACTAGAATCCATTCTGAAGAATGGTACTTGAAAGAGAGACACACACAGAGTTAAAATAAGAGATTGAAGCAGAATCTGTTAAGACAACGAAGTAATATTATTATCAAGTTTAAATGGCTTACTTTCCAGATTCTTACAGAAAAAATTAAATGAATTGCAGGAGGAAAGTGAGAGTTAATCTATAGTCCTGGGGAACCTAAATTTTTCCCTCTAGAGCTAGATAAATCTAACCATACAATAAACAAGAAAGAAAGAGATAAATAGAAGATTAGAAAGTTAGATATGATATCCCTCTGGAAAAAACTAAATGGAAATACAAAGGAGTATACCTTTTTTTTTTTTTAAGCCATATGTGGCACCTTTGTAAAAATTAACAATGTATTAAGCCACAAAAACCTCATAAGCAAATTCAGGAAAGCAGATATATTAAATGTACTGCACTCTTTTCAGACAATTATGCAATAAAACTAGGTTTAACAAAAGTAATAGAAGCACAAAATAAAAATTAATTTGAAATGAAATAATCTAATGTTAAAGAAAGAATAAGTAGAATAATAAATCACATGAACAATCAGTAAATACACTAAAGAGAATGACAATACTGAAACAAAATGCCAGAATTTGTGGGATACAGTGAAAGCAGTACTTAGAAGAAAATTTGTATCTCAAAAGACATTTGTAAGTAAAAGGAGAAAGTAAATCAATGAATTGTGCAAAACAATAACAAATAAGAAAAAGAAGAAATGAAAATTTTCCAAGTAAGCAACCAAATGGAAATTTTGAAAATCAAAGATGAGATTAATGAAAGGGGAAAAAAGTCTTTGAACTAATAAATAAGAGTAAGAACTAGTTTTATGAAAAATAATAATAAGCCAACTGTTGGTTAATTTGACTTGAAAAAGGAAAAAAAAAATCCTAGTGTCAAAAATGAAAAGGGTGAATGCAACAGCAATGAAAATGAGCTTAAAGCAATTAGCAGAAGTAATTTTGCTCAATTATTTGCCATTTAAATTGACAATCTAAGTGAAATGGATGAATAATTACAAATATATAAACTGTCCAGATTTATAGAAGAAATAGAATCCTTAAATAACTCTATATTAGGAGGATGAATTGAATAAGCTATAAATTAGTTCATTAAGAAACAACTCTCATAACCAGATGAATTTACAAGTGAATTCTACCAAACATTTAAGGAACAATTAATCCCAATATTAGATAAAGTATTTGAAAAAAATAATCTATGTTCAACTTAGTTCAATCTACATATCACACCCTTTGCTATTATAATACTTTAGAAAGTTTCTCCAACTCCCCCTTCAAAACTCTGCTGAGAGATAGCTGGAAATGATAGCCTATTATGTTTCCAAAAATTTCTTTTTACAGATATCATAGATGTAGAGTATATCCACAGGCTACAAATCACAGAGAAGAAACAATTATATTAAGTGTTTCCTTTTATAGTTAATCATTTGTGTTTTTCAATAACAAAAATTGTTTCCACTCTTAAAAAAATAAATCTAGAAAGAGTCCCACCAAATTTCTTTTATGACACAAATATGGTTTTGATATCTAAACCAGGGAGAACAAAAACAGAGAAAGAAAATTACAGACCAATATCCCTAATGAATTTTAATGCAAAAATTATTTTAATTTTTAAATATTCTATTTCCCCTAATTACATATAACAACTTTTAAAAATTTATTCACTATAATTTTGAGTTCCCTATTCTCACCACTACTTCCTTCCCTCACCCCTCATTAAGGAGTCAAGCAATTTGAAATAGGTTATACATGTGCAGTTATGCAAAACATATTTTCCTGTTAGTAGTGTTGTAAAAAAACACACACACACAGCCCCGCAAAATAATAAAAATAATTAAAGTTTAAAAAAAAAACCATGCATCCATCTGCATTCAAACTCCACCAGTTCTTTCTCTGGACAAGGATAACATTTTTTTTTAATCCTTTGGAATTGTCTTGGATCATTGCATTGCTGAGAATAGTTAAGTTATTTACATTAGATCACTGTAGACTATTGCTCTTACTGTTTATAATGTTTCCTACTTCTGCTCATTTCACTTGCTGCAAAAAATTTAATTAAAATACTAGCAAATAGATTGCAGCAATATATCACAAAGATCATACACACTATGGCCGAGTGGAATTTATACTAGGAATGCAAAACTGGAGGAAGATCATCAGTATAATTGAGCATATCAATAATAAAAACAACAAAAATCATGTGATTATATCAATAGATGCAGGAAAAAAAAGCTTTGGACAAAATACAACAATCATTCCTATTAAGAAAAAAACTACTAATAAATGGAGATTTTTCTTAAAGTGAGTAGTTTCTAGCATTATCTGTAATGGGCATAAGCTAGAAGCCTTTCCATTAAGATCAGGACTGAAGCTAGGATTATCACCACAATTATTTAGTGTGGTATTAGAAATGCTAGCTATAGCAATAAGACAAGAAAAAGAAAGGACAGAATTAGAATAAGAAATGAGGAAAGAAAATTATGGCTCTTTGTAGATGATATGATGATATACTAAAAAAAAAAACCTATTTGAAACTATAACTTCAGCAAAGTTGCAGGATATAAAATAAACTCACAGATATCATCAGCATTTCTATATATTAACAACGAAGGCCAGCAGAAAAAGAACAAAGCAGAAATTCCATTAAGAATAATTGTAGAACAATCACAGATACATCATATGTGTGATGACCAACCTTGATAAACTGGACTCTTCTCAGCAATGCACAGTTATAAGACAACTCTACAAGTCTCAGGATGGAAGGAGATACCTACATTCAGAGAAAGATCTAGAAAGAACAGAGTTTAAAAGGAGACTGAAGCAATCTACGTGCTATCGCTCTTTTCCATGTTTGGTTTGTTTCCTTTTTCCCATTGTCCACTCCGTTAGTTACAACCCTTCTATACAACCAGACTAATGGCCAGTGTGAAAGTATTTGCAGATTCTATAATTGACTGCATGCCGCCATTGGGGGGATGGGAGAAGGAGGAGAGAAAACTTGAAACTTGAGGGACTCTGGAACTGAATCTTGTAAACTAAAAGTAAGTAAACAAATCAATTAAAAAAAAAGAATAACTGTAGACAAACCCAGGTATTCTATGAACACAATTACAAAACACTTTTAACACAAATAAAGACATATCTACACAAGTGGAGAAATAAGAATTACTTATAGGTGGGCTGACCCAATATGATGAAGATGACAATTATGACAGAGAAGGAAAATGACAAGCTGGCAAGTATATGGAAAAATTGGGATACTAATGCTTTCTTGGGGGAATTGTGAACTAGTCCAACCATTCTGGAGATCAATTTGAAACTATTTCCAAAGAGACATATAACTGTGAATATTCTTTCTACCTAGCAATGCCACTACTACTAGATCTATATCCCAAAGGGATAAAAGAAAATGGAAAAAGGACTTATTTGTAGAAAAATATTTATAACACTTACTTCTGTGGTGACAAAGAATTGTTGCTGTTCATCCTTCATAATCAGAGGACCACAATGACATAATGATGCTGGGGTCAAGACAGAATGTGTTAAACTATGACTAATTAGACCAATATTAGCTCAGAAGGTTCTACCACACATCAGACACAAACAGTCCATTTTAATATCTGGCTAGGTGACATCTCTAGATTTGCACATCTCACATTTCTTTTGAGCTACTTCAATACTGCTTTGCCCATAGAGCACAATTCCTTCTTTGATGCAGGTACACCATGATGCCTGGTCCTGTACTAGCATCTCCAGTGTCTTACAATCAATACTAAGTTCTTCAGAGAGACCTTGGGAGTATCCTTGTATTACTTCTTTTGACCTTTGTGTGAGTGCTTACCTTACATGAATTCTCCTTAAAAGAAACTTTTAGATAATGTTTGGCATTCATACTACAAGGCCAGCCCACTAGAGTTATGCTCTCTACAATAGAGTTTGAACATTTGGCAATTCAACTTGAGAGAGGACCTAAAGCTCCTGTAGTAATCTCCAAAAGTTTCCTAAGAAAATTCAAATAGAAGCAGTTCCATTTTCTGGAGTGGGGCTGGTAGATGGTTCAGGTTTTATAACCTGTTTCACAGTCTGAATGGGACCAAAATAAATGAGTAGGCAAAGTCATCTACATGTCAAGGACGTAATTACTGCTGAACTTGTGGGAAGAATGGCCAGCGAGGAGAACTGAAGTGTTTCTTATTCATGAGAAGGAGCCAGTAGCTTCAGATGCCACATCCTCCAAGCAAGAAAACTCCATACATTTTAATTTTAACATTCATTTTTTTGAAACTCTTCAGTTCTAAATTCTCTCCATCCATCCATCCATCCCTCCCCCATCCATTGCGAAGGTAAGTGATACACTATCAACTCTACATGCAAAGTCATGCAAAACATTTATTTATTATTTTTTAGCATTCATTAAAAATTCAATTATCAGTTCAATTAAATAAACATTTATCAAGTACCAGTTATGTTCCAGGCACTGTCCTATGTGCTGGAGATACAAAAAGAGTCAAAAGATAGTAAGGGAGAAAACATTTGAACAAATATTTACAAAGCAAGCTATAAACCCTGTAAATAGGCACCAGAATCGAGAAGAACTGAGCAAGACTTGCCAGAGAAGAAGGGATTTTAGTTGGAACTTCAAGGTGGCCAGGGTGATCAGTAGTTTGTGTGAAAGAGGGAGAGCGTTACAGGAATGGGGGACAGCTAGAGAGAATGTCCAGAGACAAGGGATGGAATGTCTTGTTCATGTGAGAGTCAGGCCAGTGCCACTGGATCAAAGCATGCATAGCAGGCAGTAGGGTGTAAGAAGACCAGAGATATTGGAGGCATCTAAGTTATGAAGGGCTTTGAATGTCAGAACATTTTGCTTTTGCACCTGGAGGCAATAGGAAGCCAATAGAGTTTATTGATTAGGGATATGACATGATCAGATTTGTGTTTTAGGAAAATCACTTTAGTGGGTAGGCTAAATGGAGAATAGATTGAAGTGGGGAGGATACTGAGGTTGACAGACACACTAGCAGGCTATTATATTAATTCAGGCACGAGATGATACGACCTGCACTAGAGTGGAGGTAATGTTACAGGAGAGGTGTATTTAAAAGATTTTGAAAGGTGAAATCAATAGAACTTGGTAAGGTTGTACATGGAGGATAAAAGATAACAAGGAATATAGGATAAGTACTAGGTTGCCAGCCTGTGGAAATGGGAGGACAGTGTTGCCCTTTACAACAAGAATAAAGGTAGGAAAGGGGAAGTACTTAGGGGGAAAGATAATGAGTTCTGTTTTAGACATATTGAGCAGAAGATGTCTACTGAATATCTAAAGACAGTTGGTGATGTGAGTTTGGAGGTTAGCAGAAAAATTGGAGTAGAATTGGTAGATCTGATACTTGGAGAGAACACAGTGGATTTTGCACTGGACATTAGCGAAGAAAACCCCCAGTCTCTCAGTGGTAGCCTTAGAATCCTAAGAAAGAGTTGTAGCCTTATCCTAGGAGTCTGATAAGAGGGAACATTGGTAGAGTAGTTTCAGAGTTTTGTTAAGTACAGATGAGAAAACTGAAGTATAGCAAAGTGAAGTGACTTACCCAAGGTCATATAGGTGACAGATTGTCACATAGTGACAGAAACAGGATTCAAACCTAAGACCTCTGGCTCTAAATCTTCTACTTGTTCTGCTATAGCATGTTGCCTCTTCTATTGAATGATGGCAATCCTGGAGTACTGTTGTCAGTTCTACACTTCCTAGGCTTTTAAAATGGGTTTCCTCAATACATTTTAATAAATCTCTAAGTCTGTGTGCCAATGTGGACCTTGGGACAAGGAAAATCTGAGTTCAAATTCTGTCTTGACATAGACCATCTGTATCAGCCTAGGGCTTAGACAAATTATTTAACTCTTCAGTATATTAGGTGACTCTCTAAGACAATATATATCAGAGAAGTCAGCAAATTCAATTTGTAGATGTAATTTCCACATTCAAAATTTCCCTAGACTAATGAAATCCCAGGTCCAGTCACTATCCATAATAACTAAGGAAATTTATCGACAGTGTTTCATCCACATTAAATTGTCTACGTTTACCCTTGAGTACAGAAAAGTATTTCACAACCAGAAAAGGCCTGAGTATTAGTCATTTTCCAAATGTAAGTGTTTGTCTGTTATGGGAGTTCCTCAGGGACAGGGACTGTCCCTTATCTTTTATTTTTTTTGTATTCTCAGCACTTAGCACAGTTCCTGGCACACAGTTGGTGTTAGTAACTGTTTATTAACTCACTGATTGACTTAATAAACTCTGTAAGAAATCGAGATGTTCATTTGGTATTTGGAGGTGCTAGAGATTTAACAAAGCCATGACTCTTTCTGCTATTTTTACATTAAAAAATGTCAAGTTTGTACATGCTTTGGACTTGTGATTGAGTGACTGACTAGGTGTGGAAGAATTTGAAATTAATCGTTCATGTCTGTCAAACTTAGAAGCTATTCTTGACTTTGCAATGCAAATTTTGAGTCAGAATTCTGTCTCATGTCAAGATTGAGTCAAATTATTTTCCGCTTTGGTAGCAAAAATATACGGCATAGTCTAGACCTGTTATGTTTATGTTCAGGTTTTCCTCTTTTACACAAAAGTTTAAAGTTATTCCCCACCCCCCCATATACAAGTAAAAGATATTGAGTTGGAATGCTTAATCAAAGCAATTTACTGGGCTCTTCTTTGACAGATTATATGAAGAATGTTGACTTGGGGAAGAGGAAAGATTGGTTTCTAGTGCATCTAAATTGTGTGTTTTAAAAATTCTTTACTATGAAAAAATTCATAATTATATAAAAGATAACAAGAGACTTTGTGTTGTGTCTGCTTTCATTAAAACATTTTAAAAAATCATGCAGTCTATTTTTCTCTGAGTTTGGAAAGCACTAACAATATTTCATCTCCAGTTAGAGAATGTTTCTGTTTTCATATTAGAGAAATTGGGGGGCAGAAAAAGAATTTCTGAGGTCTAAAATTGTGGTGGGCCAAGTTAGGGGGACCTTGTCTTCTGTGGCAGAGCTGAGAAAATGTGGGGAGCCAGAGCTGAGAGAGGTCAAAGGGTATGCAATTATTTACAGCCTTTTGGGCATAGTTACAGATTGCTCTCCAGAATGGTTGAATCAGTTCACAACTCCACCAACAATGCGTTAGTGTTCTAATTTTTCTACATCCTCTCCAGCATTTGTCATTTTCCTGTTTTGTCATCTTAGCCAATCTGACTGGTGAGATGTGGTACCTCAAAGTTGTTTTGATTTGCATTTCTCGAATCAATAGTGATTTAGAGCACTTTTTCATATGCTTTATTTCTACCTCTGAAAATTGCCTTTTCATAGACCATTTATCAATTGAGAAATGACTTGTATTCTTATAGATTTGATTCAATTCCCTGTATGTTTTAGAAATGAGGCCTTTATCAGAGACACTGGTTGTAAAAATTCTTTCCCAATTTCCCACTTCCCTCTTAATCTTGGTTACGTTGGCTTTGTTTGTACAGAAACTTTTCGATTGAATGTAATCAAGAGTATCTGTTTTGCATTTTATAATGCTCTCTAACTCTTCTTTGGTCATAAAGTCTTCCCTACTCCATAAATCTGACAGGTAAACTATTCCTTGCTTCCACAGATTACTTACAGTATCAGCTTTTATACCTAGATCATGCACCCATTTAGACTTGATTTTGGTGTACGGCATTAGATGATGGTCTATACCCAGTTTCTGCCATACAATATTCTAATTTTCCCAGCAGTTTTTGTCAAATAGTGAGTTCTTATCCCCCAAACTGGGGTCTTTGGGTTTATCACACAGTATATTACTATAATGATTGATTATTGAGTCTTTTGTACCCAATCTGTTTCATTGATCCACTACTCTATTCCTCAGCCAGTACCAAGTAATTTTGATAACTGCTGCAGCTTTATAATACAGATTAAAATCTGGTACAGGTAGGCCAAGCATTTCTTTTCATTAATTGCCTTGATATTCTGGACCATTTGTTCTTCCAAATGAATTTTATCACTATTTTTTCTAGTTCTACAAAGTAATTTTTTGGTAGATTGATTGGTATGATACTAAATATGTAATTTAATTTAGGTAAAATTGCCATTTTTATTATATTAGCTTGACCCAGCCACAAGCAATTGATGTTTTTCCAATTAATTAGATCTGATTTTATTTGTGTGAAAAGCAGTTGTGTTCATATAGGTACTGGGTTTTACAATGAAATTTTGATGATGCAATATTGAGTCATGCAACCATAAAATAATATATTGTAAACAAGTCTTAACATGCACATATTCCTGCTGATGCCTTCTGAATTTCCCAACAATGTGTGACATACTCACTGCCAATACTTGCTTCTCAAGACCTGTTGGCAAACTTGACCACTGGTTTGTTATAACTTGCATTTTGTGTGTTTATTTGAAAAACAAGGTAATCATTTTGATTTTCAATATGTTACACAATGGGTGAAGCATGTATGAACAATTTTTCAAAATTTTCTTCCTTCCTTTCTTTCCTTATGCTTCTATTACCCACTTACTTTTATTCAACACTCCATAATTGCACCCAAGGCTTCTACAGCCCCGTCCCATCATTCTGGCACACGAACCCCCGGGGGAGATATCACTCTCTTTGGGAACTCTGGATGGTTCCTTCCATCTCTAAATCTAATCTCTTATGAACTCCAGTTGCATTCTATTTTAGTGAAACGGAGTGGGGCTATAAATATAAGGTTACTTTATTTGAAAATAGTAAGGAGATTGTATCATTTATGTCCTCCCATAACTGGCTCATATACACAAACTATATTTCTATGTATATGATATTGGAGACATACATGTACTTTAGATTAGAGAGAAATAGAGAACAGAAGAAACCCTGAGGCTATTGAGAGCCATGATGGATGATAGGCTAGCACATAATTTCAACTATGTTAGAATGTTTGTATATATGTATGTTTATGTAGCTTTACATATATATGTATCTATATATATATATATACATATGTGTATATATAGGTGTATATGTATACACACATCTCTCTATCTATATCTATATATGATTTCCTTAATTTCATTATATTTGGCTTCATTTCTCAAAGATTTAATTTCCTTCTCATTCTCCTCCTTTTTTTTCCTTCTTGTCCTACTCCTCCTCGTCCTCCTCCTCCTCGTCCTTCTTCTTCTTCTTCTTCTTCTTCTTCTTCTTCTTCTTCTTCTTCTTCTTCTTCTTCTTCGTCCTCTTCCTCCTCCTCCTCGATGTCTTGTCCAGGCTGGAACTAAAGTGGCCTATTATGGGTTGATCCCAATATTTACTAAAATGGAAGATTTAGGGGTGGCTAGGTGGTACAGTGAATAGAGCACTGGCCAGTCAGGAGGACCTGAGTACAAATTTGGCCTCAGATACTTAACACTTACTGGCTGGGTGACCTTGGGCAAGTCACTTAACCTCAATTACTCAGCCTTCCCTCCTCCAAAAATAAAAGCAAAAAAAAAAAAGGGAAGATTTAATCTAGCTCATTTTTCCGTCTGGGACAGTTTGCAAGCCCTTAAGCAGTCTGGTGATTTTCTCCTTCCAGAGTTTCATCATATTGGTGCTGGGTCTAGTGTGAATACTCAATCAGCTTTAGCTGTACTGTAGCTCAGAATACAAACAATCCTCAGCCTTCCCAGAAGCAAAGACGACATGCCACCGCTCTCAGTTTCTTAGACGTAGAAAAGATCAAGGGGGTTTAAACAGTGTTTTTAAGATCACTATTAGTAAGAATGATGTTAGACAAGAGATATTAAACATTATACTGCATAAATGGGAACAAACAAAAGGATGAGGAGAGTCACCACATTATTTCTTCTTGTGATGGATGTTGCCTCTTTAATACAAAAGCAAATAGAGATCTATCTACCTCACATACTGAAAGCAGAACAACAGGCCCCTGGTGGAACAGAGAGAATAGTGTGATTACAAAGAATGATGTGAAAACTTTTTTTTTTTCAGATCAGAGAAGAAGCAAAGTACACGTTAAAGAATTTTCCTCATGGCAACATTGCAAGTTAGAGGGAAAGAGTAGACAATTATTGCTCTTAAGGAACTCTCAGTCTAATGGGGGAGACTGTAAACAAACAATTATGTACAACATGATGTATACGTGAGAAATTAGGGATAATCCATCCACAGAAGCTCCGTGAATAAGTAGCTTAATCTCAATCTAATACTTTACCTGCTTAATCAGGCTGATGATAATTGTAGCATCTTTCAGGGCTGATATGAAGATTTCACTGTACTATATAATGTCTCTGAACTGTAAATCCTTGTATATGGACTTCAATCATGACTCCATTCCCTGTGTGACTTTGGACATGCTTAATCTCTTTGGTCTCAATCTCTTCATCTGTAAGATGAAAGAGGTGGTTATGTCAAGCAAATAGAATGAATTCCCTCAGGTGGCGTACTGACATAGAAAACTATATGTTATCACTATCTACATTGTATGTTTACTTATTTTGTTAATTTTCCAAGCATTTTAATCTAATGCAGGCCCCTGCAGTGAGTTTGGCACCTCTACAGATAATGTCTAAGAAAATTTCTAGATCTAAATCCTGTTACTATAGGCTAAGTAGCTGAAATTGGATTTTTATGGAGATCAGCACATACAAAAAGGTTTTTTTTTCTTCATGAGAACCTTTTACCCTTTTGGTATGGCCTAGGCCATCAGAGACAACAAATCTCCTTGACATTCCTCAACTTTCTGAGAGGGATTATACCCTGCTGTTGCCTCTGAAACTTCTTCACCTTTTGTACAAATCCTTAACCCCACTGTTGTAAGTATTTCTGTGGGCAAGTATTGTTAGAGTGATCTGGACAAACCCCAACTCACAGGACGAGCACGTGACAGTGTTAATGTTATGGGAGATTCCCATATAATTATAAAGCACAAATATAGGAACAATAACATTTCAAAATTGTAATGTAATTACGGCTAGCTGGGAAACAGCAGCAAGGTAGACATAAACCCTCTTGGCATGCAGTGGCCAGAGCAGAAGACCTACTGTGAACCAAAGTAACCATAATAAGTCTGTAAGAACATGAGATAGAGTTATATACACTCATTTACCCATAAATGAGCAACCATAGTTACTTCACCCCTCTGCCCACCTTGGTTTGTGTGTGTGTGTGTGTGTGTGTGTGAGATTTCATCTGATTTGTGATTTCATAGATATACAGACATCCTCAATGATAATTCTGCTAATAATACAAACCAGTAACTTTTTTTTTGCCATTTATAGTGTTAGAAGGGTATTTGTGGTGTCGAGGGGTTAAGGACTGGCTCAAGGTCACACAATCAGTATATACTAGCAATAGGGCTTAAATCTATGTTTTCCTTATTCTAAAGTTGGTCTTCTGTCTATTATAGCATGATGCCTCTGCCCTCTGCTCAAATTTACCTGTAGGTTCCATGTGAGGAAGATAAAGGTATATGTGTTAAGATAAGAATGCAAATTTAGTGCTGAGCAAGAACGTTCCAAGTGAACACTTTCCAAATGGCCTTGTTGGTCTCTCCTACATTAGTCCTTATTGGTCTATCTTATATTTTTATTATCAGTCAGTCATACTTGTTAAAATAATAAGCAAGTACTCTCCACTGTGTCAATTAACAACCACAGTATACAACTGATAGCAGAATATAGCCATTCTTTATAAAACACTATCTTATTTGCTTAGCACAGTTGCCTTAAGAGTCATTTAATAAATGGTTGTGAATTGATTACTTTAAGACCCATGATTTCACCTAAGAGATTCCTCTCTATATCAATGTAGACCACAACCTCTTGATGTCTTATTACATAGGTAGCCTTTTCCTTGTCATGAACCCTTTTGACTATCTGATGAAGCCCATGAGCCTCTTTCTAGACCAATGTTTTTAAATATATAAAACAAAATACATGGGTTTCCAAAGGCAATTACTTATATTGTACAATTATCAATTTTTTTAGAAAGTGAATTCATGGATCCTAGTAAGAGTCTTTGCCATTAGATGGTGAGCTCCTTGAGGATGAGGACTGTCTTTTACCTCTTTTTGCATACACAGAGCTTAGCACAGTGCCTGGCATGTAGGAAGTACTTAATAAATTTCTATTGATCGATTGATTGAAAGTAAATGGTCTGAATTAGTTGCTTTGGTTGAAAAAAATCACTACATAGTTGCTAAACCATTTTTATGATGAAACTTTATGATCCCAGCTATTCTGGTCCTTGTACTCTCCCTGGGCTGGTACTTGACACCTTTCTAGTTCATCAGATCCTTCTCTAGCTTGCTCTGTGTTGCCAAATTTTTGTATAGCAAAGAATCACTTCCACACAAGACAAAGGTAATAGAATAGCACTTGAGTAGAGAGTGTAAGGAAATGTTAGCTAGGAGAGCTATGTCATTCACCACCATGGCATTGTATTTTCTGTTTTCTCTTTGAAAGGGTACAATTAAAGAATTAAAAAGTGCTGGTCTGGTGGCGGCTAGGTAGTACAGTGAATGAAGCACTGGCTCTGAAGTCAGGAGGACCTGAGTTCAAATCCAGCCTCCGACACTTAACACAAAACTAGCCATGTGACCTTAGGCAAGTCACTTAATCTCAATTGCCCAGCTTTTCCCCTCCAAAAAACAAAAAAAAAAATGCTGGTCTGAAAATGCAGAATAATAAAATAAATACAGTTTAGGATATGGTCAATACAAGAAGTTATTTTGCTTGACTATGGTTATTTGTTATAAGGACTTTGTTTTTATTTTCTTCTTTAAATATGGAAGAAGAAAGAGAGTCAGAGAAAACAAATAATTGTTCACTGAAAAAAAAATAAATTAAAAAACAAACAAACCTCAAATAGATCCTTTGCGCCCATCTATACTTCAGCTGATTGGATAATGCTTCCCTATGAATACTTAAGGTAGAAGTTTGCTATGAAAGTTCCTTTATTTCTTTTCAGTTTCATTAGCTTAGTTGTGTTCCTGTGTTAGTGCTTGCATCCATACCTCACTGGAATTAGCTATGGTTGATTTTTATCATCCTCCTTGAGCTAATGAAGATTAGGATAAATTGTTTCCAAGCATAAAAAGAAGTGAGAGCTTGAAGGGGAGACAATAAATCAAGGTTAAATGCTACCACCCTACAGGAATATGCAATGTAACTGGATTCCCCTTCAATCTCAGAAGAAGAAACCTTTGGGGAAAATCAGTTTCTTCATTACATTTCCATGATTTGTTCTGGGCTTGCTGACATAGCCTATTAAGAACTCTGTTTATGTTTTAGAGACTTATGGAGCACTTTGGGTTTTATAGTGTTTGCAAAATGTTCCTTATAGTGAAAATTATATGCTGAGATGGCAGGCTGCTGAACCAATATATTGTTATGCTGATTAAATGGATTAAAGGCTATATTTTTTGGACACGTATTGGAGAAGTTGAGCTATTTGTATCACAGAAACTAATCTCATTTCATCAGATGCATGTGTTCATAACTTGTCTCTTGTCTTGTCTTAGTGGATAATCACTGCTCTGCCTGTACAGAGTACAGACATTATCTTTCATTTCCCTCAAATTCTTATGCTGGGTAGCAGTGGGAAAAACAAAAGAAAGCAAAACAAAATTGCAGGGAGAAGACAGGAGATCTGGAATATATGTCATCTTATCAATTAACTGGGTGATTTTGGGAAAATTATTTAATGTTCCTAAGTCTCAACTACTCAATCTGCAAGATGAGAATAATAACTTACCAAAGGCAGTGAACTGACCAGATGATCTCTTGTACTCCCTTTAAGGTTTATAACAAATTCTACATATCACAATACACATATTATAAAGATTTTACATATCGTAATTAGCTTGCTTTAGAAAATCCATTTTAGATCAAATGGTTCAGCTTTATTTCATATATATACATGTGTATATAACTTGTTTAATATTTTTAATAATAATTATAATAATAACTTGTAATGACAGGTTCACTTTTTGAAGACTTTTTTCCCCCTAGGAAATTCTTCCTACAATTTCTGTGATTTTCACCAGAGTAACATTTAAGATACTTATTAATGAATGGGGTTGTTATAATGGTAATGGGGATTTGAAGATCTTCCCTGCCCCTTAATAGGCCCCTGCTCTTAATAGGCCAAATGTAAACACATGGAGCAGGGGTGAAATTGGGGAGAGGAACTTGCTGAAAGTGTGGAACCCACAGGGTGGGTGGAGGAACCCAAGAGATAGCCAGAACTGCTGGGAGCAAGTAGCACGGCAGCTGAGCAGCTAGTGGCAGTGAGAGAGGGGCATTCTTAGTTAAGGGAGCCTGTTTTGTTTTGAAGGTCTGATGGAGGGAAGGCTTGGGAATGTTGGTGTTGACTGTATTGGTTAGGTGTACCAACTTCATGATTACTATACTGAATTTGGCTTTCTGGTTTTTGGGATTTGGCTTTCTGGTATTTGAATAAATACTTTGATTCTGTCCTCCATGTGGAAAGTCTGTTACATTTTATGATTAACTACTCTAGCATATTCATAGCCCCAGTGGGTGCTGTGACTATTGCTTTGGTGTTGTAGTTGTATAGACAAAACTATCTAGGCTTATATAAGTCTCAATATTTGGTACATGATAAAACCACTGAATTTTTTTTAATTAAATTTTTTTATTACATTAGTTATATATATGCACTAGGGTGCTCTAACTCCTTGTTGATCTTAGATTTGAATTGGAATTGAAGTTTCATAATGCAAAGATCCTATGCGAGAATTTCTTCCACTGATAGAGAGGGATAGCTTGTCTGTAATTTATAGTCCTAAAAACTGATCTACAGGCACTTAGAAGTTAAATTACTTAACCCAGAAAAAAAAAAGTTTAAAAAAAGTATGCTTTGATCTGCAAAACAAAACAAACAAGCAAAGGAACTTAAATGACTTAACCATGTTCATATAGACAATAACTATCACAGGGAGAATTTAGATAGAGGTCTTCTGACTCCAAAGTTTACCTTTTATTCATTGTATCACATAACTTTTCTTATCCTTACTTTTCCTAATATTCTTAGGAACAAAAACAAAATAGGGATTAAGATTTAAAGAACTTCAAAAACCTAAATATAAGTTAAATTCTTGTATTCTAAACTGTCATTCACTGTTGTTAAGCTCCAGTTTTCCTTTCTTCTTATAGGCAAAGTTTGAATTCATACTCCATTTTGAGGCAGGAAGGTGACTCAGTGGATAGAGTTCTGGATCTGGAGTCAGGAAGATCTGAGTTTAAATCAGATCTCAGATATTAGTAACTGCGTGGCCCCCAGCAAGTCACTTAACCTGTCTTTGCCTTAATACAGTTGAGGAAGAAAATGGCAAAGCAATGCATACCTTTACCAAGATAGCCTCAAATGGGGTCATGAAGAGTCAGACATGATTAAAAACAACTGAACATACATAAAATTAATTCAAGGTAATCTTGGAGGAAGGCGATAGCAGCTGGAGAGACTGAAAATATCTCATGCAGAAGATATTGCCTCTTCTGCCTGGAAATCTTCCTTCTCCTCAGTTGTACTCTCAAACCTGTTCATCTTTCAAGGTCCAACCAGGTCCTCCATTTTGAAGGAAACCTACAGCTACTTGAGTCTTCAGAGCTCCAGTCCTGGAGTCAGGAAGACTCTTCTTCCTGAGTTCAAATCTGTTTTCAGACACTTACTAGCTGTGAGACCTTGAGCAAACCTCTAAATCCTGTTTGTCTTGTTTTTTGTTTTTTAATCTATAAAATGAGCTGGAGGAGGAAATGACAAACCAATTCAGTATCTTTGCCAAGAAAATCCCAAATGGGGTCATAAAGAGCCAACATATGATTTTACTGGTATAAATTTTAAAAAGCAGACACGTCAGTTTTTGCTTTTGTACATTGGGGGGATTCAGAATTAGTGGCTGTGACTGACAGAGGGTGGGGTGGGTGGTCATAGGGGCATGTTGATATCATTATGATTTATACCTATAAATGGAATGTTCAATGGGAGAGGAAACAACTAATGTGCCAAAGCTATGGTAGAAAAGAGTCATGGAAATCAAGGCATACATTAGGTCAGGATATGGGTTTAAAACAAAAGGACCAAGATGGAATCTAGCAGCCCTCAAAATTTGATATGGTAATAAAGGGGGAAGAAGGGGACTGCTGCTTTGTGCCTTGTTTTTACATTCTGCATTCTAACCAACCCATTCCTCAACCTTCTTCACTTGTTTATTTGGGAATGGCCTAATGCAATCCAGAGGCTGGATAATATGAGTGTTCCCACACATATACATTTATATACACACATAGGAGGTCACTCGAAGAGTATCCAATTAAGACCTATAAACAAATAATGGCAAAATGTTAGAGACTTTACTTAAAAATTGTAAAAAGGTCACTGAACAGGAGTCGGGATGGTGGATGGAGTAAGCAGTAAATTGCTGTAACTCTCCCATATTCACTTTCAAACAACCATAAAGTAACACCCCAAACAAATTCTGGAATATCAGAGCCAGCAAAAAAAAAAAGGGTGGCAAAACAATCTTTTTATCTAAGAAACTTGGAAGATCAGTAAGAAAGATCCACCTTACTCAGATAAGAAGGGAACATATTATAGGGCAGGAAGCATCCCAACAAACCAGCAGCAAGTCCATCTCAGTAAACCAGCAGGAGATCCTGAGCCCCACTGTGGTAGAGAAAGCAAACACCAACACCGGCAGGGGTAATCCTGATCTCAAAGTAGAAGCAAAAACAGACCTAATTTTAGAGATAAGGAAGGCAACTACACCTTGCTTAAATTTGCCATAGACAATAAAGCAATATCAACACTAAACATATATACACCAAGTTGTATAGAATCTAAATTCTTAAAGGAGAAGTTAAGTGAGGTTACAGGAAGAAAAAGACAGCAAAACTGTACTAGTGGAAGACCTCAACTGTCCCCTCTCAGAACTCAATAAATCCAACCAAAAATAAACAAGTAAGAAATTAAGGAGGTAAATTAAGGAGGTAGAAAAGTTAGATATGACAGACCTTTATTTAGACATAAATGGTAACAACATAAACAAATCAAAAAGGCAAGGATTAGTCTATTTGTCAGATCTATAGAGAAAAGATGAATATTCATGACCAAATAAGAGATAGAGAGCATTACAAAATGTTAAATAGACAATTTTGATTCTATCAAATTACAAAGCTTTTGTATGAGCAAAACCAATGCAACCAAGATTAGAAGGAAAGAAGAAAGATGAGAAACAATCTTTATAGCAAGTGTCTCTGATAAAGGTCTTATTTCTCAAATATTTAGAGAACTGAGTCAAATTTATTCTCTAATTGATAAATGATCAAAGAATATGAAGAGGCAGTTTTTAGATGATGAAAAAATGATGTCTATAAGCATAAGAAATGCTCTACATCACTTTTGAATAGAGAAATGCAAATTAAAACAACTCTGAGGTACCTCTTCATACCTATCAGATTGTCTAATATGACAAAAAATGGAAAATGATAAATGCTGGAAAAGATGTGGGGAAGTTGGGACAGTAATGCACTGTTAGTGAAGTTGTGAACTGATCCAACCATTCTGGAGAGCAATTTGGAATTGTGCCCAAAAGGCAACCAAATCAGGCAAGCCCTTTGAGCCAATAATTTCACTACTAGGTCTGTATCCCAAATAGATCATAAAGAAGGAAAAAAGACCTGCATGTGCAAAAATTATAAATTTATAGCAGCCCTCTTTGTGGGGGCAAAATATTGGAAATTGAGAGGATGCCCATCAATTGTGGAATGACTAAACAAGCAGTGGTATATGAATGCAAAGTAATGCTATTGTATAATAAGAAATGATGAACAGGCAGATTTCAGGAAATCTAGAAACACTTGTATATACTGAGGCTGAGTGAAGTGAGCAGAATCAGAAAAAACATGGTACATAGTCTCAGCAATATTGTGGGATATTCAGTTAAGAATGACTCAGCTGTTCTCAGCAACACAATGATCCAAGACCAGTACAAAGGACTTGTGAAGGAAAATACTATCCATATCCAGATAAAGAACCGATGGACTCTGAATGAAAATCGAAACATATTTTTTTCACTTTGTTCTTTGTTTTTTCAGCTCTTGATCTGTTTCTTTTTTTTACAACTGTGACTAATAGGGAAATATTTTTATATGATAGCACATGTGTAAACTATATCAAACTACCTACCATTTTCAGAAGGGGAGGGAGAAAGAAAAATTTGAAACTCATAATCTTATAAAAATGAATGAGAAAATGTTTCTTGACATGTAACTGGGGAAAAATAAATATTATTAAAAAATTCTGAAGCTTCTAAAATATTTAACAAAATTTGGGTTAAAATTTGACTACTATATGACCTAATTCTTAGAAAGAACAAGAATGAGCCAAGTGTGCACTTGGTATGATAATAATTCCACACACACACTCCCAAAGGAGAAGGAAACAAACACTTACTATGTGCTAAGCATTTTATAAATATTATCTTATGTGATCTTCACAACAATCCTGGGGGCTAGGTGTCTGTATCCACATTTTACAGTTGAAGAAACTGAGGCAAAAATTAAGTGACTTACTAGGTTTAGACCAGTGGTGGGAAACCTCTGGCTTTGAGGCCACATATGGCCCTCTAGGTCCTCAAATAAAGCCCTTTGACTGAATCCAAGTTTCACAGAAGAAATTCTTTTATTAAGGGAATTTGTTGTCTGAAATTTGTATTCAGTAAAAAGGGTGCACATGTAGTCTCAAGGTCATAGGTTCCCCACCCCTGGTTTTGATAGGTTGTGGGAGAAGCTGGATTTCAACTCATATTTTCCTAATCCAAAGTCCTGAGTTCTATTCACCACACCCCTCTCAGCTTAATATACACATACACATATACATATACATATACACATAATTATACATATACACAGAGACATACAGATAAACAGAGAGATAGATAGATAGATAGATAGATAGATAGATAGATAGATAGATGATAGTATTATGTTATGGCATCCTTCACCTCACATTTGAGTCTCACAGGACAATAATAAGGATCATCATTGTTCCAAATATATTCAAGGATTTTATTGGTTTTCCCAAATACATTTCTTAATTATTTAATAGTCAAATCACTCTTTTTTTTAGTCACTTGCTGAAAATCAATCAAAACTTTGGGATGATGAGTGAAAATAAGATAGACAGTTTCAGAGTCAACAGCACGTGGGTTCAAATTCTGCCTTTGTCACAAATTGATTGTGTCACCCTGAAAAATCATAGCTAAACTGACAGTGCCACAGTGAACTAAAAATGTAATTAGAAAAATAACAGTTAATCTTCATTGGTAGAAGGAGTTTTCCGCCTCCCTCCCCGTCCCGGGTATAATCTAGAGCATTGAACTTTCAGATCTAGACCAAAAGCAAAATGTGACTTCTTCAATGTGGGATTAAGATAATGGATACTAAAAATAATGAAAGTCCCAGGCTTTAAATGGATGGATGATTGAAAAACATCTATAAAATTAGAATCAATAATGTAAACATAAAATATGAACAATGTTTTTTATTGAGGAGTATGATAGGCTATCTTGAAAAGTGGGAAACACTCTCTGCTCAGATCAGTCTAGAATTGAAGATCAAAGCTCTTTAATTTGCTTAAAATTTTCATTGTTAGAGCATCTTCAATTTAATTCCTAAAGATTGTTAATTGAAAAGAAAATTGTGAACAGTTTAAAAAAAGACTACTGAATATGGGCTTATCACTTGGCTGTAGAAAGAATATTATAAATGCCTCATTTTTGGACTCATCAGCAGCAGAGGAAACTCTCACCATGTTTATTTACATATTATAAAGCATAGTGCAAGAACAAAAAAAATCAGAAGGAAGCAAAATAATCACTGGCATGACCAATAGATCTAATTCTTGCTTCCTCAGCCACTGAAAGAGTCCATAATTTGCTGTTCTGTGCAATTAAAGACACTGAGGATGCTACTTAGTATCCATTTTGGGATATTCAGCACATTAGGGACTCTTAATTAATATTGACTATTTTTCTTTGTGGGTTTTTTTGCATGTCAGCAGGGAGTCTTTGTAAAGGAGAAGATACTGCATTTTTTATATTGAGTGTAATTTTTCCAACTTCTGTACATATCCACACCTGGTAAATATGAGTTATTTTTAAAAGGAGAAAAAGCGAACTATACAAATTTATTTGATGCTGCACTCAAAGAGCAACCAGTTTCTTAAGAACTGATACTGTCAATTGTCTTTGGCTCAGAAGCTGTGCTAATTTTTTTCTTCATTTCCTCTATTTAATTTTTCCTTATTCTTTTTTTGCTCCCATCCCATTTTGGTGTTCTTCCCAGTCGTCTTTCTCTTTTCCCATCATCTGCATTCTGGGATCTATCTGCCTTTTCTTTTCTTGTCTAGTTGACTCAGGCATTCCCTCTAGGTACCCAGGAATAATTCTACCCCAAACTCCCTCAGTCTCCCCCTCCTGGCATATCCCACTTAGAATGGCACCCCATTCTTCCCTCTCCCAGGTACCCACACACTCTATTCAAGACTCATTATACTATACCTCCTGTTCTCCCACTGAAACCTATGAATGTTCTATCCAGTTCCCTTATAACCAAGTTTTCCATGCTTCTCAAATGTACTAACCTAAATACTAATCTGTGCTAGTGCATTGTTGAAGGGAAAAAAAATTTAAAAAGGGAAACTTCATGGCCTATCAAGGCCCAGATATTCTAGGCAACATTCTTCCAGGTGTAGATATACAGCTATGTAATATAGTAGCTAGGGACCTGGAGTTAGGGCACCTGAGTTCCAATCCAGCCCCAGACACTTATAAATTGTGTGACAATTGGAAATTAGGTAATCTCAGCTTCCTAGTCTGTAAAAGGAGGATAACAATAGTACCCAAATCATAGCATTTTTGTGAGGATAAAATGAGATTTCTCTCTCTCTCTTTCTCTCTCTCTCTCTCTCTCTCTCTCTCTCTCTCTTTCACCCTAAAATCCTTTATTAGCATTGTCATTCTTTTTGTTCATATATTTCAATGTTGTGTCCAAACTTGTTTGGGTAAACTCCTTTCCACTGGAAACTAGTTAGACAAATACCCATTTTGCCACAGCTTTCACCATCAATTATCTTAGCTAAATATTTTAGGTTGTCACATTTTGGGGTGTTAGAGATAAAAATGACTAACAGTGATTTGAAATTCATGATAGGCATGGAGATCATAAAATAGTGCTAGCTGTCCACAGTGAGTTCAAGGAAACAGGCTTGGCAAAGTACATCTTATAACACTTAAAGAACTCAAGGATATAATCACTGAATCACTGTTGGTAGTTCTTGAGAAATTCTTGAGAAAAGAGGATTATAAGGAGTACTTATGAGGCCATGCTCAGGCATTTGGTGAACTAGATGATCTCTGGGATTGGATGACATTCTTAGTTGCAGCTGAGTCATTTTTTGAGTCATATCTGAGTCTTCACATCCCCTTTTGGGGGGTTTTCTTGGCAATGAAACTGGAGTGGTTTGCTATTTCTATCACCAGTTTATTTTATAAATAAGGAGACTGAAGAAAACAGGGTTAAGTGATTTACCCAAGGTCATATAGATAGTAAGTGTCTGAGTGTGGATTTGAACTCAGGAAGAAGAGTTTTCCCCATTTCAGACTTGTCTCTCTATCCACTATGTCACCACCTAACTGCTCCCTCACTACCATGTACTCTGGCATTATATAATCAGCACTCTCTTGATGAACATTGCCTTAAGTTATCTTATAAATCCTTTTTCCTTATTTATTTTTATTAATTAAAAATAACATCAAGAAATTATCATGTAGTCCATAAATAGTCTTTGTAAAATATATCTTAACAACCATTTAATGAAATGGTACAAGGCAAGAATGTTGCATTGGAGGACAACATGCTATACTGGAGAGAGCATTGGATTTATAGTTAAAGTATCAGTTCTCAACCTGTTGGTCGTGACCCCTTTGGGGGTCAAACTACCCTTTCACAGGGGTCACAGGTGTCACCCAAGATCATCAGCAAACACATATTTCCCCATGGTCTTAGGAACCGAGACACCACTCCTCTATCCATATCTAGGCAGATTTGCTCACATGCAGATATGCCCACATATGAGTATTAAAGGGTCACGGCATTAGGAAGGTTGAGAACCACTGAGTTAAAGGATATATATTTGAATACTAAATCTTCCACTTGCTGTGTAACCTTAGACATTCCACTTAGTCTATGAATATCCATTTTTAATGTGCAAAATGAGAGATTTAGCCTAAAAGATCACTAAAGTACTTTATTGCTCTAGATTCCATATTGGTTGATTATACAATAGAGTCTTTGTTATATCTTTGTTGTTCTAGTCTTGTCCCTTTTGTTTCAAATATATAAGAGCATATTATCATAAGAAAAATCCTGATATGGTGGAATGACCTTTGGGATTTTAGCATCTGGGTTAGAATCCTGTATTTGATGTTTACTACTAAGACCTTGGCTAAGGCACTTAATTTCCTTCATTTTCCTCTTCTATAAAATAAGAAAATTGAAGTAGATAATCTCAGAAGTCCCTCCATGCCATTACCTTATAATATTTATTTAATAAACATTTATTAAGTTTGTATGTATATATGTATGTACAAGGGGTGGTATTCTGATCATCTATATTCTTGACTCCTAATCATATCTGCTGAAGATAACTGGAGAAAATCATGAAATCCTACTGATTGTAGGCAGCCAATAGAGTGCCTGGAGTATAAACTCAAATCAGGCAGTAGTCTTTTGGGGGTACAGACTTGATTATAAAGGCTAAAACCACAAAAACCACAATCAGGGAGGGGAGCTAGCAGAAGCCATGACATACAGAAGCAAAGAATAGCCATTGGTTAGATCTATAGCTCAGAGTTAGTTTTGGAATATGGCAAAGGGTACAAGGGGGCAACCTTCCTGTGACATGGGAGTCCCTCATAGAACAAGGTGGAGGGCCATAGTCAGAGTTTTCCAGAGCAGGGTGGAGGGTCATGGGGTAAAGGAGACTGGAATTGCCCAGAACAGGTTAGGGTCATGTTCTGGGCAAAGAGGGTGGCAGCCCTGCTTGGTCAGTGGGACAGGACAGGGTGGTCCCTAGATAAGATCCTTGCACCATAATGAACCTTATACACTAATGATTCAAGAAGAATATATAAAATGCTGATTAGGGAAGGAGGGCTCAGGGAACTTGGCCTTGAGCAATATGCCTTACACATGCCTTAAGCAGTCTCCAAGCCATGACAAAATGTAGGATAGAAATATAAAAGGGGCTTAATGGTGGGCCACAAATCAGGTGATGTGCAGTGACTTGGGATTTGGGTTTGGGTATAACACTACCTCTTTTCCCCTTCTGTTTTTTTTTCTTTTTCTTTACTATTTCTGTCATCCCTTGACTCTCATGTAGACATCTATTATCTTTGCCAAGGCAAATCTCATTATATTGATCTTATTCCCTTCCATCTTCTGCAGTCAATTGCATCTTCTATCATCTCCACTCTCTCTAATCTTCAATTTCTTCCCAACAAAACTATGTCTTCTTCAACCTCAAAGGAACATTCTCCTGGACTGAACTTGTCCTTGTCTCTTGTCCTGTATCTGGCACATAGCAGGAGCTTAATAAAGCTAATCAATTGACCATATCTTTCCTCTACAACTTAACTAAAACCTTTGAAACCTCTACTTTGTCTCTGTTATTTGCTTCCAACCATTCTTCAACATGGCTTCTGATCTTATTATTCAACTGAAATTCCTCTCTGAAAAGTTACCAGTCATCTTTTAATTATCAAATCTAATAGCCTTTTCTCAAACCTCATTCTTCTTGACCTTTCACCATCTTTGACATTGCTGATGTCTTTCTACCAAGAGATATTCTACTAAGAGTCTTCTACTAAGAGATATTATCTCTTGCCTAGATATTAATGGTACTATTCTTTTCTGGTTCTCCTGAAAAATTTCTGACTTTTCCTTTCAATCTCTTTTTTGGCATCTTCATCTATGTCACACTCACCAAACTTGAGTGCCCTTCATGGTTTTGTCTTAAGTGCTCTTCTCTTGAAGTCAATTGTTGACTTCAACAGTCTTTACTAGGTCAAATATATCCTCTATGTAGGTTATCCCACATTCATATATCTAGCCCTAATCTTTCTCCTGAGATTTAGTTCTACAACACCAACTGCTTCTTAGACATCTCAAATTCTAAATGAAAATGTGTTATCTTTCCTCCAAATCCTTCCTCTCTTTCCAATTTTACATGTATATATATATATATATATATATATACACACACACACATATATATATATTCTTTTCCATATTTGCATGTTATTTGCATTTTTTCTTTACTAGAATATGAGTTCTTTGAGAATAATTTGTGTTTTTGCCTTCTTTTGTATCTCCAGAGCTAAAGAGAGTACCTGACACATGATTAGTACTTAAGAAATGCTACTGACTGATTGACTTTCTTGTTGACACTAGTAATATAAGAAAATGACAGTCTCTGGCCTGAAGGGCCTTACAGGTTTTATAGGGTGAGGGGACATGTTGAGTATGGGGTATACATAGGCAAGTTTGGAAAAAAAATAAAGTATATGGGGACAAAAGAGAGATGTAGGTTAAATATTCTAGAAATATTTAAGGAGGAAAAAGACATTTTCATTTGGTGCATTGGGGAACGATTCCTAGAAGCAGAAGCAGTTGTGGTAAATTTTGGACTGGAGAAAACTGAAAGGAGAAGATGAGGAATGAGGACATTTTTGGCATGAGACATGAACATACAAAAGTAGAAGACAACATTTCAGTTTTTGGGAAACACTTAATAGTCTGGCTTGGCTGGGGTGGCAAGTTCCAGAAAGGCCTGATTTGTAATAAGGCTGTGAAGTTGGAAAATGTTTGACAATGTCAAAGGCTAACTGTTGGAGGTAGATTGTCGAAAGCTTTAAGTACTAGCTGAGAAATCTGTATTTTATTTTATAGGCATCTAAATTGAGTAGGTTTACTTTCAATATCTCCATTTCCTTCACATTCTATCTACAAACAATATAAGGTCAGAGAAGTAAACCTATTTTGAATTCTCCTGAGGATAGAGAAAGTATAATTTCTTTTGCAATCCATTATACCAGGTAGTGATGCTCTTTGCATATAGGAGGCACTTAAAAGTTCTCAGCTTAATATTTTACATCTAGTATAGATATGTTTTGAAACAAATTGGTAAAATGTTACTTAAGCTGATTTTATTTTAAATATAGATGAAAATAATGAGGTTCAATAATTCAACAATTAGCCTTGAACTTTTTTTTATTACTTTAGCAAAGACCTACAAGATATATCAAATGATGATTCACTGACTGCTCAGCTATTGGGAGCCTTATGAGGTCAGAGACTGGCATTCCTTTTGGCTCAGTCATGGAAAGAAGATGTAAATGTTTTCTTCTTTTTAAGGTTTCTGTTCCATTTAGACATGCTGGTGCACGGAAGCTAAACTATCTTGATTCAGAAAGGCACTTGGTCTTTGTACTAGTAAAACTGAGAATAATTAGTAGTGAAGATAATGTTTGGAGACAACAGAATTAATGAAATGAAGAAAGTTATGTGTCATTTATTTACCAAAGAAATTATTCCAGAAGCATCATTATAGAGGTATAGGGAATTTAGAAATTATCTTGTCCAAACCCTCTGCTTTATAGAGGGAAAACTGAGGCCTAACATAGGCTAAGGGGATAAGGTCATATAGCTAGTTAGTGGCATTAGTATGATTGGAACCCTGCTTGCCTCCCACATCCATTCCAACTTACTGAATGGTCTTTCTGTCGTACTCCATTGCCTTCTATGGTACATTTAACATGTAGAAAAGAAAAGTCTTAAAATTTTGGAGATTAAAAAGGGATAACCCCACATCATAGAGATGATTCAAGGGAAATTGGCATGTGTTCAATTTGAAAACCTAAGTTAGCAGAGAGATAAATAAAAACCAGTGAAATGTAAGCCTCTGAGATATAATGACTGCTTCATTTTTGTCATTTTATCCTCAGTTCTTAATTCAATATGATATACAAAGTAGGTTTTTAATGAATCCTTATTGACTGATGGACTAAACAGATTTCTGTACAACCTTGATCCCATAACTATTACTTCTTTTTGTAGCATCATTTTTCTATCCATAGATTATTATTTTATGTCTTCAAGCATGCATATATTCTTCCAGTTTCAAAAAGTATATAAAATTTTTCATTTGACTCTCTAACTTTTTAGAGCCATTATTCAGTATTTTACTTTGATGCTGTCAAATGCCTTGAACATGCAATCTGTACCCACTTTCTATCCAAGCATTCTTCTTATAATATCCTATAATCTACACCAACTACTCACCAACTCTATTGAATGTGCTCCCACAAAGGTTGGCAGAAGTTTCTTGGGCAAACTCTTTGGTTTTTTCTTAGTCTTCATTCATTTTCTTTTTCTGACTCCTGAGACATGCTTCATTATCTCTCTTCTCTGAATTCCCATCTCACTTATAATCAGTAGCACACAAATTAGTGGTTTTGTCCCCCAAATTCAGTTCAATTAAACAGACTTTCATTAAGCATCTCTCTCTTTGCCGGACACAGATGCTGATGAGTATACAAACACAAAAAACAAAATAGACCTTGTACTCAAGGAGATTACATTCTATCAGTGAAAACACATATTCATAAAATATATGCCAAATAAATAAAATAAAATATGGGATGGAGAAATGAAACAAACAAGAATCTATTAAATTCCACTTAATGTGCTAAGTTAAAAAAAATATTATCCCATTTGATCTTCACAACAATCCTGGGACATATATACTATGATTATTCTCATTTTACAAATGAGGAAACTGAGGTTAAATGACTTGCTTAGGTTCTTACAGCTAGCAAGTATCTAGATTTGAGCTTAGGTCTTCCTTAGCTGCCTCATTGGAGGATACTTAAAAGTTTTCTTAATACTTTATACTCTCCTGGTCTTTGGGACAATTTTAGGAATGTTGTTTCTTCCTCCCTCCTTCCCTCCCTTCTTTCCTCCTTCCCTCCC
>CM053591.1:22314819-22334639 GCA_028646515.1 Pseudochirops corinnae | reverse complement strand
CTTTCTTTCTTTCTTTCTTTCTTTCTTTCTTTCTTTCTTTCTTTCTTTCTTTCTTTCTTTCTTTTCTTCTTTTTATAGAATAACTTTGATTTTCTGTCATTAGAGGAAGCAATCACTTATCCCTTGAAAGCATCTCCATGCCATCTGCAAGCACATTCAAAGTATATCTTTAGGATATATTGGGGGAAGAACATGAGCCCAAAGGTTTAGTAATGGCATATGGGTTGCAAACATATCCCTCACAGTACCTAAAGCAATGCTGGGGATCAGAAAATTCTTGTCGATCGACTGTCTCTGTCCTCTATTTGATCCAAGAGAAAATAAAACTGGGGCACATTTGAATTGACTTGGGTATTTTGTAGAATTCAGAAGGACTGATAATTATTTGATTCTCCCAACTTTCCAACACCAACTGGAAGCAGCTCACAGAATGCTTCTTTTACTATACTTGAGTTGTTTGGTGTAATGCTAATGTTACAGTAGGATCTCTCTTCTCACTAATAAAAGAGGAAAAACAGCATGCCTTCTGTGTTTGGCTAATTAGGAGGTGGAAAGGTTAGAGCAGTGTTCGGCATGACTCTGAAGAGTAAGAGACCAGCAGGGTTCCAGTTGTTGTATTAACTTCATGTTGTCAGGCAGGGGGAAAAAAAGGAAAGGGAGAAAACCCAGAAACACATTGACTAGAACTGCTTGTGAGCACACACAGACCCCCACAGAAAGGGAAGAAGGAAGGAATTATTTGAGCCCCACCAAATCCACTCTTCCTTCATTTAGCTGCCTGTTCCAGATAAAAGACAAGGCTTGGACCTGAATTGGATTTAGTCTTTTACTTCGTGCCTCAATTTTCCTTAAATCTGTGACTATTCTTTATGCAGAGAATGAAGATTATTTGGGAGAGAAAAAAAAAGTAGATAGTAGCAGTGATCTCCTGGGAATAAAAAAACATTATTATTGAGCTCTGAAGTATAGCTGACAATAAGTCAGTCAACCTGCCTCTGTGTGTGTGTCTCTTTGCTGTTTCCCATGATTTAGAATGAGTCATTTTTAAACATGGTGACTCTGAGCAGTAATTATCCCAAAGAAACAGCAAACCACAACAGTTAAATGTAGCTCTGATCAGTCTCATCAAACCTCACCTTTAATTTTTATAACGGAAGGAAATGTGAGAGAGTTATGATTTCATTTTGATAGTGCTGTCATTGTCAGGTTTGTGGCTGTTGGTCATGATGGATCCAAGTCCTAGAATTGCATTCATTTTTATTGATAAGAGAAAAAATAATAAATCAGATATCTTAATCAGGTAATTGTTATCTGAATACTCTTCTCAGTACTGGTTGGGATGGGGCAGCTCTCTGTGACGGCGGCTTCTTTAAACTGAACTTTAAAAATATATTCTGTTATGGCCAGTATGATAGCCAGACTGATAAGCCATACTCATTTTGCAGTTTGATTTGATATCTTAGGCAGATCAAGCAAAAGATAAAACAAGCAATATGAGGATATATGAAGTTAACTTAATAGAAGGCTCAATTACTTTATTGCTCCTTCATGGGAGCAAAGAAGGATATTTTCCTTTCTCTAAGAAGGATACCTATTTAGTAGGTATAACCCATTAACTTTGAAACTTCAAGTTACATAAAAAACCCTCAAGACTGGTACTGGCCAAGATTATCTTTCTTCTTTGTCTAGAAGGCTAGATTCTGGAATCACTCTTCCTAGGTAAACCAAATATCCCCTTTTTATTTTTAATACTGTAACATTGTTCATGAACTTTCCTGTTGAACAAAGTGGGCAAACATTCAAATCCAGGTCTATTCTACCAAACTATAGTTTGCCCTTTAAACAGAGGAATGATAAAGAACGAGGGGGTAAGATTGAGAATAGTATAAGTTTTTTTTTTTTTTGCCAGCTCTGTACATAAGAGTGATTCCTTCAAGAAAAAGCCAAGTCATCATCTTGGATGATAATTCAATTCCCTGGGGGGAAAAATAGAATCCCAGTCACAAGATGGTATCCTAGAGTGTCTGTCTCTTCTTCTCCTCATAGCTGATAGCAACTGCACTGGTTTGACCCACATGAAAAAAAAAAATCCTAGTTGTGGCTCAGTCCAGTTATATCATCATACATCTGGATCATTTAAGCTCCCCAGAATCTATCTACGATGGATATGAATGTGTTAGGCATGGGCTCAGGAAGACCAAGTTTTGAAGCCTGCCTCTGACTTTCAGGATGTGTCCTGGAGCAACTTACTTTACTTTTCTGAATTTTAGTTTCCCCATCTGTAGAATGGAGATTGGGACATATATGTAGCACAGTGCATACAGTTCTGGGTTTGCAGTCAACAAGACTCATCTCCTCAAGTTCAAATCTGGCCTCAGATACTTATGAGCTGTATGACCCTGGGCAAGTCACTTAACCTTGTTTGTTTTAGTTTCATCATCTGTAAAATGAGCTGGAGAAAGAAATGGCATGTCACTCCAGTATCTTTGCAAACAAAATTCTAAATAGGGTCACAAAGAGTCAGACGTGCTTGAAACAACTGAAGAACAAAAAAATGGGTATAATAATATCTACAGTTCTTACTCCAGAGGCCTATTAGAAGGCTAAAGTCATATAATTTCTGTAACACATTATACAAGTGGGATTTATTATTACTGCCTACCCCTTGTGAATATTGATGTGCATTGAGACTCCTGGGGATCCTTTCCCACGTACAGGAAGTTAGCGTATATTGGAGAGAGTTAGGTTGATGCAACCTTGGAGAATGATGAGTAGTGTTCAGAGTTGCTGTTTCTCACTGCACAGAAGCTGATAGCTGCATTCTTCTAGCTTCCCTGAAGTCTTCTTATATTGTTGGAGTTGCTGTCTTCTTATTAAAACCCAAGAAAATGCTCCATTTTGAAGAGAAACATAGTCCTGTGTGGTTAAGTCTTGAGGCCTTGACAAAACAAAACAGAACAAAATAATTGCTGACAAACAAGGAAAACACAGATCACTCAGGAGACTGAAGATATTTCCCATCATTAAATTTCATTTCATTTCAAAGAAGTGCACACCAGTGGAGGCATGGCCCTTAAGAAAAAGTGCCTATTTTGGACACAATGATGAATAGCATGGTATAGATTCTACCACTAAAGAAAAATGTCTTTTTCATACATGGTAGAATTTAATTGCATCTCCAACAGAAAAAGAGATGTTCCTAAAATTCAGGAAGAGGGAGTAGAATAACCACAGAAAAGCATCTCTCCCATTTTATAGTAGCAGTCAGGGTTAATATATTTTGAATGTGCTTGCAGATGGCATGGAGATCCTTTCAGGGAATAAGTGATTACTTCCTCTATTGCCAAAAATCAAAGTTATCCTATAAAAAAGAAAAAGAAAGAATGATGTTCCCACAACCTTATTCCAAGGGGTAGGTGGGAGACAAAACTCCAATCACAGTGTTTTGAATCCAGTGAGAGAACCACATCATACATGGGTTTGGGAACCAGGCGGAAGTCATGTATAATGTTCAGTAGCAACAATTCTCTGATTGTTTCATGTTCAAGACAAGTCTTGCAAACCACTGCTGGTAAAATAACATGATTTGCATCCTGATGGAGCCAAGGAATGAGAAATGAGTTTCAGAGCCAAATGGCTCAGAACAAAGTCCATTTCCCTGACCCACCCTTGAATTGCCAAATTATATTGCAGTGTGGGAGAGGAATGTCAACCCAGGAGCTGGAGTTGGAAGAGATCAGCTTAGGGATCCAATTCCTTCATTTTTCACACTGAAGAAAATAAGATGCAAAGAAATGAAATGATTTTTCTAAGGTAGTATGTAGAATAAACAGAAGAGCCAGTATTCAAATCAAAGTCTTCTGACTCCTGAACAGTGTGCCTTCCATCATGTTGCTTCTTCCATGGAAGCATGCATTCATAAGGTGGAGGAAATGTCATCACTGTATTTTGTCACTTGTCTCGACCCCATTTACTCCCTGGAATGGGTCACATTAATTATTTCCTTGCTATCCAGTAAATGCTGAAGAATAAAAGTCTGGCATCTTAGCCAATTAAAAGGACTTTACTGAAAGAATAGGAAGGTTTTAGTGAGAATGAGGCACTTCATGTGTGTGTATGTGTGTGTATATGTATATGCACATGTGGGATTTAGCTAGAAATTGACTTCTGTCCTAGATATGGTTTCTAAGAAAATTTACCATAAGAATGCATCAATGAAGCAGGTAATCAAGAAGTCTCAAGGCAAGGTTATGAGAAGCATTATAGTGTTGTGGGAAGAGTTCTGAAGCCAGTCAGGAGATCTGGGTTCAAATTCTGATATTTATTAGTTGTATCACCTCAGGCAAAACATTAAAATTTTCTGATCCTCAGTTTTTTATTTTTTTAAATAGAAATAATTATACTACTTAGTTTACAAGATTGTTTTAAGAAAAGGAAGGCAAGGCATAGCTGTGAACTATTATAATAACATCAAAATATTAGGTGCAAAATATTAGCCTCTGTCCCCAACACAAAAGTCTCAAAAGTCTTTGTGGGGTTTGAAGCTTATGAAGCTCATGAGCTATAAGCTTCAAACCCCACAAAGACTTTTGAGACACTGCATTATATTCTACCAAAATCAGAATAATTGATTAATCTCCTACTTTATGGCTGAGTTTCTATGGTATTTAACAACCACCTGAATCTCTGGGCTAAACCGGGGGGCAGGGAATGAAAAACAAGCTACAGTTAACCTTTTCCTTCCAGAATTTTATTCCTAAATACACATAAACATTGGGTCAATATCCTCTGACTGACAAATTCTAGTTTTATTCAACCAAGTCAATATAGGACAAGGGTTTGAGGAAGCTGGATTCTATCCCTTCCACTACTGATTTGCTATGTGACTTTGAGTAAGTCACTTATATCTCAATTTCGCCCTTTCTAAATGGTGATATAAACACCTGCCTGACCTACTTTACAGGGCTATTGTGAAGATCGAATGAGAGAATGGATGTCTTGTACTTTAATGGTCATGGTGATGTTAATTTTAGTTGCTTATTCTGCCTTAAAACTTGAAAAAAGTGTCTAAAGAAAATTTTCACCAAAATAATTGTGCCTTGTAATTTTAGAGCATCAAATTAGTTTCTGAATTGCAAGTAGCCACCAGCAACAAAGAATGTAATTTATCTTTGTGTCAATGCCCTCATTCTCATCTTACATCCTCAGCTCTGCCAACCCTTCCCTGTTATCAGGAGATTGATGAAACATTACACATTTAAGTGATTGTGTTCTTTTTTTTTTTTGGCATGAGTTTCTTAAATAGTTTTGCTTCCTTAATCTGGATTCCCTTCCAGTTCAACAAATGCAGTCAAATGATTCAAGAGAGAGACAGTCTGAGTTCTCCTAAGACTAAAGAATACATCAGGGTGATAGAAATCACTGGAGGGGGTGGGGGAGATTAAGCTGAATCAACATTCACAGTTGTTACATGTTCATTGCTGGCATGGGGAGAAGAATGGAACACTACAAGGAGAAGCTGGGTTGTTCTTTTGGGCCTGAAATGGTTTATGTAGTCAGGAAGCATATCTGTTTAAAAAACAGGTCTTAGTGCGGGGAAGATACTTTATTCAAATATTGCCTATGGAGGGTATGACCTGCAGAGCTGTTAACCTGTGAAAAACATAGCACTTCAGCTGTGCTGTTGCTCTTTTTTAAAGACCTCTGGCCTCATCTGGCATGGCGCCCTCCTACCTCCTCTCCTGTGGAGTGTCTCTATCACGCCTGTAGCAAGAGAGGTGGGTGGGAAGATAGTTTTGTCATTAAGCCAGCTAACAGGGTTTTATGAACCAGTCGGGTTCTGCTTGGCTAATAGCTTTTTAAAGAGGCTTATGGAAAGAAAAGAGGTCTGTTGGGCTGAAAAGAAATCCCTTATTCCACCTCCACCCTACCCCCACTCCCAGCTTGGAGGGTTTCAAATGGTAAGAAGATGGCACAAGTGAAAAGGCAACATTTATTCATTGGTGTGAGTGATAGCCTATAGGCATAAAAGAAAAAAAAGGAAAGGATAGGAAGCAAGAAAGGAGAGAGGGAGTGAAGGAGGAAGGAAGGAAGGAAGAAAGAAAGGAAGGAAGGAAGGAAGGAAGGAAGGAAGGAAGGAAGGAAGGAAGAAAGGAAGTAAGGAAGGAAGAAAGGAAGGAAGGAAGGAAGAAAGGAAGGAAGGAAGGGAAGGAGGAAGGAAGGAGGATGGAAGGAAGGAAGGAAGGAAAGAAGGGAGGGAGGAAGAAAGGAAGGAAGGAAGGGAGGGAGGAAGGAAAGAAGGAAGGAGGATGAAGGGAAGGAAGGGAGGGAGGAAGGAAGGAAGGAAGGAGAGGAAAAAGATGAAGAAGCCTAGCCTACATATGTTGAGTTCAAGATCAACCAATGGGTAGGATAATTTCAAATCATTTCAAACTAAATAGAATGAACTGAAATAGTATCTTAATTAGGGAATCCTCCTAGAATTTCCCAAGATAAGCTTCTTTGATGCAATTATCTTTGGCTTCATACATCTACTTTTTGCATTTCCAACTTCACCAAAAACATTTGTAACACTAGGGCTGCTGTATAAAGCAAGCTTCAAATGGTGTAGAAGGCAGCTGTCTACCTTGCAAAAGGTGAGAGCCACAGAAGGCCTTTGATACTTGGGTTATAGAAATTCTAATTGATGACTGTTGCTTTTTAAAAATTCAAGTAAAGCTATTGGTCTAGAAGGCACTTATCATTTGCAGTCCGGTTGTTTTTAAAGACACTGCCCTTAGTTAAGTTATGGTATTATTGATTGACTAATTTCAGATATCTGAGCAAAAATTAGTATTGGTAATATGGCATGAATTAGAAATGGCTTGACCAAAAAAAAAAAAACCAACAACCAGGAAATAGTAAAAACACTAATTATCCTTGCCAAGTTAAGTACTTACTTTCTTCAAGGCACTGTGCTAAAAACTACAGATAAAAAGTAAGGCAAATTTTGTACCTACCCCCAAGGATCTGACAATATTCATACATAGCAGGACACTGCATGTAAATAATTAGATTCACACAGTATAAATTAATATAGAGAGAATGTAATCACAAAAGGGAACACACTATTATCTGTGGGTAAGGGTGACAAGTAGAATTGGGAAATCTACTACGGAAGATGAATTTTTATTTGAGACTTGAAATCCTAAGAAATTAAGAGGAAGATATTAGAAATTTCAGGCACAGGGGAGAGTTAGAGTAAAATCTCAAAGATGGGACAATAGTTGATGGAGTACCCTTTGTGAGGAATGCTATGTACACCAGTCTAGTTGGAGCATAGAGGGCAGTAGGAAATGTAATATACAGTAGGAAGGGGCCATATAGTGAAGAACTTTAAAAGTTTAAAGAGAGGACTTTATATTTGATATTTGAGACAAAAGGGAGAGAGAGACAAAGACACAGAGAAGGAGAGACAGCAGGAGAGACTGAGAGATACAAAGAGATAGAGAAGGAGAGAGGGGGAGAGAATATGAAATACTATGTGCTAGAAACTGTCCTAAATACTAGAGATACAACACAAACAAAATAGACAGTGACCACCCTCCAGGAACCTGCATTCTAGGCATTTTAATGTGGAAAGACACATAAAACTGTGTAAAGGTGGGAATAGTAAGGAGAAGATACCCATAAGGGGGCAATGCTCCTTTGAGTATGTGGAGAAGTGTGGAGAAGAGCTGAGATTTGACTGAAGGGAGAATGGTTAAAGCTGCTCATGAAATGGTGGGAAGAATTACAGATCCTAAAAAAAGATTCCCCAGGGCAGAGGCAACTCCAGGAAGGAGAAATTGTTCAACAGTATTAAATGCTACAAAGGACCAAGAAGGGTGAAGTTTGAGAAAAGGTCATTAGATTGGCCATAAAAAGAACATTGTTAACTTTGGCAAGATAAATTTCAATGGAATGACAAAGGCAGAAGTCAAGGGAAAACTAGGTGAGGACATGAGTTCTGGATGATGACTATGTATTAACTAAGATTTTAATAAATGATATGACCAGTATAACTGAAACTAATTTCATATTACACACATACACACACACATACGTGTGTTGGTGTGTAATATTGTCAGTTTTTTCAGTGTATAGATTGGCTCAATCATCCTCATGTCTGAAAAGGCTAGATAATTTACTGGCAATCTAAGGGTGCCAATGGGAATACAACTAATGGATAAGATAAGGAAAAAAAAAAGTTTTGGACAGTCATTCCAGAGAATGAGATACAGATACCTTTCTGTAACATAAAAACAAACAAACAAACAACCAAAACTGTTCTATCTTCAAAAAATGCCTTCACCCTTGACTTCAGAGAAATCTCATAGCTCTCTTTCCAACTCTCTACTCAATACTTCTATATGTAGCTTTTCCTCCTCTTATCAGTCCTTTAAGATGGTTGTTCCCCAAAGTTCTTCACTTATCTACACTTTCTTCTATTATTATACTCTCTCCTTTAGTAAACTTATCTACTTTCATGCATCACTTCAAAGCAGATGACACTCAAGTCTATATTTCTAGACCTGAATACTCTTCTAAACTCTAGACCTTTATCTCTACATGGATATGGGACATTCTTACCTGATTGTCCTGCCCGCAGTAAAAACTCAACATGTACTAGGGCAAATGACTTATATTTCCCCCCAAACATTCCTCTTTGTTAGGTTTTACTCAACTTGTCAACTAAACTCAAAGGTTGAAATGTCATTATTTTCTTTGACTTTTTCTTTTTTCACCTAAAATATTGTTACCAAAGCATCATTATCTCACTCTCCTCTTAACTCTGCAATCTGGATTTCAACCTCATCATTCAACTGAAGTTCCTATCTCAAAAGTCACCAATAATCTCTTAATTGCCAGGTCGAATGTATAGCACAGACATCTCTAATAACTAGATAAAAATTTAATTCATTATATTTCCCCATATACCTATTTCTCTTTCTAACTTATCTATTTCTGTTAATGGAACCAATATGCCATCTTTTATCACTCACTCTCACTTACCCATCATATCCAATTAGTTGTCAGATATTGTCATTGCTTTCTTCACAACATTTCTCATGTATGTATCCTTTTCACTATGCACATCACCATCCTAGCTTACATCCTCATCATTTCTCATCTGAACTACTACAATAATGGCCAATTAATTTATTTCTCTGCCTAAACTCTACTAATTCCAATCCATTCTTCCCACAGCTGCCATTCCTAAAACATGTATTCCTGACCATGTAATTCACTACAAAGAAATTCCACTTAATCTTTAGTTTGGATTAAAATATTTCAAAAATGGATTTTTGTACTTCTCAGCTCTTTATTATGTGACTAAAACTCCTGTGCTTGGAATAAAAAAAATATTGTCACCTGGTCTCAACCTGCTTTTAAAAATTGTTTTTATTCATGTACTCTATAATAAAACTGGCCTTACTCTTTCTCATACATGGCATTCCATTTTTCATCTTATGCCTCTGCACTAGCTATCTCCCATGCTTGAATGTACACCTTCCTTACATATACTTCTTAGAATCCCTATTCCTCTCAAGACTGTTTAAACATCATTTTCTCATTCTTCCATATACTCTACATAAAAAACCTCCTATTATCTATTCTCCCCATAGAGTGTAAGATCCTTCAGGAAAGGGAGTGTTTCACTTTGTCTCTTGTATTCCCAACACCTGGCAGAATTTCTGGAATAGAGTAGGTGATTAATAATAATAAGGGGGAAACATTAAAGTTGTCTTTAAACAACAAAACGGTTACCAGAAAGAAAAAGGAAGCAGGTTTGCTTTATGTTGATCTGGAATTCAAAACTAGGAACGACAGGCAAAAGTTGTAATCATTCACAGATCAATGCAATATAAAAAAGAACTCTTAAAAAAATGCAGACCTGTTCTACAATGACATGGGGTTTTTTTTTTTGGAAGATAGTGAGCTGTCCAATGGTAGTAATTCTTGTGGTAGCAGTGAGAAGAAGTCTATTCACACTATGCTGATTTTTGATTATGATAATTGTTAGGTTGTTGAGTTTTTTAATATCAACAACAGATTTATGTGAAAACTGAAGATAACAAGGCAATTCATGTGATAGCTATTTCCAGTGGTGTCATTCAGTCTAAGTGTGTTACATTTATTCTTAAATTGTGAATAGTCAAATAAATTTAGCTCAACTGATGCTGAAAGAAAAGACAATGAGCTATCAGTGAAGGCACTCCAGCAAATAACAAATGATTGTCAAGAAGAGATTGTAGAGGGGACTGTTACAAAGTGTGGGAAATGGAATTTGATGATATTAAAGTCAAGTGACATAATAAGGAATTGCATATCTCTATACCATGGAGTGGTTCTCAACCTTCCTAATGCCACGACCCTTTAATACTCATATGTGGGCGTATCTGCACGTGAGCAGACCCACCTGGAGATGGATAGAGGAGCGGTTATCTCATTTCCTAAGACCATCGGAAATATGTGTTTTCTGATGGTCTTAGGCAACCCCTGTGACCCGTGTGAAAGGGTCATTCGACCTCCAAAGGGGTCAGGACCCACAGGTTGACAACTGCTGCTCAATAGGGAGTGATTATGATATAAGAAGAAAAGAATGGACATTATGTATAATTTCCCCCTCTATTAAACTTCTTGGCCTTTTCCAGTTGGACCTCGATTTCATTTTATTTACAGACATTTTCAAGGTATTCCAGTTATGTTTCATCTTTCCAATTATATTATTACTTACTTAAGAAAAAGAGCTTGTTTATTTTGATGGCAGAAAGGGAATCTTATGCTTGTGGTTTTGTTTTTGTTTTTATCTCACATTATTCCTAACACTTGTTTGTAATAAATAGCCACTGTTAAAGAAAGAGATCTTCCTTATGATCATTAAGAATTCTATGCAGTTATGACCATAGGTAATTACAGATGATCAATAAAGACCTTCTGGTCAACATTTTCATGGGGGAGGAATGAGAGTCATTACTTGTTTTGAATTTGATAAAAACTAATTCAGAAAGCACTGGCACTGAAGCAACAGTAAAATGCCCCTAATGATGTCAGTCTTGGAAAAGAAGCCAGAAGGGCCACAAATTTCAAAAATGAAAAGGTTGGAAGTTTAACTGGATGAAACATGCCACAGGCCTTTTCCCAATACAGTGTGGTGATTCATCATGTGATGAGGAGAGATACAATTTTTTTTTTAATGAAAAGGATCATGGATTGATTTCCTAACATGAACAAGATAAAGAAAACCCAGATGCTAAGCAGAGAAACAAACCATTTGTAAGTAGAATCATGGGCTTGGATCCCAATGGTTTCTAACTCAACATTTTTGTATTCTTCCATTTTGTCTTTTTTTTTTCTTTTTGTCTTATTCACAAATAAATTAATTTAAAAATGCAGCTTCCTTTTTGGATGAACTGAATGAAAATAAACAGGTGAATGATGGAAGTGGCATGGTATGAATGAAACAGCATTGGATTTGGAATCAGAAAGCATCTGTTTGTTTAGTTTGTTTCCTTTTTGGGTCTAATACCTGTGATTTTGGGTATGCCTTGCCACTTTCACTATGTTTCCCCACATATAAAATGAGGAGCATGGACCAAATGACTTCAGTCCCTAAATTCTATGACTTTTAAGTTTAGCTAAGGTCTAATGGCAGCAGAAACCACATATAAAGGGACCCCTGTACAAAGCTTGGGATCAATGCCTAGTAAAGACTGAGTTAAGCAGATGATGTTTCTGATTAAAAACATGCACCACTTGGCAAAATATGTCCTATTCTTGTCTGTATTGTATGGTGCATTTATTAAAAGTACTTGAGCATACCAAATTGTTTAGGGTCAATGCACTGTATCTTGAGGCTTATTTAGACAATTAGAAATAAGATAATTAGTAAGTCGTTCCCCACAACTTCAACAGACAATTTCGCTCAAGAGAAAAGGAGATAATTGAAAAAGACTAATAAGACCATTATTTTTAAAGGAAAGTTTCTAGCCCCAGAGCATCAATAAATCTTCAAATATAATCTTTATTTAAACTTAAAAATTATAAATCTAGCAGAGGAGAAAATAATCCTTGCCAATATACAATAATGCAAACAAACGTGTCTGAAAATAGTTTGGAGACGTATTACCAACTGATACCTCTGCAAGGCTCAGGAAGACATCACATGCAACTACCTTCTAAGAGTAAAACAGTCAAGGTCAGGTTCTCTAGGAAGGAGAAGAGAGAAGAGGCAAGAAGAGACCTAAAGAACATTGCTCCTTTGTCTAGTAGGAAGGGAAAAGTGAGTAAGAGATCATGGGCCCCCTTCCCCAGACTTTCCTTTATACCTGTTATTTAATTACACTAGGATTATACATTTGTAATTAAGTTCTTGTTCTAACCAGTTCCCATACTCTTTGTTTAGGTTTCTTTTTGCTAGAGATCACAGGACCACATATTTAGGTCTGGAAATGGCTAGAGGTCATCAAATACAAGTTTGATCATTTTATAGATGAAGGAACTGAGAGTTAGAGGTTCAGTTACTTTGCCAAGGTCACGCATGTTCTAAGTGGCAGAACTGGTATTTGAACATAGATCCTCTGACTCTGTCTAGGTCTGTTTAACTTTACTTTCTGATGATAAGAAATAACACTATATATTTTGCATTCTAAAACTTGCCATATGTTTCATGTAGTTTTGATATTTTAATTTAAAAATGATTTCATTTTCTACATTCATTCAGATTTTTTTTTTAGTTCTGAATCCTCTCCCTCACCACTGCCACTCACACACACATTGAAAATGCAAGAAATGTGATATCAATTGTGAAGGTGAACTCATGGGAAAAAAATATTTCCATATTAAATACATTGCAAAAATGAAATCAAAAAAAAATAAAGTGAGTGAAATAATTGTGCTTCAATCTATATGAAGGCTCCATCAGTTCTTCCTCTGGAAGTGGATAGGATTTTTCATCATAAATCCCTTGGAATTGCCTTGCATCATTGCATTGATTAAAATAGTTAGCACATTCAGAGCTGATCACTATACAATATTGTTGTTACTGTGTATAATGTTCTGGTTCCATTCACTTCACTTTGCACCAGTTTATGTAAGTTCTCCCAGATTTATCAGAAACCATTCTGTTCACCGTCTCTTATAGCACAATAGTATTTCATCACAATTAAATAACAATCATTTATGAATCCATCTAGTCCCAGGTTGTGGTTGTTGTTGCTTTTTATTCTTCCTTAGGGAATCCACTGATGGCATCTTCATTTTTTTTTCTTTTCACTCCTTAGTTTTTTTTTTTTTATCATAATATCGATTAATTTATACCCATACCCTCCATCTATGTATCTCCCTTTGAAATGTCATAATAAAGATACAACTCTCAAGATTTACAATTATCATCTTACCATACAGGGATGTAAATAGTTTGTCCTTATTGAATAACATTATTTTTGTTTTCCTTTTCTGTTTACTTTTTCATGCCTCTCTTGAATGCTACATTTGAAGACCAAATTTTCCATTGAGCTCTGGTCTTTTCATTGGGAAGGTCTGGAAGTTCCCATATTTCATTGAATGTCCATCTGCTTGCCTGAAAGATCTTGCTCAGTTTTGCTAGGTAGGTGATCCTTGGTTGTAATCCAACTCTTATGTCTTACAGAATATCATATTCCAAGTCCTTCAATCTTTTAATGTAGATGTTGCAAGGTCCTGTGTGATCCTGACTTTAATTCCATGATATTTGAATTGTTTCTCTCTGGATGCTTTCAGCATATTCTCAACCTGGTAATTCTGGAATTTGTCTGTAATATTCCTTGATATTTTCAATTTGGCCTTTCAGGTGATGATCACTGGGCTCTTTGGTGACTATTTTACCCTCTGGTTCTAGGATGTCAGGGCAGTTTTCCTTGATGATTTCTTGGAAAATGCTGTCCAGGCTCTTTTTTCATCATGATTTTTAGGTAGAACAATAATTATTAAATTATCTGCCCTGGATCTATTTTCCAGGTCAGTTGTTTTTCCAATGAGGCATTTTACTTTTTCTCCTATTTTTTCATTCTTTTGATTTTGCTTGACTGCTTCTTGATGTCTCATAGAATAATTAGCTTCCACTTGCTCAATTTTAGCTTTCAATAAATTGTTTTCTTCCAATAGCTTTTGTTTTTCCTTTTCCATTTGGTCAATTCTAATTTTTAAGGAGTTGTTTTCTTCAGTATACTTTCCCCCCCACTTTGTCAGTTATATTTTTAAAGGAATTGTTAATTTTTTCTTCTGCCTCTCTAATTTGACTTTTCAAATCGTTCTTGACCTCTTCCAAGAAGGCTTTTTGAGGTTGTGATCAGTTCATATTCTCCTTTGAGTTTTCAGATATGGGTGTAGTGAAAATGCTCTCCTCTTCTGAATTTGTGTTTTAATCTTCCCTGTCCCCATAATAAAAATCTGATTTTCACAAGATTTTGAATTCCAAATTTTCTCCCTGTCTCACCCCTACCTCCACCCCAAGAAGGAATGCATACTGATCACCTCTTCCCCTAGTCTACCTTCCCTTTTATCTCCACCTTCCCCACTCCTTTCCCCTTTCCCCTTACTTTCTGGTAGGAGTAGACGAATTTCTATACCCTATTCCCTGTATATCTTATTTCCCAGTTGCATGTAAAAACAATTTTGAATATTTGTTTTTAAAACTTTGAGTTCCAAATTCTCTCCCTTCTTACTTCCTCATCCACCCCCCCCTGAGAAGGCAGCAATTCAATATAGGTTAAGAATGTGTAGTTATGCAAAACATTTCCATAGTATTCATATTGTGAAAAACTAACTATATTTCCCTCCATCCTATCCTGCTCCTTATTTATTCTATTTTCTCCTTCGACCCAGTCCATTTTCAAAAGTGTTTCCTTCTAACTATCCCTTCCCTTTATCTGTCTTCCCTTCTATCATTCCCTGTTCTTATCCCCTTCCCCTCTCCTTTGCTATAGGGTAAGATACCCAATTGAGTGTGTATGCTATTCCCTCCTTAAGCCAAATCCAATGAGAGTAAGGTTAATTAATTCCCTTTCACCTCCTTGCTTTTCCCCTCCATTGTAACTGCTTTCTCTTGCCTCTTTTTTATGAAATAAAAATTTGCCCTATTCTATCTCTCCCTTTTTCCTTCTCCCCATATATTTCTCTCTCATCACTTAATTTAATTTTTTTGGTATCATATCTTCATATTCCACTCATCCTGACACACATACGCATACACACGATGTGTGTGTATGTGTGTATTGTAATGGCAAGCAAAATGGTACTTAGCTCCTTGTCTCCTGACTTGTGTTGATTTCGCAAGCAGAAAGTGAATTGAGATGATAGTGCCATCAGTATGTATGAATGTTGTTGTAACTTTGCCAAGTTTAATGTGTGTAAATATTGTTGTGCCTCTGTTAAACTATCTTCCTTAGAAACAGAAACTGTGAAGGGCTTGGAGTGGAGTAGTCTCAGTGAGCTTCAAGTTGAAACAGAAGTTGGAACAGGTGCAGAAACAGGAGCTGAAAGCTACCTACCTGTGAATCCAGGTGACAGTTGTATGAATTCAGGCAAGAACTTGGAAGATGGAAGAAAAGTCAAGGAAATTGTAAATCAGCCTCAAGTCAAGATGAAAGGACTTTTACTTGGGTATTTAGTGCTGACTGACAAGATTAAGACTGTGTGGCCAAGGGGTGGGAGGTCTTTGTACTTTGTTCCCCTTAAAAATGATTGCTTCTTAAGGATGATTGAGTTAAAGGTGATTGGAAGCCAGTCTCCTAATAAGGTGATAGAACACTTTAGATGGGTACTTTATGTTGATTGAGATTTTGACTTACTGAATGATATCATTTCTTTAAGACTATGTGGTCACCTTAGTAATAAGTTGTTATGTTATATTGTTGTGAATGTTGTACTTTGGTTTCTGTGAATGTTTTACTTTAGTTTATTCCTAAATAAATAGAGTTCAATATACTATGCGACCAGTACCTTAAAGCTATTTACAGCAGCAGTCCTCAGGAGAGCTTGACTTTACATACATATGTGCATACACACACATACATACATATAAACACACATTTATGTATATATATATATATATATATATATATATATATATATATATACACACACACACATACACAGACACACACACACACACACACACACACACAAACACCCTTCAGCTACCTGAATACTGAGAAAAGTTTCATGAGTTACAAGTATCATCTTTCCATGTAGGAATGTAAACACCTCAACTTTAATAAGTTTCTTATGAATTCTCTTTCCTGTTTATCTTTTCATGCTTCTTCTGACTCTTGTATTTGAAAATCAAAATTTCTGTTCAGCTCTGGTATTTTCTTTTCGGTTTGTTTTGTTTATTTTTAGTTTACACCATCCATTTCCATGAGATTTTGAGTTACAAATTTTCTTCCCATCTTTTCCCTACCTATCACCCCAAAACAGGCAATCCCACTGTATATTCCCTCTCCCAATCTCCTCTCTCCTATATCCTCCCCCATCACCCCTGTGACTTTCTGGTAGGGCAAGATGGATCTCCATATCCCAGTGCCTATATATGTTATTACTCAGTTACATGTAGATAATAATAATAATAATAATAAACATACACACACATATATGTATATGTATATATGTATATATACATATACATATATATATTTTAACATTTGATTTTAGAACTTTAAAATCTAGATTCTTTCTCTTCCTCCCTTGTCACCCACCCCCACTAGAAAGACAAGCAATTCAATACAGGCCATACATGTGTAGTTATGCAGAACATCTCCACAATGGACATATTGTGAAGGACTTATTATATTTCCCTCCTTCCTATCCTGCCCCCCACTTGTTCTATTCTCTACTTTGTCCCTGTCCCTTTACAGAAGTGTGTGCTTCTAACAACCATCCTCCCCAACCTGCCTTCCTCTCAATCATCCCCCCTCTAATCCCCTTCCCCTCTACTCTCCTGGAGGGCAAGATACCCAATTTAGGGTGTATGCCATTCCTTCCCTAAGCCAAATTCAATGAGAGTAAGGTTGACCTATTCCCTTTGGCCTTCCTGTTCTTCCCCTCCATTGTAACAGCTATCACTTGCCTCTCCAAATGAGATGATTAACCCCATCCTGTCTCTCCCTGTCTCCTCTCATTCTATCCCTCTCCCACCTCTCTATTTCACCTTTTAAAATATTATCCCTTCTTATTCAATTGATCCTGTGCCCTCTGTCTATATACACATATATACACACACTCACATATGCCCCCCATATATATGTATATCTATATATCTATGTAGACATATATATATATATATATATATATATATATATATATATATATATATATATATATATATTCCCTTCACCTATCCTCATACTGAGAAAAGTTTCATAAGTTACAATTATTTTTTTTCCATTTTGACATGTAAATAGCTCAACTTTGATAAGTTCCTTATGATTTCTTTTCCATGTTTACCTTCTCATGCTTCTTGTATTTGAATGTCAAGTTTTCTATTCAGTTCTGATTTTTTCAGCAACAATGCTTGAAAGTCCTCCACCTCATTGAATGACCATTTTTCCCCTGGGACATTATACTCAATTTTGCTGGGTAGGTGATTCTTGGTTTTAATCTTGATTTTAATCAATCTCTCTTGATCTCTGGAATATCTTATTTCAGGCCCTTTGATCCCTTAATGCAAAAGCTGCTAGATCCTGGGTTATTCTGATTGTGTTTCCACAATACTTGAATTGTTTCATCCTGATTGCTTGTAATATTTCATCCTTGGCCTGGGAACTCTGGAATTTGGCTACAATATTCCTAGGAGTTTTCTTTTTGGGATCTCTTTTGACAGGCAACTGGTGTATTCTGTCAATTTCTATTTTATCCTCTGGTTCTAGAATATCAGACATCTTCCTTGATAATTTTTTGAAAGATGATGTCCGGGTGCTTTTTTTAGATCATGGCTTTCAGGTAGTCCAATAATTTTTAAATCATCTCTCCTGGATGTTTTCCAGGTCACAGGTTTTTCTAATGAAATATTTCACATAATCTTCTATTGTTTTATTCTTTTGGATCTGTTTTATGTTATCTTGATTTCTCATAAAGTCATTAGCTTCCATTTGCACCATTCTAATTTTTAAGGAATTACTTTCTTCAATGAGCTTGTGGACCTCCTTTTCCATTTGGCCAATTCTGCTTTTTAAGGCATTCTGCTCCTCATTGGCTTTTTGGGCCTCTTTTGCCACTTCAGTTACTCTCTTTTTTAAGGTGTTATTTTCTTCAGTATTTTTTTCTTTGGGTCTCCTTTAACAAGCTATTGACTTGTTTTTCATGATTTCCTTGCATCACTCTCATTGCTCTTCCCAATTTTTCCTCTACTTCTTTAACTTGATTTTCAAAATCCTTTCGGAACTCCTCCATGATCTGAGATCAATTCATATTTTTCTTAGAGCCTTATGATGCAGGAATTTTGACTTTGTTGTCTTCTTCTGGTTGTATTTTTTGTTCTTCTTTGTCACCAAAGAAAGGTTCTATAGTCTGTGCTTGCTCATTTTCCCAGCCAATTATTTGAAATTTGAGCTCTTTGCTAAGGTAGCACTCTGCTTCCCGAGTGGAGAGTGCTCTGTCCTAAATTTCTGAAATTTTGCACTGCTGTTGTTGGAGCTACTTCTAGGCACCTTTTACTTTGTCTTTGGCATTTGTGGATTGAGAAGTCTGAAAACCAGCACAGCTGCAAATGATTCCATCCCCTGAGGCCTCCTCCTACCCAGTCTGTGCCAGTATGGCCCATATGGAAATGTGCTCTGCTCCTAGCCCAGTGAGATAGACTCTTCTTGTTGGCCTTCCAGGCTCTCTTCAGCTGGAGATGTGTTTCACTCTGTCATTTGGTGGGTTCTGTAGCTCTAAAATTTGTTTAGAGCCATTTTTTACAGGTATTTTGAGGTGATTGGGGGAAGAGCTCAAGCAAGTTGCTGCTTTTCCTCCACCATCTCTCTCTCCCTCTCTCTCTCTCCCTCTCTCTCTCTCTCTCTCTCTCTCTCTCTCTCTCTCTCTCTCTCCCAACTCTCCCAGGAATTTTTATTGGACTTTTTTTGTATTTTTTTTAGCATTCCTTTGTAGCTTTTTTTTAGAAATATCGGTTGTAGCTATCTTCATATTGTTGTCTTCTTCTGAGTTTCTGTCTTAGTCTTCCCTGCCAGTGTAGTAACTATCTATGATCAAATTTTTATTGCTATTGTTGTTGCTGTTTGCTCATTTTTCCTGGCTATATCTTGACTTTGATATTTTTGTTAATGTTGTTCTTTGCTTATCTGGAGGTGGGGAGACACTGTCCAAAGCTTCAGAGTTTCTTTTGTTTTTTTTTGTTTTGTTTTTGCTTTTTGGAGGGCAATTGGGGTTAAGTGACTTGCCCAAAGTCACATGGCTAGTAAGTGTGTCAAGTGTCTGAGGCCAGATTTGAACTCTGGTCCTCCTGACGCCAGGGCTGGCGCTCTATTCACCGTGTCACAGCTTCAGAGTTTTTTATGCTGCTATTTACAGAGGTAGTTCGGGGGGCACAGGGGGAGCATGGGGGTGGTGGGGGGTGGAGTAGTTCTGCAAGTTTTCTGTGCTTCCAAGATTATGTGATTGATAAAAGGTGTGGTCATGTAACGATACTACGATTTGAAGATCTTCCACGCCCCTTGAGCTTGCTGATGTAGCAGGAAGGGGTGGAGCAAGAGAACGCCGGAGCCAAGCTAGTCTCTGTGCTGTGCGGACTGGAAGCGGCGTCAGAGGCAGTGGCTGCGGCT
>CM053591.1:22247009-22314319 GCA_028646515.1 Pseudochirops corinnae | reverse complement strand
GTGTGTGTGTGTGTGTGTGTGTGTGTGGCTCTCTATCTACCTGTCTATCTATCTGAATGTTTTTTTCAGTTTAAAAGTCATCATCTATTAGAAAAGATGAAGAAAGAGACACAATCTATGAAGAACTTTATTAAATGTTTATGCCCAGATACTACAGACATTGATATTCAGGACAAAGTTAGGAAGATATTACATAGCAAAAACTCTATTTAAGATAAGGTTTGGTAAGTTGTAGTTCATAATTGCGATTGTGTTATGAATGATGATTTCAGAAAATACTGGGCGAAACTTATATGAACTCATGCAGTAGGCAAAATGGGAGAACATTATGTGCAGTAGCAGCAGTATTGCCAAGATGATCAAGTATGAAAGACTTAGCCGTTCCAATCAAGACAATGATCCGAGATAATTTCAAAGGATTTATAATGAAAAATGCTATATACCTCCAGAGAGAGAACTGATGAACTCTGGTTACAGATTGAAGAATATGTTTTTAATTTTAAAATTTAGTGATAGAAACACACAAAAAAAAGAGACATACATAAATCATTAAAGCATTAAAAAATGCATAAAAGAAACCAAAAAGAAGTTCAAATTTATACAAGTTTGATTCACTCCTCAATTGATAAATCATCAGAGGATATGAATTAGCAGTCTTCAGATGAAATAATCAAAGTTATTGTCACATGAAAAATTCTCTAAATCACTATTGATCATAAAATGCAAATTAAAATAACTCTGAGATAACACCTCATACCAATCATATCAGCAGATATGACAGAAAAGGAATATGACTAGTGCTGGAGGGTATGTGGGAAAATTGGGATACATGTCCTGGTGGATTTATTTTTAAAGTAGTACACCTTTCTGGGGTACAACTTGAACTATGCCCACAAGGCTATAAATATGTATATACCCTTTGACCTAGCAATACCACTACTAGGTATCCCAAAAAAAGTCAAAGAAAAAAGGAAAAGGAACTATTTTTAAAAATATCTGTAGCAGCTCTTTTTGTGGTGGCAAAGAATTGAAATTATGGGATACCCACCAACTGGCTTATGGTATATGATTGTGACTCAATATTATTATGCTATAAGAAATGATGAACAAGATGATTTCAGATCAACCTGGGAAGACTTGTATGAACTCATGCAAAGTGAAGTGAGCAGGATTAGAAGAACTTTGTAACAGCAATATTGTACAAGGATCAGCTATGAATGGCTTAGCTATTCTGATCAATGCAATGATGCAAGACTATTCTAAAGAATTTATGATGATGCTGTCTACCTCCAGAGAAAGAACTGATAGAGTCTGAGTATAAATTGAAACATAATTTTCTTCATTTTTTTCTTGGTTTTTTTTGCACTATGAATAATGTGGAAAGATATTTTTCATGATTTCACACGTACAATTACTATCACATACCTTAACCTCACACAATTAATAGTGGAGGGGAGGAAGAGAGGGAGAGAACTTGAAAGTCAAAATTCTTAGAGAATAAATGTTAAAAATAAATAAAAAATAATTTTAAAATATCTAATGTGATAAAAGTATGGTTATGGATGCAAATTAAAGAATGTGCCAAAACTTCCTGAAATCAATGCCAAATAGTGTAAAACAAGTAACTGCCACGTGAAATGCAGATTACATAAACTTTTTTTTATAGGTGAAAAGTCTTTTTTTTTTTTTTTTTTTTTGGTTCAAATGTTTCAATCATGTCTGACTCTTCATGATCTCATTTGGAATTTTCACAGAAAAGATATTGAAGTGATTTGCCTTTTTCTTCTTCAGCTCATTTTACAGATGAGGAAACCTAGGCAAACATAGCTAAGTGACTTGCCCCGGATCCCAAAGCTTGTAAGTATCTGAGGTCACATTTGAACTCAGGAACATGGGTCTTCCTGACTCCAGTCCTGGAACTCTCCCCTGGGCCACCTAGTTGCCTCCTGAAAAGGTTTAACTAATGCATGTCAAAATTTTTTATTTTACGTAGTCTCAGGTTATTTACAACTCCAGTTTCACAAAGGAAGGACACTGGGTGATCTGGTGAGGCATAATGTAAGCAATATCCTTTACACTTAATGTGTACTGAATATATTATGCAGAATTAGGGGAAAATAATATTTGACTAAATCCAATGAGCATTGAATAGGTCTTCATCTAGCTATAAAAAAAAAAATTTGTGTTTTTTTTAGGCTTCTATTGGAAGAGAGCAGTTTAAAATAAAAGTGAAATTATTTCAATAAATGAAAAAAAAATTCCCAAAGCCCACATTCCACTGAAGATACTTGTGTTTTTCAGAATTTAGAACACCATTAGGTACTTCTATCGATAGCTTTTCCTTCTTGATCACCAAGCCAGGTTGTCACTCACCAAAATCTCCTGTTACTCTATTTATCTCTTCCAGATGTCTGAATGGCTCTTGCAAAACCTCTAAAATTCAAGTTCTTCCCAGTCTTTCTTCTCCTCTCTCAGTTTTTGCCTCTAGTGAACTATATCTGAGTTCTTTGAGTTGAAAACTGGCAACTTTCCAAGAACTTAACACTTTCTTTTTTCTATTGAAATTCAAACTGTTTCTTTAAAAAAAAAAAACTTTTTAAATATTACCCTAGGGCATTTAAACTGGGGCAGTGAAAAATCATAGAGTTCAAATGCCTGTGAAGAAGTTGGGGTCAAACAGTTTTAAGTCACAGCACTCGGAGTAACAAGGTTTTAGTGGAGAGGCCAGGTGTTGTGAACTACAGAAAACTCCAGTCTGTCTTCTCTAGTCTGTCTGCTTAATAGATAGGAAGGATTCTTGGTTCCACTGAACTTCCTTCAGATTAGAAACTTCAATTGAATTAGAATGTGAACAGTAAGATTGTAAGTCTGTGATCTGAGGTAACTGAAAAAATGTTTACTAATAACATTGTAAATACAAGTAAAACCTGCAACTTTTTGCTGATTATTTTTATTTGTTTTCTGTACCAATTATCAGTTCTGAATTAAAATATGTAAAGGCATAAACAATCAGGACTCAGAGAAATATTAGAAGCCAACAAAACCCCAAAAGCATACCAGAGGGATTATAAAAAGTACTAATAAAAAAATACAACATTGTGTTGCAATTTCTTAACATGATTTTTTTTTTCAAAAACATTTGGTGACTAGCAGCATAAAAGTTTAATAAATAGAGGGATCAGACTTTTCAAAATGGCAAATGCTTTTAAAGAGTTCAAAAGGACTTTAAGAAATCATACCATCCTCATCCCTGCTAGAAATTCAATCCAATAAACATTCAGTGCTTACTATGTGCCAATTACTAGGGATAAAAAAAGCCAAAAATAAAAAGTCTTTCTCCTCAAATAACTTATATGCTATCTTGAGCGGGGTGGAAATTACCATGGTTGTGTTATTTTTTTTTTAAGATCCTCAAGGACAGAAAGTCCTTTATGTGTTGGAGAAAAACCTTTTCCACGTGAAAAAGAGTTTGGTGTCTCAGTGGACCAATAGTATTGTATGTTTCTACACTCTGATATGGTGAAGAGCTAATGTGATCTTATAGACTACATTGAGGGGCATAGACTCCAGGACAAAAGTGATTGCCCCACTGTAATCTTGATTTGGGAGAGACATCTAGAGTGTCCAGTTTGGGATACCACATTTTAGGAAAGATTTTAAAAAGCTATCATGCAGATTAAGACAATTAGGTTGGTGAGGGGACTAAAGATCATGTCAAAGTGGTATCAGATGAAGGAACTGGTAGTTTAGTTTGAAGAAGTAGATATGTAGTATTTTTTTGGAGGGGGGAAGGCAAGGCAATTGGGGTTAAGTGACTTGCCCACAGTCACACAACTAGTAAGTAAGTGTGTCAAGTGTCTGAGGTGGAATTTGAACTCAGGTCCTCCTGACTCCAGGGCTGGTGCTCTATTCGCTCTGCCACCGAGCTGCCCTGATATTTAGTGTTTTTAAGATACATTTTCTTTCACTAAATATTTCCCAATTGCATGTAAAAATGTTTTTCATATTTTTAAAAAATTTTGGGTGCCAACTTCCCTCCTTCTGCTTTCTGGAGAAAATAAGCAAATTGATCTCTTATACATGTGAAGTAATGTAAAACATATTTGATGTTAGCTACCTTACAAAACAAAACAGACTAAAAACAAGAAAAAATAGGGTTTTTTTTTAAAGGAATGGTTCAATCTTCATTCAAAGTTCAACAGTTCTCTCTAGAAATGAACAACATTTTTCATCATGGTCCTTTGGAATTGTCTTGAATCATTGTCTTGATCAGAGTAGCTAAATCTTTTGTGGTTGATTATCCTTACAATACTGTTATCACTATGTACAATGTTCACTTCACTTTGCATCAGTTCCTATGTCTTTCCATGTTTTTCCTGAAATCATTCAGCTTGTCAGTTCTTATGCCTGAATAGCATTCCATCTTAAGCATAAACCATATATTCCCCAATTAATGAGCACCCCCTCAATTTTCAATTCTTTGCCAGTACAAAAAGAGTTGCTATAAATATTTTTGTACGTATAGGTCCTTTTCCTTTAATCTTTTTAGGATACATAGCTACTAATGATATTGCTGAGTCAAAGGGTATGTACAGTTTTTCACAGTTACATAGCACTTTTGGTTTAGTTCCAAATTGTTCTCCAGAATCGTTGGACAATTCACAACTCCATCAACAGTCCATTAATGTCCCAGTTTTTCCATATCCTCTCTAGCATTTCTCGTTTTCCTTTTCTGTTATGTTAACTGATTGGATAACTATGAGTTGGTATCTTAGAGTTGTTTTAGTTTGCATTTTTCTGTTCAGAAGTGATTTAGAACATTTTTTCATGTAACTATTGACAGACTTTATTTATTTAATTTTTCTGAAAACTGCCTGCACATCATTTGACCATTTGTCAACTGGGGAATGGCTCTTGTTTTAATATATTTAGTTCAGTTTCTATATATTTGAGGAATGAGACCTTTATCAGAGAAACTTGCTATAAAAAATCTTTCCCTCCAGTTTCCTATTTTCCTTTAATTTTGACTGCATTAATTTTGATTGTGCAAATGCCTTTTAATTTCATGTAATCAAAACCATTTATTTAACTTTCTTTGTTCCTATTTATCCCTTGTTTGGTTATAAACTCTTCCCTTTTCTGAAAGGTGCATTTTCTCATGTTCCTCTAATTTACTTATTTATTATCCTTTATGTCTAAATTATTTATTCATTTTGACCTTATTTTATTATGCAGTGAGAGTTCTTGCTCTGCACCTAGTTTCTTCCAGAGAACTTTCTAGTTTTCCTGACCATTTTTGTCTAATGGTAAATTTTTGTCCCCAAAGCTTAGATCTTTGGGTTTATCAAACAGTAGATTGCTATGGTAATTTAAAATTGTGTATTGTGCAGCTAATCTATCCCATTAGATCCACCACTCTATTTCTTAGCCAGTGCCAGATTCTTTTCATGATGACTGCTTTGTAATACTTTTTTAAAATGATTCCTTTGACATTCTTCACCAGTCATTCTTCCAGATGAATTTTGTCATTTTTTTTTCCTAGCACATTAAAATAATTCTTTGGGAGAGAATTCTGTGAAGATGGTGGGGGTTGGTCAAAAATTCCACACTTTCAAGATTTCCCCCAACAAAAGTGATAAAATAGACCTTAGGGTGAACAAAGTGCAGGTGAAATAAATAAGAATAGGGGCACAACTGGGATCTTCCTGGGACAACTGCAGAAGATTGGAAGAAAAATCCTAAGAGGAGGTTTGGCTCTTGTGAAAAGTAAACACATGCATGACAGGATCTGTGTTAACAAGTGGGAAGCCCTGGGGAAAGCTGGGTTGGGAGGCTGACTTGGCCCCAGCCAAAGGAACTTTTATTCCTGGGATAGTGAAAGGAGTTATGATTGGAGCTGGGGAAGTTTGAGGGACAAAGAATGCCAGATCCAGCTGTGCTGTGGATAGCATAGGCGTGAGAAGGAAAGATCATGGTGAGTACAGAAGCAGTGGGGCAGACTCTGGCTGTGGGCATTTATAGGAGCCTAGAGGTTTGATTTTGGTTACAGTCTAAAGGGGAGAACTGAGATCTGGGACAAGAGACACCATTCACCACACCCAAGGACTAGAGGTGATTACAAAAATTAAACTATTACTAAGAAAATATGCACAGGTAAAGGGGAAAGAATCCAACCATAAAAAGTTATTATAAGAATAGAGAAGACTGTGGTTCATCTTCAGAAGAGAATATTAAAGCAAAGAAACTTACCCCAAAGAATAATGTCAAATTGTCACCTGCCCAAAAAGAATTCATCAACTTGAAAACGACTTTAAAAATTAAATGAGAGAGATGGAGGAAAAACAATAAAAAAAAGGAACAATCCAAGAAAAACAAGATTATGAAAAGAAAGTCAACCAATTAGTAAAGGGAATCCAGAATCTTAAAGAAGAAAATGACATCTTGAAAATTGGAATTGGGCAAGGTGAAGCTTGTGAAGTTATAAGAGATCAGGAAACAATTAAACAAAATATGAAGAATGAAAAAAATAGACGGAAAGTCAAACATCTTATAAGGAAACAACTGATCTGGAGAACAGATCAAGAAAAGAAAACAATAATCAGACTATCTGAAAGTTATGGGAAAAAATCATAATGCCATAATATAAGAAATAATTAAAGAAAATTGTCTTGAAGCATTATTAGAAGAAGGGGGAAAAGTAGAAATAGAAAAATCCATTGAAAGGCACTTGAAAGAGATCTTATTAGGAAAACTCATAGGGGTATCATATTTAAATTCAGAAACCCCCACCTTAAAGATAAATTATTAGGAGTAATAAGAAAAAATCATTTTAAATATGATGGTGCCACAATTAAAATTACATAAGACCTAGCAAAGGTGACACTAAAGGACCACAGGTCTTAGAATACTATATATTGAAGAGTGAAAGAACTAAGGCTCTTATCATACCCAACAAAGTTAAGCATAATCCTGAAAGGAAAAAAAAAATGGACATTTGATCAACTGTCAGACTTTTAAGACTTTGTTTAAAAAAGAAAAAAACCTGAATTTAATAGAAGATTTGACATACAAGAGCCAAGAGAGCGTATGGTATATAATAAACATTGATTACAAAGGATTCAATAAGGACAGATCATTTACTTTTTATATATGTAAAATGTATATATGTCTAAAATTGTCATTAGTAATTTGATAGCTCATAAGAAATATTGGGGTAGACCTGAGTGTGATATAACTTTAAAAAGTAAAACTATTTTGGAACAACTAAAAAGAGTAATTATTTTATACAAATGAGGTGCAAGAGGAAGAATATATACAAAGGAATTAGATGGGGGAAGAGGGCTTGTAGTTCTGGTAACCTATTTTCAACAAGAGTGGGTTTAAGATATTTGCATGTTTATGTACATATGAATAAAAGTCTTCTAAATTGAGAAGAAATAAAAGGATAAGGGAATAGGGAGGGGGAAGAAGACAGGGTAGACATCTTTAGAAGCGAGGGTGAAGGAATAGATTAAGGAGGGTAGAGAAGGGTCTTTAGATCAATGGGAAAGGGAGGATAAGGGAGGGATCTCTAGAGGGCAGGGTAAAGGAAGGGGTTATATGGATTGGCAGAAAAGGGGAGGTGTCCTTGGAGGGGGGTAAGCTAAGTAATAAAAGGGCAAAGGTAGCAGATAGAAGTAAAGTAGAGGAGTCAGAAGTTATAGAAGGTGCTGTTCAGTGTCCCACACTAAGCATAGTTGGAGATTTGAATAAGAATGACCCGGCCATGTGGGTAGTTCAAGGAAGAACTCTTTTTATTGATTCTTAAGGCAAAGTTTTATAGAGCAATGAGACAAATGAACAGGACTCAAGTTTTCTCATCATTATTACTCTGTCATATCCTGAAAGGACAAAGTTTTTATAGAGCAATGAGACAAATGAACAGGACTCAAGTTTTCTTATCGTTATTAGTCTGTCGTATCCATAGCACAGAATGGATAATTTAATAAGGGATTTGTCGTCTAGGTGACTAAAATCTTAGGGTAAAGCCTTTGATCTCAAAACTTAAATAACATGCTTTTAAATGTAGTACATATTAAAGCAATACTCCAGGAGCAAGCTTTTGAAAACCACATTACAAAGGATTTCCTTTAGAGCAGCTGACAAGATTTTCCTTGGCTCCCCACATAATCTGAGTGCTAAATCAAATATTTTGGCTCTCAACAATATAGAAAGCAAAAGATATGCACAAACATAAAGACGAATATCAATTTGTTAGGGAAAGTATATGTCAATATATGTAGGCATATATGTGTATATTTTGCATGTGTATGTATATATCTATATTTCTACAGTGATATGTCTGCACTTAATTGTAGCCCTGGTAAGGGGTGGCAGTGGAGGAAGGGCGAAAAAAAAACAACAAAGTAAAAAGTGCACAGCAGTGAACGACAGAACTTACAAGGAAGCAAAGAAAAGGACAGCTCTCAACCCAATCTGTAGTATTTATTATATAGATTTTCTTGAAATGAAATGTTATCATCACATACTTTGAATCCTCTCTTGTGTTCTATTATGTACATGACATTCATTTTTCCTTTTCTTTTTATTTAAGTTTGAATATTTAAGTTTATGATATTTTTTCTTTGATCTATTCTGTAGTTCTGTTCTAATGTTTGAGTATAAAACAAAATTTAAAAAAAAGAAAAGAAAAAGAATAAAATAAAATAACTCTTTGGTAGTTTGATTAGTATGGCATTGAATAAGTAAATTAATTTAAGTAGAATTAAAAAATAATAATATTGGCTTGGCCTACCCATGAGCATTTAAATATTTATCCAATTATTTAGATCTGTCTTTATTTGTATGAAAAATGGTTTTTATTCATGTTCATATTTCTTTAGAGAGTTCTTGTACCTCTTTTTCCATTTGGGTGAATTTTTTGTCTTAAATATTTATTTTCATTAGTGATTTGTTTAACCTCTTTTCCCATTTAATCAATTCTGTATTTTAAGGGGTTATTTTCTTCAACATTTTTGTTTCTTTTTTTTTTTAAATCAAGCTGTTAATTGCATTTTCACAATTTTATTCTTTTTTTCTTACTATTCTTATTTTATTTTGAAAATCTCTTGTTAACTCTACCAAAAATTCTTGTTGAACTTGTGTCCAATTTATATTTTATTCCTTTGAGGCTTATTTGTAGTTATTTTGATATCATTGTCTTCTTCTAAGTTTTTATCTTGATCTTCCCTATCATTATAGTAGCTTTTAATAGCCAAGGTTTTTTGTTTATTTGTTTGTTTGTTTGTTTTTGTCTTATTTTTCAGTTCTATTTCTTGTTTTTAATTCAATGTTAAAGTTGGACTCTGTTCTCAGTTTGAGGGGGAGGGGTACTCTCAACTTTTAGGGTTTCTATCACTGTTATTTTTAGAACTAGTTCTTAGAGTTTGAAAGTTTTTGGTGCTTCCAAGGTAGTGTTATCTGGAGAGAGGTGTGACCATTGCTCTCCAGGTCTGTACTTTGGTCCTTATCTGGAAAAGACCTCTGATCCCTTGGGATTGCAATTGATACTGTTCCTTAGTGCTCTTGCTCCCTTGCGACCAGAATTGATACTGTTCCTAAAGGTTCCTGATCCGTTGTTACTAAAAGCAATACCACATTTCAGGGCTTCTGCTCTCTCTTAACTGAAAGGGCTCTTCTTTCGCCTTGAACTATAACTCAGAAAAGGGCATAGTCAATGGAGTCATCAAACATCTAATTCTGCCTCCAGTTTCAGCACAGGATTTCCTAGCAATATCTTTCTGACTATTTTGTGGTTTCTTTTACTATCTTTGTCTTGAGAGCTCCTGAAGATGTTACTTCTTTCATCATCACCATCAGGTCTTACCTCTGGTATTTCATCCACTTGGACTTCTCACCAGGCTCCACCCTTATATCACAGATCTCTCTTTCTGACCTCTTTTATTGTCTTAGGCTGGAATGCTTCACCCTGATCTTTCATTGGCTCTGCCACTTGAGAATTCAATTTGAGGTATTATTTTAAAGTTGCTTGGAAGGGAATGTTGGAAAAACTCAGTTGACTGCTTTTTCTACTCTGTCACCTTTTTTCTGTCATTTTAGCATTCATTCTTACTACCCCAAGATTTAGTACTGAGACCATCACAGTCTTCAAGAATTTGAATGACTACTCTATAATAAGACCTAAATTGTTATATTTTCCCTAGATAATAGAATTATGAATAGTTGGTGAATGTTATGTGGATAAAGATGAGCAGGGAGACTCTGGTGGGCAGGATTATTGCAATAGACTTCATCACGGTGAATTGGAAAAGAGGAGCTCTGTAAATAATTTCATGTGAAAGACACATTGTCAAAAAATGAAGGGGACTAAATACACATAAAGAGCAAAGGATAAACTAGGGATAGACAAAATGTGCATAGGTTACTATGGACAGGTTGTTGTTGTTGATATTCAGGAAATACCAAGAGAACTACATGATAGCCATTATGTAAAATTCATGGTTGGCATGAAAAGGAAATTAATTTTTTATGATTTGCATCAATGGAGTACTCACTTTAATGAAATTACAGGTCTATCAAAGTATTTAATCATGGAAAAAACCTTTTTCTTAAAAAATTTAAGTTGTCTAGAAATGGAATGGACTGCTTTGGAAAATGACTATATTCTCTTAACTAGATGTCTTCAAAGAAAAGACCAGATAACTACTTGTCATCAGTGTTGTCAATATATTTCCTATTTTGATAAAAGTTAGACTAGAAGATCTAAGGCATTATTTTTTAATATCAAACCTGCAAATAACATAATTCAGAGTTAAAAAGAACATTAGACGTCATGCTATTATGCAATTCAACACCCTTAAGTTGTTGATAATGAAACTGACATTCAGAGATATGAAATGCCTCATCCAAGGTCATATATAAAATCAGTGACTGATCAATCCTGATTCTATATTTTTTCCCTCCTTGTACCATATCCTGCTGTCAGTAATATAATGCAAAACAATAAGATTTTTTTTCAACAATAGCATTGCATTACTGAGTGATATTTAGCCTATGATCCGGGATGACTCTTGGATCTTTTGTTGCCGTTTTGTAGTCTCCATCCTTTTGATCACTCCATACTGTGTAACATTTCTCTGCCTGCTTTATACCAGTTTTGCCCTTATTCCCAAAATACCACACCCACTTGGATACATTCCTACCTCTGTAACTAATCTTTTCTTCTATCTTCATCAATGTAATTCCTTCTCCTTTCTAACTCCATATAGTGGGTATTTCATAAAAATCTATAATTAGTTCTCTTTCTCTTAGCTCTGAACACTCAACTTCTTTCTATTTCCATGCACTTTTATGTCTTTAACTATAACTTCTAGATATTATCAAATGAATGTCTCCAACCCAGTTTCTCTTAGAAACTCTAGATTGTCACCTCCAAGAGAACATGTGGGTATTCCATGGACACCTCAAATTTAATATTTTCCTAAATAAGTTTACTATCTTTTTGCCCAGAAACAGTCCTTACCAATTGACTTTATTCATTTTGTCTGTTGAGCAATCACTCACTCATTTCTCCATGTCAAAAATATTGGTCTTATCTTTGACTCCTTTTCTTCACTTCTCCTATTTACCCAGTTAGCCAGTCTTATTTTCTGTCTCTGCAAAGTCTCTTTTCAAAAATAACATTTTATTTTCCCTCAAATTAACTGTAAAATTTTTTAGTATTAATCTTTTAAAATTTTGAATTCCAAGTTCTATCTCTTCCTTTCTATCTCTTTCCCCTCTCCCATCTCTGAGATGGCAAACAATCTGATATAAATTATGCATTTGCAATCGCATGAAACATATTTCTGTATTAGTCAATTCTCTTAGATCTATGAATCCTCTTTAGTCCCACTACCAATTATTTATGGCTACAACTACCACCTTAATATAAGCCTTCATTATCACCTATAATGCCAGCAGATTCCAAAAAGAATGCTACTGTGAACAGCTTTTATGGTTCTGATTACACAGTATAGAGAACACTCCATTTATTCCATAACAAATCAAGGCAAACATTCACAACAAATCACAATATAGTATTCACAACATCACATCTTATCACAGACAATCACAATACAGTGTTCACAGCAGCTTAACTTTAGAATGGCCACATAGTTTCCACCAAAGTGGTCACAATATTTAGAACAAAGAACAAAAGAATAATTACCTGGTATCCCTAAGGAGGTTTGCCTCCTCACTCAGTCATTCAGTCATATCACAATATAATAGTCAGTCTTCCACTCATGGTTCAATCATAGGTTAACTTAGTCACTTTTCTAGCAATCAGTCACTAAGTGTCATTAATCACTAAACACGATCATTGGAAAATTACACAAATCCCCCACCCCTCAGTCTCTAACAAACTTCAATTTCATCACTGCATTCAATATTGGAGTGGATGTTGGAAAATCGGGACACTAAAGCATTGTTGATGTAGTTGTGAACCAGTTCAACCATTCTGATCCAAGCATGGGTAAAGCAAGAGAATCCTGCATCAGTGCCACCAAAGAGATCCCTGTAATCCACCTCTGATCAACCATTGAGTCCCCACGCCCACTCCCTGGGCTGAGAGTTTTGGAAGCAGTCATTGCCACTGCTGCCACTACTGCTGCCCTGGGACTGGGGCTGGGGTCAAAGCCGGACCTTGGTCCTCTCTCAGGTCCAACAGACCTTTCCTACTGGCTTTCTAAGATGTCTTTGGCATTTGTGCATTTAGAAGTTTGGAAACTGCCACAGATGCCAGTGATTCAGTCCCCTGAGGACTGCTCCAGTCCATCTATGGGTCATGATGGACTGAGCTCTTCTCTCAGAGTGGTGCAACAGACCTTTCCTGTCAACTGTCCAGGTTGTCTTGGGCTTGATATTTGTTTTACTTTGTCATTTTGTGGGTTCTGCTGCTCTAGAATTTCTTTAGAGTCATTTTCACAGGTATTTGGAGGGGTTTGAGGGAGAGCACAAGCAAGTCCTTGCTTTTACTCTGCCATCTTGAGTCTACCCCCAATCCAATCATTCTGGAAAGTAAAGTGGAAATATGGCCAAAGAGTTACAAAAACATGCAAACCCTTTGACCCAGCATTGTCACCACCAGGTCTGTATCTCAATGAGATTTTTTAAAAAGTAGAAAAGGATCTATATGTTCACAACTATTTATAGCAGGTCTTTTAGCGGTGGTGAAAAATGGGAAATTGCAAGGATGCCCATCAATTCAGGAAACAAATTTTGGTATATGATCATAGTAGAAGAGTTTTGTTCTGTACGAAATGATGGACAGGATGGTTTGAGAAAAACCTGGAAAGACTTACAAGAACTGTTGCAAAGTAAAGTGAGTTGAACCAGGAAAACAGTGTACACAGTAACAGTAACATTGTATCATAAACAACTGTGAATGACTTAGCTATTCTTTTCCATACAATGAACCAAGACAATCCCAAATGATTTAGGATGAAAATGCTATCCACCTCCACAAAAATAACTGATGGAATCAGAATCCAGATTGAAGCACACTTTGAAAAAACAACAACAATACTTTATTTATTTTTCTTGGATTTTATTTTATTTTGGTCTGTGTTTCCTTTCATAGCATGAATTATATGGAAATAAGTTTTGCATATCTGCATATGTGTAACTTATATTAAATTGTTTGCTTTTTCAATGAAGGGGGAGGGGAAAGGGGCAGGAGAGGATTTGGAACAAAGTCTTTTTAAAAATGAATGTAAAAGTTTGGTTTTACCTGTAATTGGAAAAATAAAATATTTTTAAAAGATGGGTAAAAAAAATGTCTCCTGGTTAGAAATAGGTGATTAAAATCTATCTTTTTAGCTCTTGTGAACCGTTTAGTTTTAGTTGTTTTCCACAGGACTAGAATGTGCATCCTTTCTCAAAAAGCCATTGCCTTATTTGGTTTGTGATCCAGATAATAAATTAAAAAGACACTTGGTGATAGCATCTGGCTACTACAATGGAATGTTGGAGAAGTTGGTTTTAATTTTTCTGAATTAATTCTATACATAAATTATATGAGTGATGAGAAATTATGTTTTGTCATTTCTGTGCAAATTTAGCCATAATTTCAGGTTTGTAATGAGTATAAAATTATTATTGAAATATTTATTTAAAAGTTTAAGCTTTAGAATATGACATGATATAAGAGAATGATGTGGTAAGATAAAGGAAATTTTCTTCCACAATCTGAGTAGCTCCCTATTACCTACATTATTAAATACAAAATGTTATTTGACTTTAAAAGTCCTTCCTAACTTGGTTTCTTGCTAGCTTTTTAGAATTATCACATCTTATTCTCTCTTCTACCCCCTTGATACCCACCCACCTTTCATGTACTCTGTAATCCAGTAACACAAGCCTCCTTATCTTTCCTGGAATAAGGCATTCCATCTTCCAACAAAGATCATTTTTAGTGGCTGTCCCCTATACCTGAAACTCTCTCCTTCCTCTTCTCTACCTTCTTCCTTCCCTGGTTTCCTTCAAGTTCCACCTAAAATCCCACATCTTGCAAGAAACCTTTTGCAGTCCTTGCTAATTATAGCATCTTTCCTCTAAGATTAGCTCCAATTTGTCCTATATATATCTTTGTTCATGGTTTTCTACATTCTGTCTTCTCTTTTAAATTATAGAGAACAGGTACTTTCCTCCCCTTTCATTTTATTGATAGCACTGAGCACAGTGTGTGGCACTTAGTAGGCACTTAATAAATGCTTGTGTACATGCTTGGTATCCTGTCGATTTAACATGTTTTTGGGAAGAGAATGAAAAACAAATGATAAAACATTTAATGAGCTCCTATTATAAACCAAGAACTCGGCTGAGCAATAAGCATACAGTTTCAACCAATCAAGCTGTTTACTATCCTCTACTAACTTCTACTCTAATCGAAGACAGAACATCTATAATTGGGAACTAGAAAGCAGAAAGTGGAGGAGGTGGTACATATTCTGTAGGCTGTTTGGAAATGGCAAGGAAGTATTGGAGAGGCTTGTATACAGGCAAGGTTAGGTGAAAGGTCACTTATTGAAGACCAGGGTCCCAGGGGAAGAATCCTGGTCCTAATAGGAGGGGGATAATGAGCAGAAACAGGACAACTGGAGGCATAAGAAACAGTGGTAGATTTTGTGAAGAGAGAAATAAGACTCAAGATAAAAATACATTAAATAATATATATCTATAACTTTAGTTAATTTATTTGTCATTAGAATTGATCTATTCGTATATAGAACATTAGAGTTGGAACCAGTTCCATTTTAGGGTCTTCTATGGATATATGAACTTGAGAAAATTCACTGTACACTCATACATAGTTTTCTATGTCATAAAAGAGAAAAGTCATTTTGCAATGTTCTTTTCTTATGGGAAATTCACTAATGAGATAATGGTTATAATGGTATCAGAGACTCTAAGGATTGAGGTGATCTTACATAATTACACAGTAGAAGTAATTTATTCCTTTGAGACTTTCTTGTAAAAAAAACACATGATCCCCAAATTGCCAATTTGAGGGACAAAATTATGAACTAGAGTATTTAATACTAAAATGAAACACTGGAAATGAAGATTGCATCACATTACTTGAATTCTCCTTAATTCACTAAGCTAATATCTTTTGTAACTATGTCTGACCAATGCTAAACATAGTCAAGCAAAAAGTAAAAAAAAAAAATCTAAGTAAATGAATGGTATAAAATTAATATTTACAATTAGATTGTTGGCACAACATTATACCTTTTGTCATATTTTTCCATTATCTAATATTTTGTGCACTCATTCAGAAATCAGTCAATCTACTGATTATGTAATATAGCCTAAATTCAAATGATAATTCCTTCTGGAGAAGATTTTGATTAACACTGGAACCTGAGTGTGTGATGAATTAATTCTAGAATACTAAGATTTATGGAGTACTAACTTCAGTAGGTAGGAACAAATGACTCCTATATAGGTAGCTCAAAGAGGAAGCTACCAACTAGAAGCTGCAAAGTGATTTATTGTAGGAAGTTTTACCGGAGAACATTTTGGAGTTCTTGCCTCAGGATCTAGAATTTCCAGTTACAGCTCTGATTGTGCCCTCTCTCCCTGTCCCCCTCTCTGTTTCTCTCTCCATGTTTTTTACTCTCTCTCTTTCTTGCTCATACTTTGAAAAAGGATGTGTTGGAAACTAAATCATGTATGTTTTCTTTAGAAAAAAGAATTAGGTTAATTTAAAGAAAAGATGAAAATAATTTTTTTCCTTCTTCTTAATATTTCTTAGGTAATGAATTCTAATGGCTATCATTGGCCTACCTAACAATCTTGATGTGGGAAGATGAACAATTTGAAGAAAATTTCCTTCATAAAAATATCTCAAAGTTACAGAGATCTTGTTGCATCTGTGGAATCCTACTGTAATTCTCAGGAGAACTAACATTCTCATCAGCTATTGTCTTTCTTCCTTTCAGCAGTCCTCAAAGGCTTGTATATTTTGACAAAGAGTTTGGTTGCATGGTCTTTTCTGGTTCTGGATTATAGAAGGTAAAAAAAAAAGAAGTAAAAATATAATTAATGCTTTTGTAAACCTCAAAGATTTGATCTGGTTCAGATTCAGTTTTGGGGCCAATTAGTAAAGTCTTATCATATCCTAGCCAACAATGCTTTTCTTCCTAAAGGGGAGAAGGCATGAAAAAAACACGATACCCTTCTCTACCCATTGATATTTTTGCCTTCTAAGACTTGCTATTTCCTGTATAATGCCTTGACTAAATGCTATGTGATACTTCGCAGTGACAAGTGAAATAATATATGTATCCTTTTTATATTGATTCAGAACAGCTTTTTTACCATTAAGATCAAGGCCTGGAGAACATGTGTCAGCCAACACTTCATAATGAACAATATTAAACACTCATGTAATTTCATTAAGTTTTAATGATAGGTAGGGGTTCATGCCAAAGTACTTCTTTGAAGGGCATTATAAGTGGTTTTTTAAAAAGATGCCACAACTAGCATAATAGTTTTCTCATTATATATAATTTCACTAAGCTTGTACTAATGCAAAATACTTGCCAGACCAAACATCATATTCCAGTTTCCATAGTATATCAATGTCTATATAGTAACACCAACAAAAAATCTACACCTTTGTGATGAAATACAAACTTCATGGATTGTTTTGAAACAAAATAATGAGGCTATAAGGAAAATATAGATACTCCTTTCCATAGAATAATTTTCTATCAAAGGCTCCCTTTGAAGTTATGCTTCAATGGATTTTGAAAATATCACCAGCTTCTAAAATGAAAGAGATGTGAAAAATGAAAAATTGCTTATGTAAAACCTACACCTGCCCTTTATGTTTTGGCATTTGGGTAAAACTTTTTGAAACAACAATTTAGTCTCCTTTCCTTTGACCACAAAAGAAGTGAACTTGAGAAAAATAAAAGAGTAGATTTACTTTGAAATCAGTGGATTAAATCCATTTCTAGATTGAATTGGCTGAGGCTATTAAATCATTGAAGTATGAATGAACTCACTCATTTAGACTTGAGTTGAAATTTTGCCTCAGACACTTACTAACTGGGTGACCCTGGGCAAGTTACTTAAACTTTCAACTTTGGCTTCCTCATCGGTAAAACTGGGATGATAATAATAATAATATCCATCTGCCTAAATACCAGATATTATCACTTCATAGCATTGTTAAAAGGCCCATCTATAATGCACTTTGTAAACCTTAAAGCCCTACATACGTACTATAATAATCATGTTATATAATGCTATGATAATAATGATGTTGATATAATTGTTATTCAAACATATTAAGTTTAAAAGACTATGCTGGGTGTGGAGCGGGGGGAAAAGAGAAATTCAAGAATGAAGAGCTAATTCTTGCTTTTAAGGTTTAGTCTATAATGATCACAAGGAAGGCACTTTTAATGCTATGATAAAAAAGTAAGCAGTCCACAATTCTCCTTCAGCAACTCATATAATGCACTACAGCTTTCAATAGTACTGGTATCTCAAATTTGGACAGAGGCTTCATGATCTAGGAGAAAAAACTCTGACTTTAGGGTCAGACAAGAGTTGTGTTCTTATCCCCCTATGATGCTTACTGTCCATGTGATGCTGCCCAAGTTACTTAACCTTGGGGACCTCAATTTCCTCATTTTGAGAATAAAGTGCCTAGATTTTGAAGCCCTCCCAGGTCCATTCTAGCTGTATAGCTATAGTACTAAGTAAATCAAATATAAAAATAAAGATTTATAAACAAAGAAAATTAAAGACTAAACCTCGTGTCACAAAAGAATTCACTGTAGGATCCTTTAAATAACAGTCCTCCCACACCATTTAAAATCATTCAAATTACAACATTTTACAGACATCTATTGTGTAAAGTGTGGTACTTTTATTTCAAAACAGCCGTTTGTCATTTTGTCTCACACATGATCATATGTCACACAGTTTCCATACAACCCAAACATACACTGATACTCTCATCTGTGAAAGTGACAAAGATACTAGCTGAATTGTGGAATTTTTTAATAAAAACATCATGGACAAATTCTAGATTAACAGGGATCCCTGTCTTTATTTGCCCAGAAGCAGGTAGAGAATAAGATTTGGGATCAAAATGACATATGCCTAAATTACCATGCGCATGTTTACTTACATATAAATAAAGATGTAAGGAGATAAAGGATAAAGATGAAGGACAGCTTAATACACTTGATCGACTTGATATTGGGAGCAAACCCTTGTCCTTTGAGCCAGAAAGAGCTAGTTTCAAGTTCTGCTTCTGATAACTGTTCTATGTGACTATGAGCAAGTCTCTGAACCTCATAGTGGCTGAAGCATTTCCCATCCCTGCTCTGACTATTAATTATAGGTTGGTTGTTGATATGTATTGTGTGAAGGAGTTTCTTTATATTAAAGAAATCACAGGTCATGATAGTCAACAAGTACATACTATGTACCAGACATTGTGCTAACTGCTAGGAATTTTAAAAAAGCAAAATAAATCCAAGGAAACAAACAACAACAAGAGCAAAGCTCTTTCCCTACTGTCAAGTAGTAGACATTCTAATGAGGAGATAACATAAAACTGTTTAAGGAGATTCGAGAAATCTACTGAAGGTTGAAGATAACCTAGAAGGGGAAGACATTGACAGCTGGAGGAACCAGGCAAAGTCTTCTGCCTCTTCTATTGCATCTTGAAAGAAACTAGGGAAATTCAGAGGTGAATGTGAGAAATAAGAATGATAAATAAATTTATGGTGACTGTAGGACTGGAAAGGAGGGGACATATGCAAGACTTATCCTAAAGGTAGAAATGATATGATTTAGGAAAGGATGCAATACCTAAGAAGAGTGAGACAGAGTAGTTAAGAATGACACCAAGCCTGTGGGCCTGTATTACTGGGACAATGGTAGTACCCTTGACTATAACAGGGAAATCCAAAAGAAAGATGAGTTATGTTTTAGACATCTTGAGTTTGATACCCATAGGAAAATGATTTTGGGATGTCCAAGAGACAGCTGGAGAAATGTAGCTGTAGCTAATCAGGCAGACTAAAATTGAATTTATAGCTCTGGTAAATATTTGCACAGAGATGATGATTGAATGTGTAGAAGATTGTAAAATCAGGAAGTGACACCTGAAAGAGTGAAAATAGAAAGGGGCCCACCACAGAGCCTAAGGGGATATCCCTGTTTAGAGGGCATGACATGGATAAGGAATCTACAAAGGAGAGTGAGAAAAAAAATGATAAGGTGGATAAGAGAGGAATGGAGAGAAAGTAAAATCTAGAGTATAGCCAGCAGAAAAATGTTATTGATTATATTAAATAATACAGAAGTCAAAGGGGATCATGTAGGAGAAAAGGACATTAGCTTTGGCAATTAAGAGATCACCGGTAACTTTGGAGAGAACATTTTTGGTTGAATGACAAACTTGGAAGGTAGATTAAATGGGATTTGGAAGAGAATATGAAGTGGAGGGACCTATTATAGAAGACTTTTTCAAGGATTGTAGTCACCAAAATGAAGAGAGGCTAAAAGGAAATAACTAGTGGGGATGATTGAATCAGATAAGAGATTTCTTTGAAGTTGGGGGAGATGAGGACACATTTGTAAGCATCAGGGAAGGTGCCATTGTAGATAAGAAAAAGAATGGAGATGATAATGGGGCAATTTGATGGAGAATTCAGAATGGAATGCAATCAAAAGCACATACAAAGAGTTTTTTTTCCTTGACAAGAAGGGCCACCTCTGCCTAAGAGACAAGGGTGAAAAGAAAATGGCGGGGAAAGATGCCTCTGTGGTATGAAATGAAAAGGGGGGAAGAAAATGAGCTCTTGGTAGTGGTCTCATTTTTGGAGGATGAAATAGAAGGTAGAGACATTTGCTGAGAGGGTGAGATGGATGGCATACATATAGAGTCTTAGTTGGAATACCACTGTAGAGAGTGGCATAGTGAATCAATTAAAGAGGAAGGACTATTCTAATTAGCCCATCATAGTCAGTGAGTTGATGGGGGAGGGAGAGAGCAGTGTTACAAACAAAAATTAAAAGTTCACAAATCCCAGGATCTAAGAACCCCTGCAATAAAGAATTTAGTTAAAAGATCAGGGTGTATATAGGCTACAAGACTATTGTGCTTATACAAAAATATCCAACTGACACTTGATTTCCATTATCTCTTCCATTTATTTGGTACATCCCCAGTATGCAGCATTTCCAGATTTAACATTTTCCCTTTATTCTCTTTCTTTAAATTTATCTACCTCATGTCATATAATTCCACCATTATCATGGGGTTTTACATATAGAAGAATCCTTGAGGATTATCTAATTAAAACACCTTATTTTACACATAAAGAAGTATAGACTCATAGAAGTAGAGTAACTTATTTAGGATAACACATCTGCTAGTTTCAAAGCCAAGATTCTAATTTGTACCCTTTCACTGGAAAACCACTTTCTTGTACTTTGTTGATTCCTGTGTGATAAGTATATCATGGTATCTCTGAGCTGTGAAGATAGGATTAATCTTTTGTTGTTGTTGTTAATGAGTTAACCATTATAGGTAAATCATAGGTAACATCAGTTCACTGCATCATAAAGCAAGTCTTAGATGGAATCATTGGGTTCATTTAATGTAGACTCTTCATTCTATAGCTGAGGAAGCTGAGGCCCAGAGAGGCTAAAAAACTTGCCCAAGGTTGTAATGGTCAGAAGTAGCAGAGACAGGATTCAAACTCAGAGTATCTGGCTTCAACTCTTTTCAGTATACTACCCAACCTCTCTTGACATCAAGTCAAAAGCCTTTGATAGAGAAATATTTAATACTTCACATAGTAGAAATGGTAGAAGTTTTGGATATTCCTGGTCAAGAAGGCCTTTGAGTACCCATTAAATCATACCCTGTAGGTGCTTTCCTGACTTATTTACTGGCAGAACTCGTGTTCTATGTCTTTCTTAATGATCAATTTATTTCAAAAACAAGTAAATGCTTTGTAGCACTCACCTGTCACTTAGAAGTAAAAACTGAGCTATGTTTTTTTTTTTAATAGATATAGTGGGTCATTTTTTCCAATTATGGCATTTATCTGCAGACAATTTCAGGGTTTAACTTGTTTCTAACACACAGTATTACTCCATTCCAATGACTGCTTTTGATATAAGCTCCCGAGGGAAACATGCTTGAAAGCATTGTATGTGTTTGAATTTTGATGGTTACCATCACAACTAAGAAGAATAGAATTACTGCCAAAGATACTTGTTTTTTGCCTGTGATCATTTCCTCTATCTGATCTAATAAACAAAATCCCCAGGATATAATAGATGTCCTAAAAGGGAAGTAGAGTATGGTAATTTACTAAATGATCACTGGATGAGTAAATCGATGAAAATAAGGTATTCTAACACCAGAAGGGATTAGATGAACTCTGCTTTAAAAAAAAAAAGATATTCTTCAGCTGCTACAGTTAAAGTTCTGGGCAGACTTGCAATTATGCTTTTTTCAGTTCAGACACAAAAATTGCCTTTGGATGAGATTTTATAAACAAGATTCCAGACTTGGATTTAGCAAATACAGAAAATATAAAAAAGGTCACCTTAATTAAATTTAAACTTCAGAAATCCTTAAGAACAGGCAGATATGGGAAAATTCTCAGTTAATTTATGCCTGAGTTTGCCCAAGATTTTTGTTATAGCTTGTCTCAGTTGCTGTTTAAAAAAAATAGAGTTAAAGACAGACATCAGATGACTAGTTGGCTACTAGAAAACACATTTCCATCTTCCTGCTTGATCTCTAACTGAACTTATTTCCTTACTAGCCTCTTTAGTACCTATCTTTCCTGTTAAATATTGAACTTGTCTTGTATGGGTAAAGTCATCACCTTTGAGGCTCATAAATAGGCTGCTATTCCTTTGTCTTGAATACTACTTCCTTTCCTACCTTCCACATGATACCTACCTGTTTGTGAACTCCCATTAAACTTCCTAGATTTTCTGGTCAATAATTCAATATCTAACCTCTTCTCTATCTACTAAGGACCCCCAGATGCTCTAGTTTACTGTGAATCCAGTCAGTGAACCCCCAAAGCACCACTGAGCCCCTCACAGATATAACAACATAGTTCTACAATCAATTAATAAATTCCTTTCTGATTGGGTGGGCCTTTCTAGGGTAGTAGAATTATGTATTTAGCTGTGGAAGGTCCTTCAAGGTCATCTTGTCCAGCCTCATTTTATAGACTACTATTAACATTCCAATCATGGACCCAGTGGACTTTCTTCAGTCTTTATCCTCCTTGACTTCTCTGCAGAATTTTACAATGTTGACAACTTTATCCTACAGAATATTCTTCCTTTGGACTCACAAACACCATATTCATCAGATTGTTGTCCAACCTATAACCATTCTTTCCTTGTCCCTTTAGTTGACTAGAGGTCACTAATTAGGTGGATTCATCCTAGGACCTCAAGTTAGGGAGACTTGCTTCAAATATAACCTCAAACACTAACTATGTGACCTTCCCTTGGTTTTCTTATCAAGTAAAATGGGAATAACAACAGCAGCTACCTCCTAGGACTGTTATGTGGATAAAATGAGATGATGTCTGTAAAGTGTTTTGCAAGCCTTTAGTACTATGAAAATGCTAGATATTAAAATATTGTTCTTGTTCTCTTCATTAACCCTTAATAGGTGTTTTCTAAAGTCCTGTACTTTGACACTCTTTTCTTTCTACATTTCCTTAGGAATCCTAAACCTGCAACTTCAACTACAATCTCCTAAAGGGCATGAAAAATCAGTTTTAATAGTCCTCTTTTTGGAGCTCTTAGCCTACGTCTCTATCTGCCAACAGGACATCTCTATTTCAACACCTCAATGGAATACCACAATCAATGTGTATAAAATGATGGTTATAACCTTTACTACTAAATCTGCTCTTCCTTTTCACCTCACTATTTCTATTTTTATCAACAAAATTCATCCTATTTTTCATATTTAGAAGTAGGATTATATTTGGCCCTTACCCAAGAGATTTGCAGATTCCATCGATGCTGCCTCTATAAAATCTCACTCTCTTGAAGGAGAAAGAAGAAGAAGAAAAAATAAAGAGATAAAGAAAAAGAGAGAGAAGGGGAAGAGAAGGAGACAGACAGACAGAGAGAGACATAGAGAGAGAGAGACAGAGACAGAGACAGAGATAGAGACAGAGACAGAGACAGAGACAGAGAAAGAATGAGAGACAGAGAGAGAGAGAGAGAGAGAGAGAGAGAGAGAGAGAGAGAAAGGAAGGGAGAGAAATAAGAAAGAACAAAAGAAAGAAAGGAAAAGAAAGAAAAAAAAAAGAAAGGAAAGAAGGAAGAAAGAATGGTTTTGCTCACTTTACACTGTACCAGTTCCACAAATTTTTCCATGTGTTTTCATATAGAAGAGTAGTGTTTCATCATATTCATATACCACACCTTATTCGGTCATTCCTCCGCTGATAGGCATCACCTTAGTTTCTTTTCTTTTTCTTTTTTTTTTTTTTGCCACCACAAAGAGATCTACTATATTTTTTTTCTTTGATCTCTTCTGGGTAAAGGTACAAGGTTTATTGCCTTACCAAGTGTTTGTTCCCACAAAAATGTCAGAAAACTATGTTTTAAATCAAATGTTTGAAAAGTTGTTTGATAATGTCCTTGCTTGGTCAGTTAAGTGGCACAGCGAATAGAGAGAGAGCATTGAACTTGGAGTCACTAAGTTCTGAGTTAAAATCTAGCCTCAGACATGTGATGTTGGTCAAGTCACTAGGTCACTAATACTTTTCAGCATTGATTTCTTCATCTATAAAATGATGAAAATAATAGCACCTACGTCTCAAGATTGTTGTGAAATCTAATGAGATGATTTCATAAAGCACTGAGCAGTCCTTAAAGCAGTATAAGTAAAGACTATCTGTTGGTCTGTGGTCCAGGAAAACTCAGTTATGTTATTATCCAATATTACTTTGCATATTCTATCTGACAAAGCAACAGACAAGATCATCAAAGGATGGGAAAATCAGTTGGTGGCTCAAATGATACAGTAAAATTAGAAAGACTTTTTTTTTAAAAAAATAAATCATTCTAATGTTACTGATTTAGCAAAGTTGCTATTCAAATTAAGAAATTTTAATACCTCTATTTTGTTAGCTTTAAGTTGAGATTTTTCCCTTCATCTTTGAATCATAATGCACTTCTTCCCTTCCCACATTCATCCTTTTTCATCCTATTTGTATACTATATAGGACTTAGAGAATAAAGAATAAATAATTTATATTTGTCTTGAAAAAGTCAAAGATATGCTAAGTACTTAGAGCTGTGTGTGTGTTTGGGTGGGGGAGATGGATGGTCATAGTAAATCATATTCATTCTTTGGATGAAATAATTTCATCAGGCAGAGTATTATTTACATTCTATTCTATTCCATTCTATAAGTTAGGAAAGTTGAAATAGTCATGAGAAAAAGAAAAATGGACTGTCTGCTTATTGGTGGATGTATCAGGCTTTAAGGATGCAGCAGGGATTGGATTTCGGATGTTGGAAAGAAGAATGAGATGTATGAGATTAAAGAAGTGTGCAAAAATATGTATTTGCACATCTGCAAAAATATATATATTTGCACATGTGCAGAAATATTTTCCCTAAGAAAAGAAATTTCAAAAAACTTCTCATGTATTCCAGATGGCAAATAGTCATTCAAAGTGTTTCAATGTCCTCCTTTACTAGACAATTTCTATGTCTGGTCCCAGACATTAATTTCACTCTGTAAAAATCAAGAAAATGTACTATTCCAAATATCACATTTTTCCAGATTTATTTGGGCAAGTTGTTATCTGCTCAATCTTCTTTAAGTTAAACAATTGGTAAAGAATTTTGCTTCTGTGAAGTTGTAACTGGTGAATTGCAATAAATTTTCATAAAGAATAAAGTTATTTATTGCTGTTTTAATGGTTTGGTGAGTGCTTTTTTTACAGGAGGGGAGATTTTAAAACCTGAATTGGGAACTTAATAGCTATGATGCTGCCAGCTCACATCAGTGCAATCATCCTGTGGGTGTACTTTACAGTCCCTGCATGCGAATTATCTGCCTTGATGATGAAAATAAAGATTCTGCAAATGTAAAGTTAAATAGGTTTTACCTGCTGGGAAAAATATTATTATTGATGAACAATTGGGACCGTGTTGCACTAGATGGCCATTTTTTCTATTCCTTAAAGGTAATAAAATCTAAAGAATGAAGACCATTTAGATTATTCACCCTAATAAGCCAGTGAAGTAGGTGGCTCATTTTGTATTCATGTAGTGCTGGGACATTGTACCTTGTTCAATTATGCACGCCTCCTCCAAAATATATCCTATTTTTGTCTTGTACTAAGCCAAATGCAATTTACATAAGTTTTATGATCACTTTTGATTAGCATAATTTAGAGTAATAAGAGTGGGAAAATACAGGTTTCATTAATAGAGAGGATCATGAAAATGTTCTGTGTAATGAGGTCTAATTAGGTAGAGGGGAAAAAACTCACAAATCTACCAAAGAGCTAATACTAGAAGGCCAAGTATTAGTTATGCCCTCTGGCACCCCTCCCTGTCTCCCCTTCCCCCCCAAAAAAACCCAGCCAGGATGTGTGAAAAATGGAAGAGCTGTAGACATTCCTATATCTCCTTGAAGTGGTGGCTTGTGCATTTTTTTTAGAGAAAGAAATGGTTTCAAATGTTATAGCCATGTCAAAATGCCCACGACAGATTTTCCCCTTGACTCCACTATATACTGTGCCAAAGACTGATCTGACTTCAAAGGTGCAGAAAAAGCATTCTGCTTTTTGAAGTCAGGAAGACAATGGGTTCATTCACATTAGCAAAGCAGTCATTTCAACAGAAATGTTAATTTTTCTTTCTATCCTCTAGTGCCTTCAAAATGTTCAACTACTTATCAGAAAAGTATGTTCCCAATTACAGAGATGAGTGAATAAAGTCAAAGAAATGTTAGAAGATTTGCTTAAGGTTCTTTGAGTTTTGTTTAATGAAGTGTCTGCAAAATGTTTGTTCCAAACTGGTGTTTTGGAGTTGTGTTGTGTTTCAGGAAAAGAGGTAGGTAAAAGCATCAGGATTCTTTCCTTATTGTCAAATGAGGACCCAATTGCATCTCCTCTTTAACGTCTCCTCCAGCTTAATAAAGATAGACAACATGAAAAGAAAAACACATTTTGACAAAAATGCATTCTGGTTTAGAAACATGCACATTCAGTATTACCCATTTTTCAGAGTTTTCAAAGAACATAGTTTTCTAGTCTGAGAAGACTAAAGTTTTCGAAACATTCTATCTTGTTTGGCCTAGAGCTTTCCTTCTCAGTTAATATCATGTGTCTTCGGGGAGCTAAAACTCTGTCGTTTTGACAGCTAATCAGGAAGCATCTGGATGCAAACCTCTGACTAATGCCAAGCATGCTACTTTAAAACAAAGCATGCATCACAGTATTTGCTCGTTAATTACTTTCTCTCTTCTATGGAGTCACACAAAGGGTATAGAAGGAAAAATATTAACTTAGAACTTTAGGCTTTTTTCCCCCCATTATTATGATAAAGAAACACACTTCCCTTTTGGAATTTCTGTATGTCTACGCCATTTGGATAACTGTCTTAAGCAAGAGGCACATCATTAAACTGGCCGGCATACTTGAGACTTTGATATGTTAGTGATCTCATTAGTGTGGGTACTCTCTGCGCTGGTGTCAATTATGATGTGATGCTCTTCTGTTTCATGTTCTTCCATAAATAGTCTGTAGGGATCTACCCAATATATTGGGGGCCTTCTTGTAATATTTTGAAGATATAAACATAACAAAACTAAACATCAAGTGTCCACTGTGTGGTAGACACAGAGTTACAAGTACAAAAGTGATACAATACTTGATCTAACGGAGATGATATCACCCTGGAGAACGCAATGCTTTACAGATAAGTCAAATGTGTATATGGGTGTGTGTTCATAGATATATAGATATAGCTCTAGAGCAGTGGTTCTCAACCTTCCTAATGCCGTGACTCTTTAATACTTGTATGTGGGCGTATCTGCAGGTGGGCGGACCCACCTGGAGACGGATAGAGGAGCCGTGTCTCGGTTCCTAAGACCATCGGAAATATGTGTTTTTTGATGGTCTTAGGCCACCCCTGTGACCCCCGTGAAAGATTCATTCAACACCCAAAGGGGATGCGACCCACAGGTTGAGAATCGCTGCTCTAGAGTTATACAAACACACATGTATATATACACACATGTGCATATATACATATATGGATACAGGCACACTATCATTTATGGTGAAGTTCCCATAATTCAGGTAAAGAATAAAAGTGCTTTGAATGCAGTGACCTTTGGACAGAGCCTTGAAGGAAGCCAGGGATTGAGATCTATTGTCACCACAGGCTGGCCAGAATGGATTTTTTTATTCTATGTATCCTTTATGATTTCTCTCATCCCATTTCTTGTGTATAAGTAATCATTGGCAAGATGGTCCTACCTGCTTGTAATTACGTTGTATTTATCTACCGCCCGCTGCATTGCCTGAAATTGTTACTTTTTGGAGGAGGTGATACTTAAGGATTTTTAGTCATATAACATTACTGGGAAAATATGGTGTTAAAACAGTTGCTTTTCATAGCAGAGACATGTTCAGGCTAAGGTGAAAATGATTAATTTCCCAATAGAATTTAGCATAATTTATTTTTTTTATTCAACTCTGGACCAAAATAATTATTTATCTGCAGTATCTGTTCCATGGTAAAGTAATGTATATGTGAAATTTCCCAAGATACCTCATTAGAAGTTAAAATCTTTATGTTACTCTGATGACACAGAAGGGCCATGACCACACTGAGAAGAATCTGTTGGAATGATTAATGAAGACTCTGAGGGCAACTGTTACATTGGCTTCAAATTACGGAAGTTTTGTACAGCTTACTTATAAGTGCAAGTGAACACATCTATTCAAGGAATACCATATTTTTTTTTTGCTTTCTCATCAAAACTTTCTTACAGAAACAGTCCTCTCCATTTTGCAACACAAAAAAACATTGCTCTGTATGATGCAGACTCATGACAAAATTGCTTAGTAATTTTTCTGATCCTCCTGAAAGGGCCCCCATCTTATATAAGATTTTTGTGCTTGAATTGGATGTAATGTTTTTGATATCTGGCCAAACTCTAAGCCCTCCACTGTGCCATCTTCAGTCACATTCATGGCCACTGGAACAAATTGTTGTCTGTCCATTCTACTGGGGGAGGTCTTCACATGCTTGGGATAGATACCCCACTAATTTATCAACAGCTTTGAGGTCTGTTGGTTTTTCTCAATCTGGTTTAACCCATATGTCAGGACAGTTTTACTGGACTGTGGCTACTGTGCTTGCTACAGCTTTTTGGAGTCACAGGTTAGAATTGAGTGAAGGTTGACACCAATAGTGGATAAGCAGACCTGAGAAGGTCTCAGCAAGCCCTCATGCCAGTCCTCCCTGGCTAGTGTTCATTACTGAACACCCTATACATTCCATAGCTTAAATCCCAAAGAACCAAGTAAGTTTATGATTGTAAGGTTATGATTGATTAAAAGGTCCCAATGGGAATAAGACATAGTATCTAAAACTTATGAATTAAAAATGTCATAACATCCAAAGCAGAGATCAGGAATCACTCTGTACAGGAATATAAAATAACAAAGATGGGCAATTAGACTTCCACACTCTTTTCATAGACATGATAGTCTAAGCAATTGGACAAATAGACCAAGATATGAATTGAACTGGGCCTCAACTACCCACATATATTATGTCCTGTATTTTCTGACTTGTGTGTGTGTGTTTGACTACTAGGAATGATTACAACTACCCATTTGACTGCCCAGGACAAAGAGAAAGGAACCATTAACCCTCACTGGCTTAAGAGATTGTTTTATTTCCTTTAAAAAAGGCCTAAATTTGACTCAATGTAATGCCACACAGCTTGAGAAAAAGGTTTCTCAGAAACTGACCATCTTCATGAAATCACATAATCTGGATTGACTGTGCCCAAGGTAACGTGGGCATTTATTTCAATGAGTCTATAATATAAACTACTTTGTTTGGCATCTAAAGTCTTTCATGATTTTACTCCAACCTAACTTCCTGGGCTTATTACAAACTCTTTTCTCTTTTTGAAGGCTAACTTCCAACCAACCTGGTCTACATGGTGATCTGTTTATATATCATTGCACCTTATGTCTTTGTGCTCTTATGATTTGTGCCCCATGCTTAGAATGATGACTATCCTCAACACATTTTAGAAATCTTAGTTCAACTTATTTAGGGTTAAACTCATGTAATTTTCTAAAAATGGGTTTCCCTGATCTAACTCCATCCACTAATCACTTAATATTTATTTTGTATGCACTTCATTTATTTTCTTTATACAGATTTACCTTCCTCTCTACTTGCCAATGGAATATAAACTTGAGGGTAGGAAATAATCATCTTTTAAGTTTGTATCACCAGAACCTGGTACATAGTAGGAACTTTAAAAATCTTTGTTGAACTGAATTGAATTACTAATGGTAGTGGCTACAGCTTGGTCACTGTTTTTTTTTGTTTTTATGAAGACCAAATTAAATTAATTTTTTAATTAATAAGAATTTATTTTCTATCCCTCTTATCTCCTCCATTTTATTGGAAAGAAAACAAAACATTTCTAATAGGTATGCACAATCACAACAAATTTATAGATTTTTCAGAATTTATTTATTTATTTTTAGTTTTCAACACTCATTTCCACAAGATTTTGAGTTCAAAATTTTCTCCCCTTCTCTCTCCTATGCCCTAGCCCAACATGGCATTCATGAATTCTTGAAAGTCCCCTATTTCATTGAATATCCATTTTTTGCTCTGAAGTATTATCCTTAGTTTTGCTGGGCAGATGATTCCTGATTTAATCCTAGCTCCTCTGACCTCTGGAATACCATATTCCAAGTCCTCTGATCCCTTAATGTAGAAGCAGATAGATCTTGTGCTATCCTGACTGTATTTCCACAATATTCAAATTGTTTCTTTCTGGCCATTTGCGATATTCTGTCCTTGATCAGGGAACTCTGGAATTTGTCTACAACATCTCCTTTAAGAGGTAATTGATGCATTCTTTCAATTTCTATTTTACCCTCTGGTTCTAAAATATCAGGACAATTTTCCTTGAGAATTTCTTGAAGGATGCTTTCTAAGTTCTTTTTTTGATCATGGCTTTCAGGTAGTCCAATAATTTTAAAATTGTCTCTCCTGGATCTATTTTCCAGGTCAGTGGTTTTTTCAAGGAGATATTTCACATTGCCTTCTATTTTTTCATTTGTTTGGATCTGTTTAATAGTGTCTTGATTTCTCCTAAAGTCATTTGCTTCCATTTGCTCCACTCTAATTCTGAAGGAATTATTGTCTTCACAAAGCTTTTGAGATTCTTTTTCCATCTCGCACATTCAACTTTTTAAGGCATTCTTCTCCTCATTGGCTTTTTAGGCCTCTTTTGCCATTTGAATTAATCTATTTTTTAAGGTTTTATTTTCTTCAGTCAGGTTGTTGACTCTCTTTTCATGATTTTCTTGCATCATTCTCATTTCTCTTCCCAATTTTTCCTCCACTTCTCTTATTTGGTTTTCAAAATCCTACTTAAGCTGATCTATGGCTTTTAGGCAGTCTTAATGTTTCTTGGAAGCTTTTGTGTGGGAGTTCTGACTGTGTTGTCTTCCTCCCATTCCATAGTTTGATCCTTTGTGTCCCCAAAAAAGGATTTTAGTGTTCAGTTGCTATTCTTACTTTGCTTCCTTTGCCTGCTCATGTTGCCAGTGAATTACTTGATTTTTTTTTTTTAGCTCTGTGGAACTCTGCTTCCAGAGGGGAAAGCTCTGTCTCAAATCGCTGGGGTTTTTGCAGCTGCTGGAGCTATTAGGAGGGGGCTGCAGCCACCACCAGCTTTTGATCACTGAAAATTCACCCCAGGACCACCACTGAAGACCTTGATCCAGATCCAGGCCGCTCAACGCAAGAACACTTAGCCTCTGAATGATAGCTTGGCCCCCCTGCAGTCTGCAGGCCAGGAGCTCTGAAGTAGCTATGTGGAGGTGGCTGCAGGGTTGCTGCTTCTGCTGCTTCCTTGCCCTGGAGGCAATTTGGCCAGACTGCTTTTCTCCCCCAAATTTAGCTGAGATCCACTGATCTTTTACTTAGTCCTTGTTTCTTATGGCTTGATAATTCTGGAAACTGCCACAGCTGCTGCTGATCCACTCTTCTGAAGACTCCAGCTGGGGCACATCCTGGCCACCCTGGGGCCAAGCTGTGATTTCAGGCTGGGCTGGTTTTGGCTCCAAGTATGCTGCAATGAGCCCTTTGTGCCTAGCTGCCTTCAGTGGGAGATTTGTTTTTCTGTATTTTTCTGTGAGTTTTGGAGCCCTAAAATTTTTTTTAGATTCATATTTTATGGGTATTTGAGGTGGCTGTGTGCGAGCTGTGAAAACTTGCTGCTTCTACACCCTGGGTTAGTCTATTTTTAAGGTGTCATTTTCTTCAGTATTTTTGGAGGTCTCCTTTAGCAATTTGTTGATTCATTTTTCATAATTTTCTTGTATCACTCTCATTTCTCTTCCCAAATTTTCCTCTACTTCTCTTGATTTTCAAGCTCCTTTGTAGCTCCTCCATGGCCTGTGACCAATTCATATTTTTCTTGGAGGTTTTTGATGTAGGAGCTTTGACTTTGTTGTCTTCTTCTGGTTGTATGTTTTGATCTTCTTTGTATCCAAAATAAGATTCTATAGTCTGATTTTTTTTTCACCGTTTACTCATATTCCCAGCCAATTATTTGACTTTTGAGCTCTTTGTCAAGGTAGGATTCTGTTTTCAAAGTATAGAATGCTCTGTCCCAATTTTCAGGGGTTTTGTACAGTTGTTGTCAAAGCTACTTCTAGGCACTTGTAAATTTTCAGTTCTTTCAAGGTGGTATGATCAAAGAAGAGGTGTTTACTCCTCTCCTGACCAATGGTCTGGCCTTTGAGTGACTACAAGCACTCTTTTCTGCCTTAGAACTGTGAGGAGGACTCCCTCTCCACAGTCACTACAAGCTGTGTCACACCAGTGTTCCTCCTCACCCCAGGACTGCAACCCAGATCCAAGCAGGGCAAGATAATCCTTTCTCAGTGCCAGCAAAGAGATGTCCGAAATTGTCCTCTGATCAACTGCTTGATGCCCCCACCATCTGTGAACCTGGAGATCTGGAAACAGCCACTGCTGCCACTGTTGCTGCCCTCACTGCCACCTCCACAACACCAGGGCTAGGACTGAATTGTGCTCTTCTCTCACCCAGATCCAACATAGTATCACCACTGACCTTCTACTTTGTCTCTGACGTTTTGGGGTTAAGAAGTCTGGAATTTGCCACAGCTGCCAGTTATTTAGTCCCCTGAGGTCTGCTTTGATCAGGTGTGTGCTATCTTAGGCCATGCTGGAATTAGCTATGCTCTCAGCCTGGTGTGATGGGCCCTTCCTGTTGGCTTTTCAGGCTGCCTTGGGTTGGAGATGGGTTTCACTCTGTCATTTTTGTGTGTTCTGTAGCTCTAGAATTTGTTAAAGTCATTTTAAAAAGAGATTTGGAGAGATTTAGAGGAGAGCTCAAGTAAGCCTCTGCTTTTACTCCACCATCTTCAAATTTATAGATTCTTAACTGAATCATAATCTTGAAATCTGAAACTCCGTTTATAGATTCTAAAAGTTAAGGGACAGAATCTATAGAGCCCTCTAAATGATATCAATTAATCTGAAGTAATTAGCATCAACACAGCTCTATCTGCTCAGTCAACTACTTCAAAATATCACTGTTCTCTCCATGATATTGAAAAAAACCATATTCTAATGTTAATTACACAGATTTATTTTTGTTACTTCATTCCATCATGTTGTACCATCAGAGTTTATATTGTAGTAAATTCTCAGGTGATCCAAAGAAAGGTAAGGGCTATTTAAAATATGCAAAGAACTGCGAGTCAGAAAATAATTGGGGGAGGAGGGACTCAGTATATGAGCTACTAAATATAGATTAGATACCTACTATATACCAGGTACTGTGCTAAGCATTGAGTTTACCAACAACAAAAAAAAAAGGCAAAAGAGAGACCCTGCTCTCAAGGAGTTTTTTGTCTCATGATGGAGACAAAATGGAAACAAACAAGTTATACATAGTATGAATTGGAAATAATCAACAAAAGGAAGGCGTTACAATTAAAGGTGATTGAGAAAAGTTTCCTGTAGAAGATAAAATTTTAACTCAGACTTGAAGAAAACTGGTGAAGCCAAGTGGTAGAAAGGAGGAGGAAGAGCATTCTATGCATGGTAGACAGCCAGGAAAAATTCCTGGAGCAGTAAGATGTATTATTTTTCTCAAGGAACAGTCAATATCACTGCATCACAGAGTACATGGGAGAAAGGAACTTAAGATAGAATGATGCTGAAAATGTAGAGGGTTGGAGCTAGTTTATAAAGTGTTTTGAGCATCAAACTAAGGGTTTTATATAGTGAACATAGTCTAGCAAATCCACCCAACTATATATCATTGTTTTAAAGTTATTTACATTCTAGGTAGGGAATAAAAAATTACTAGAGTTTCTGGAAAAGTTCTAATATAGAGAAATTTCTGTCATTTCAGAAAGATTATGAAGTATTGGAATAGAATAAAAAATGCTCTCAAATCACAAATGTGTATGAAAATTTTCCATCTGAACACCAGCTCTGATTGATTCTCCCACATAGTCTAACAACGCCCAAGTTTGTGGCCAAAACCCTTTTCATTTTCTCTTGAGAGGAGCAAAAGTTATTCTACAAACCAAAAAATTGTTTCTCAGAACTAGGTCCAATTAGACATGTGTTTAGCCAATTCTACTTTTTAAGGAGTTGTTTTCTTCCATGAATTTTTGAACAACTTTTCTTTTTCCCATTTTTGTGCTTCCTTCACCAAACTGTCTACTCTTTCTTTTACGATTCTCTTGCATAACTCTCGTTTATTTTTTAAAAAATTTTTCTTCTACCCCTCTGACTTTTAAAATTCTTTTTGAGCTTTTATAGAACTTCTTTTTGGGTCTGATACCAATTCACATTTCTTTTGGAGGTTTCATATGTAGGCATTTTGACACTGATATTCTCTTCTGAGTTTCTGTTTTGATCTTCCCTGTCACCATAGTAGCTTTCTGTGATCAGTGTTTTGCTTTTTGTTGATTTTACATGCTATTTTTTTTTTAATTTTTAAAGTTGAACTCTATTCTTGCAGTATAGGGGGCACTGTCCTATGAATCAAAAAGGCCAAGGGCCTGGCCACTGCCCTGCTGGACTGAGGCCTCCAGAGCTGGTGGCAGTCCTCCTTCATCAGTCTGGTCATGCTTGCTTTGCCAGCTTTGGGCCTGTACATTCACCTGCTGCACTAGGCTTAATTGTGCCTGCTTTGCTGGGGACTAGAAGCCTCATATCTGGCCTGTTGTACTGCTGGCCTGCTGTGTATGGGCTGTGGGTCCTCAGTTGCTGAGCTGTGCTGGGGTTTGGGGCCTCCCTATGGTTTGCCTGGACACATCTGTGCTGGGCTGTGCTCCACTTCTACTGAGTGAGACACACCTTTCCTGTAGTCTTTCTAAGTTGTTTTGGGCTAGAAAATTGCTTCACCCCATCCATTTGTGGGTTCTGTTGTGCCAGAATTCATATTGAGGCATTTTAAAAAGTTGTTTGGAGGGTATTTGGGGAGAGCTTAGGCAAATTCCTGCCATTTCTCTTCCATCTTGGCCTCACATAAAACATGCTTCTAAACTTCTTTAAAGTTCAAATTGTCTTTGAAATGTATTTCATTCAGCCAACACTTTAAACACCTTTTGCCAAGTGAAAATTTTCTTATCCTTTAAACCAGAAGAACATTAAGGGAAATTTAAATCATGTGGTTATTAATCATTTCTGTACTCAGCCCAACAAAGTGTGCTTCCTTATGGGCTATTTAATGTCTGAAAAACATATGAACTATATTTCTTCAAAACAAAAAGGCAACTTTGCTAGAATTAGATAAAGGGAAGGAGAAAGGAACAAACAACTTTGAAAAACAAAACAATGCTATTCAACAAAATGACTAAACAGAATTCTATAAGGAGAAAAATTCTATCCATCTCCTAAGAGGGAAATGATTGGAAAAGTTTTCATTTTTCTTTTTTTTTTTCTCTTGAAGTAGAAGAGATTGGAAGGATAAAAAAAAAATTCTTGTTAATTAAAAAAATAAAATTTTATTTAAGTAACAATAAAGAATAGTGGTAGGAGTACTTAAAGTCAGAATGAGGTGACACTGTTCAGATAATTATTTTTGTTCTTTTTTATGAAGCAAATCAAAGAAAAGAAAGCAGCTTAGGGTCAACGATGTGATTGTAACAGGTGTTTAAAGAAAGCAAGTCTCCTCTCCTGCTGTTTCTACTTTCTCCATCAAGGAGAAAAATCTTTATGACATAAAAAATATAACAAAAATTATCAGTTGGAAGTGGAAACAGCATAAATAAATAAAATAATGGGATGAATTCAAATCTGGACAATAAGCACCTTGTATAAGAGGTGGCACTAATTTTTTTTTTGCATTTTTAACTTTTGTTTATTTTTAGTTTACGTCATTCATTACCATGAGATTTTTATTTACAAATTTTCTCCCCGTCTTTCCCCTACCCACCACCCCCAAACCAGTGAGCCCAGTGTATACCCCCTTCCACAATCAGCTCTCTCCTATATCCTCCCCCATCACTCCTCTGACGTTCTGGTGGAACAAGATGGATCTCCCTATCCCAGTACCTGTATATTTCCCTCCTTCCTGTTCCACTGCCCTCTTGTTCTATTCTCTACTTTGTCCCTGTCCCTTTACTAAAGTGTGTGCTTCTAACAACCCTCCCCCCCAACCTGCCCTCCCCTCCATCCTCCCTCCTCTCATCCCCATCCCCCCTACTCTCTTATAGGCCATGATACCCAATTTAGAGTGTATGCCATTCCTTCCCTAAGCCAAATTCAGTGAGAGTAAGGTTGACCCATTCCCTTTTGCCTTCCTGTTCTTGCCCTCCATTGTAACAATTATCCCTTGCCTCTTCTGTATGAGAGGATTAACCCGTTCTGTCTCTCCCTGTCTCCTTTCATACTATTCCTCTCAAGGTGGCACTAAAATTGTACTTTGAAGAAAGAGATTCTAAGAAATTGAATTCAAAGAGGTAGAAGAGAAGATGCTTTGCAGCCATGAGGTATTAGCATTGCAAAGACACAGAAGAAGCACATGGATTGTTCTGTATGAGGAGTAGGTATATAGCTGTAATGGAAAACTCTCGTGCTATAAGAAGTGCTAAGCAGGCTGGTTTCAATTTTTTTTTTAAATCGTCTTTTCTTTATTTAATTGCTTGTTTATTTATTTATTTTTAGTTTTCCACATTGAATTTTATAAGATTTTGAATTCTAAATTCCCCTCCCCTTCCTCTCCCCCTTTCCCTACAGCATGCAATCTGATAGAGGCTGTACATGTATGATCATATTAAACATATTTCCACATTAGTCATGTTGAGAAAGAAGAATCAGAACAGAAAGAAAAAACATGAGAAATAAAAACAACAACAAAAAGAGAAAATAGTATGCTTTGATCTGCATTCAGACTCCAGACTTCTCTGGAAGTGGTAACATTTTCCATCATGAATCTTTTGGAATTGTGTTATATCATTGCATTGCTCACAAGAGATGAGTCTAACAAATTCGGTTATTGGACAATGTTGCTATTACTGTGTGTAATGTTCTTCTGGTTCTGCTCTCTTCACTCAGCTTCAGTTAATATAAGTTTTTCCCGGTTTTTCTGAAATCTGCTAGTTCATCATTTGTTATGGAACAAGAGTATTCCATTACAATGATATACGTCAACTTGATCAGTCATTCCCCAGTTGATGGAAATCCTCTCAAATGTCCAATTCTTTGCCACCATAAAAAGAGGTTTTTTTTGTGCATGTGGGTCCTTTCCCCTTTTTTATGATCTCTTTGGGATACAGATCTAGTAGTGGTATTGCTAGATCAAATGGTATATACAGTTTTATAGCCCTTTAGGCATAGTTCCAAATAATCAGACTGATTTCAGAAAAAAACTAGAAAACTTTATGGGAACTGATACAAAGTGAAGTGAGCAGAACCAGGCAAACATTTTATAAAGGAACAGTAATATTGTACAATGATCAAATATGCATGACTTAATTACTGTCAGCAATATGGTGGACAATTCCAAAGGACTCATGGTGAAAAAATGCTATTCACTTCCAGAGAACTAACTAATGGAGTCTGAATACAAAGGGGAGTATACAATTTTTCAGTGTGTATGTGTGTGTGTATGTGTGTGTGTGTGTGTGTTTCTTTCACAACATGACTAATATGGAAATATGTCTTGAATGCTTAAATTTGTATAACCAACAAGAAATTGTTTACTGTTACATAAACAGGTGAGGGGGAAGTAAGGAATTTGTAACTCGTTTTTTAAAATGAATGATAAAAATTGTTTTTACATGTAACTGGGAAAATAAAATATTATTAAAATAAAAGAGACGTACCCCAAACTATTTTTTCAATAATGCTAATATTTATATACACTCCTAATTAATGTTGGTGCCCATGCTGTTCTCCATTCATCTTCCAAACTCCTGGAATCTATCGGTTTAGGGTTGACCTCATGCCTAGCCTAAAAACCTCATTGTTTAGGATCTCTCAATGTTTGGGAAATCAAATATAAAAATTTCATTTATAAAAATTGTATTGTTTGTTCCAAAGGTTAGATGGAAATATATAATTCATTACGTTTTTTTCTGTTTTTTTTTTTCTTTAAAATTCTAAGGTTTCTATAAATGCTTTTTATTTTAACGAATAAAGTAGGGATAATTATTGCCCTCTCCCTCCAGCCTCCCTGATGGCCCCACATCCTCAGTTGGACAGATCAAATACTGTAATTGAAACTGATTATCTTAGCATACCACTGAAAGTCATGCTGAGTTTGTCTATATGAAAGCAAAACCCCATTTCAAGGATGAACAGGCAGGTAACTTCTCTAGCTACATGTTAAGATACTGATCAAAAATCTCAATGTTCAATGCTAAGCATCAGACCAAAAAATTTTGAACAGAGAAGTATAAAAGCTCTCACGACTCTTCAGGTACCTAAAACAAGCATAAACAAAAGGTCTTTTGATAAATGTTATTACCGTTGAGTTGGGCAGGAGAGAATGGATGTGAGTAGAAACAAATAAACAACTCTTTACCCCAGTGAACTGAAAGAGGTGAAAGAAAGTTGTCTGAAGTTCTTCAAGGATCAGCTGAAGCTCAGCCTGCAGCAACAGAGACAGCTGGGAAACGATTGCAGCTGACAGAACCTGCTGGCAAAATACATTAGGAATGGGTTACTTCATTCTTAATAAGGTCGACATGTTTCGAGAGGGAATGAAAAGACAGAGCCCAAAGCAATGCCAGTACCACTAGGCTTCAGTGCCACTCTCCATTCATAATCATTGTGGCAGAAAGAAAGATGTACAGGGTGGCTTATTTAGCCCAATCACCTCCATAGACCCTAGCATGGTTGGCAATGTCACCTTTATTTGCAACTTATCTTTAGCGAAGATTTTTAAAGATAACTGATGACTGAGGCAAGAAACACATTTGGAATGGGTATTGCTATAACGCCTGCATGGGTCATTTGACAATAATGGTTTACCCAATGGAATGTTTAGAAGAACTTATAAAGCTAAACTTTTATTTCCCCCAAAGACTCCTATTCTTCATGACAACTGAGCAAAGAAAGCTTGATAGGAAATTGAAAGTAGAAAGAATAGGAATAAAAATAAAATGTGATAATATTAGTTTTTCTCCTCTTCCTCTTCTTTCTCTTCTTCTCCTCCTCCTTATCTGACTATATGACCATATCGATATAAGTAATTCTTTCAGTGATAATTATCACATTCTATCTATGCTTGCTTGCTCATCATATCTAATTCTAATCCATATTCATCTAACACAAGAGATTTATGTACAGTTTTGAGAACAAGGGATGTTTCACCATGCTTCATATCCCCAGCACTTAGCAAATTGTCTGATACATAGTAAACATTGAATAAATAGTTATTGAATAATTGATAAAAATATATGACTAATTGACATGATCTCTCCAATAATAGAAGTCATGGGTTTAAAACCATTTGGCTGGAAAGTTGAATATGGTCCTCTTCCCAGAGCTGGATAATAAGAGGTCTTGAAAATCTGGTAGTTCTAGTGAAAGAGCTGGAGAAAAGATAAGTAGAAACAAGGCCAGGGCACTAAGATAGACTGTTTCATATTCAAAATAGATGGCAGCCAAATTGCATTTGTAATGTTGCAAGTAGAGATAAGAAATATTATATTATGTTATATGGCATCATTCCAGAAAGAATGATTTGATTGTCTTTCCATCAATCATCTTTCCTACATCATCTGGAAAACATGCACTTTCTATAGATTACATGAAACTATAAAAATACTATTTAAATAACCTGATTTAATTTGTGGTCTTCATATACATATACGTATGTGTATATATATATATATATATGTGTGTGTGTGTGTGTGTGTGTGTGTGTGTGTGTGTGTGTCTGTGCATTATATGTATGTAAAGATATATAGGCATGCATATATGTATATATAATTATAGGAATATATAATTATTTTTTAATATATCCACGAACTACTAATTCTAATAATTTATCTGGACAGAGTTATTGCTGTCATTCATTAAACTATGAACTCTTTTAAAAGAAGACTATTTTGTTGTTGTTTAGTTTTTGGCTTTTGTTTCTATCTGTAGAGTTTAGCAGAAAACCAGGAACATAGTAAGAGCTTAATAAATGCCAGTTGATTGGTTGTCAATATGGAAAGAGGTTTTTAATGGAGACCATATGGATCTATCATTGACCAAATGCTATTTACTATCTTTATCAATGAACTGGATGAAGTCATGGTGAGCATGTTTATTAAATTAGCAGATGGTATGAAGCTGGAAGGGATAGTTAATATGTTGGTGACAGAATCAGGATCCAAAGGGATTCATAGACTAGAAAATGCACTCAATAAAATAAATTTTAATAGAGAAATATAAAATCCTACACTTTGGTTAAAATAAAATTTTGGAAGTAGAAGAGGGAAAGAGTAGCATGCCATGAAAACAAGTAGGTGATTTAATGTACTGCATATTCAATGTATTCAGTGAAACGTGACAGCCACAGATGCTAATATAATATTAGTCCACATTAAAATTGGGAGTCCAAAACACAGGACAGAATATTCCACTATGATCAGACCACCTTTTGAATATTGTATTTAGATTGAGGTATTACTTTTTCAACATGACATTTGTGACTATGATGTGACATTTATCCTAATGCAAATGTCACAGCAAACCAACGTCGTTAATTAGTATAGCCTGAACATTTTGTAGCTGTGTGCTAAAATTTAACTGTGCTATTGATTTGAACCATTTAGGAAAATTTCTCCAAAATTTAATATTTCCACTTTATCATGTCTCATCAATCCAAATATGCTCAGCCAGCATTTCTTTATTAAACACCTACCCCATGTAAGAAAAATTTCTAGGAGGTGGACATGCCCAAACAAACCAAAAAAAATGTCTTCTATTTCTCTTTGAATAGGATGACTTCTCTATATATCCATTATAGCTATTTTAGTACTAGGATTCCTAATAAATAAAAATAAATAAATTATGAGATAATTCCTGGAAGAATTGCTATAGTTTAAAATACTCCACTATATTTGCAAATAGTAAGTCCTTTTAATTCATGACATCGTCCTTGGATGAGTAATGATTGGATGAAAATCTCAAAAGGCTTTAAATCTGTTGAATCCTTGGGAAATCACATTTTGAGTGTGAAAACTAATGTAAAAGACATTATTGGGAATATAAATTATCAGGAAACGAGATGAGCTGGTCACTTATTGTGAATGAAAGACACCAGCTGGACAACCCAAATGAAACACTGATGCCTCTGTGAGACAAGACAAAAGGGACCAGTATATTGAGGTTTTCATCCATGGTGAATTGGTGATAAACCATAAATAAGAATCACGTAGGAGAGGAAAGTCTTGTGGAATTGTTATCAGTATTGTTAAAGGGTCTCTCTGTGCTGATGTAACTATAGATACACCAAGGCATTATTATTATCAAGGCACTGTTATTAAGACATTATAAGTAAAGGATTGTGTATAAAAGTGTAACATATACCCCAATAGAGAAACCTTCAGTAGGATTCTCTAACCATATTTTTAAGTCCAGGGCCAAGTTTACAGGGGTCAATTAATCTATCATTTAAGATCAATTTGGGTTTTGGACTATCATAAAAAGCATTCACTCAATAAGTTAATATATCATGCACTGCTAAACTAATTTAGTGACAAGGTATTAAGATAAAGCTGAAGATTTAAGATAACTATAATTACTATAATTTAAGATAACTATAACTAATATAACTATAATAGAATAGTTATTTTGGTCATCTTCATGACTGTTGATACACTTCATTGTGATGCAATCAAATGTATATGTCAGCTTAATTAAACATGAATAATAATTTTAAAAAGCAGTAGTTGTGAAATTCTAATTAATTATTTTGCCTCGAGAAAAATAAAAGGATTGTATGTCATCTATAAAAGTGACTTTAATGTCTTTTCTGTAGATCAATAAAGAACATTTGGTACATGCTAGTAAATAAAAAGGAAATGGTGCTTTCTTTGCTCAGTTACTTAATTAAGGATATGCCATTGTGATTGGAACAGAGACCCCTTTTTAAATATTTCTATGATGTTCCATTACCATTTGAAATTTAAAAAGGGTGAATGCTTTGAAATTTTGAGTTTCAACAATCAGTGAAAGGTGTAAAGTAGAATTCTGTCTGTTTAGTTTGGAAAAGAGGAGACATTCAAGTGAGAGACAGAGCCAAGGTGGCAGAATAAGGGAGAGACTCACTCAACTCATCCCAAATTCTCCTACAAACAAATTTAAAATAATCCTTTAAAATTAATTCTGGGCCAACAAAAACAAAACAAACAAACAAAAAGGATGGGATGAAATAATATTTCAGACTAATACAATTGGGGTAAGAAGGAAGTGCAGTCCAGCATATGCCACACCCAGCAAACCAGAAGTGAAGCCAGAGGCTGGTGGTGAGACCCTGGGTCCCTGCTTAAGGCAGTCAGTAGTTGGCCACTTCATACACAAGTCAATAGTAGACCTAGGGGCAAATGCATCTGCACTGGAGCTCTCCACCCAGAGAGAGGAAGGAGATCAGACCACCGGTCAGGAAGAGTTTCCAAGGAAATCATTTGCTGGCACTTAGTATAGGACTCTGTTGAATTGCTCATGCTTACTTCCAGTTTGAAATCCCAAGGCAAGGCAGAGCACTAGCACACTAAAGCTCCTGAACACAAAGGAACAGGGACATCGGTCAGAGTTCTAAAATGGAAAACAATACTTGTGGTCACTCTCAGACCATAGTACAGGCCAGGAGAGCAGTGACCACAATTTTCCTTTGACATTACCACCTTAGAATAACTGAAAACTTAAAGACACAAGAATTAGCTCTGAAAACAACAAAAACCAAGAACAACAACAAAACCTTGAACCTTCAAAGAGTGTCCCTTATAGCCCAGGAACAGAAGCCAACTTTAACATAAAGTCAAAAGTAAAAAAAAATGGACTGAAAAAATGATCAAGCAACAAAAAACCAAAACAAATAAACAAATTTAAAAAAACCTCAACACCATCCAATCATAAAAAGTTACCATGGTGACGAGGACGATTAAAGAAAAACTCAGACGAGAGCAAAACTGTCAAAACGGCCACATTAAAAGCCTCAAAAGAAAAAGGTGAACTTTTCTCAGTCCTAAAAATACCACACACATACATATACACACACACATACACACACATACACACACATACACATACACACACACACACACACACCCCAAAACAAAACAAAACAAAAAATAACTCACAAAAGAGCTAAAAAAAGGATTTTAAAAATCAAATAAGAGAGGAAGAGGAAATATAGGGAATAAAAATGAATTATATAGATTTAAATAAATAAATTGGTCAAATGGAAAAAAGATATACAAAAATTCACTGAAGAAAGGAACTCTTTTAAAGTAGAATTTTCATATGGAAAAGGAGATAGAAAAGCTCACTGAAGAAAATAATTCCCTAAATATTAGAATTGAACAAGTGGAATATAATAATTCCATGAAAAAACAAGAAGTAATAGAACAAAATCAAAAGAATGATTTAAAAAAAAATATGAATTGCCTCATTTGAAAAACAACTGACCTGGGAAACAGATTGAGGAGAGATTATTTAAAAATGACTAGGCTATCTGAAACCATGACAAAAAAAAAAAAAAAAAGAGCCTATACATCATATTGCAAGAAATTATTAAGGGAAATTACCCTGATGTGCTAGAACCAGAGAACAAAATATAAGTTGAAAGAATACACCAATCACCTCCTGAAAGAGATTAAAAAAAAAAAAAAAAAAGAAAACTACCAGGAATATTTTAGCCAAACTCCAGAGCTCTCAGGTCAAGGAGAACATACTGAAAACAGTAAAAAAATACCCACAAAAATTGTGGAGTCTCACAGTTAGGAAAATGGAAGACTAGCAATTGCCATATGAAAGGATTAGAAGACTTGGATTGTGATAGTCTGCAGAGCAAAGGGGCTAAGGTTATAATCAAGAGTCACCTACCCAGCAAAACTAAATATAATCTTTCAAGGTGTAAATTGGATATTTAATTAAATAGAGATCTTTCAAACACTCCTGATGAAAAATTCAGAGGTGAATAGAAAATTTAATTTTCAAATATCAGGCTCAAGAGAAGCATCAAAAGGTAAACAGGGAAGAAAATGTATATGAAATTCAATAAGGATAAAATGTTTACATTCCTACATGGGATGATGATATATGTAACTCCTAAGAACTTTATGATTATTATGGCAAGTAGAAGGAGTATACAGAGAGAGAGAGCTTGAGTGTGAATTGATTATGATGGGATTATAGTAAAAAAAAAAATTGAGGAGTGAGGAATAGGGATGCCCTGGGAAAAGGCAGAAGGGAGAAGGAGAATGGGGTAAATTATCTCATGTAAAAAAGGTACAAAAGAGCTTTTTCAAGAGAGTGGAAGATGAGGGGGTGATGGCAACATGGACATTATTCTTATCAAAATTGACTCAAAGAGGAAGTAATACACACATTCAGTTGAGTATAGAAATTTCTCTCATGCAACAGGAAAGTAGGAGGGCAGATTGGTGGAGGTAGCAGTTAGAAGTAAAACACTTTTGAGAAGAGAGGGTTAAAGGAGGAAAGAAGAACAAACTGGGGAAATACGATGGAAGGAAATCAACAGTTAATAACTGTAACTATGTATATTATATGGTATGTCATATGGAGTATGCATTATGCATATATAGTATATTATATGGAGTATGTATTAAGGGACATATGATTTCTTCCCATGGGAAGTGAGCTAGGTTACTTAGGGAGAAATAGAAAAATATGCAACTTTAAAGCAGAAAGAATATCAAATCTAAACTCTTTACATATTAGAATATTAATGGACAGAGAAGTTAAGCAACTTATCTGAAGACACAATGTAAATGAATAACTAAGACAAGTACCATCTGTGCTTTTAATACAGAAAGCAGAGGATGGAAATTTCAATCTATAACTACAACCTGTCCTGGGTTCCTGACACCCCTTTCACTTGGCAGAGGCAAGAGATTATTATATGTCCCTCAAAGGGAGTCATTACTGTCACAACCTTACTCATGTCAGTCCTGCTTACTATATAATGCTGCTATAGCAAATTGGTAGTCCTGGAAGCACTGCCTTTAAATTTTTAAGTCCAAATGATATTACTGCCTAGTAGAGCCACAACTAGGATTGGACATCTGGAACTTTGCCCAAGGGTACAGTTTTTAGAGGATGCCAAATTTAGAGGGTACTGACAACAATTGCAAACTTTCAGCATCATAGAAACAATATAGCTCAGCATATAATTAGCAAAAGCAATTTGTTAAATACCAGATGGTGGTCTGGGATAAGTTCCATCCCTCTGCCATCATACCTGCTCCTTGCTATTATTTCTCAACTGAGAACAAAATCAAGCTGCTTGCACCAGGCATATTTGATGCTTTTGCTCCAGGCATAGAGTGCTTGGTAATAGTTCTGTTGAATGGAATCACATTTGTACCATCATTAAATAGTCTGCCCAAAATTTCCAAATCACATTAAAAGTGGCCAATACTCTGAATCAAATGATCTGAGGCAAAGTCTAGCTGTTCAATGAGGGGGAAAATATAAGAAAAAAACTTGATCTGCTAAGAGTAGCTGGATGTGGTTCACATATTGATATGGTTGAGGACATGTGAGTTCAGCACCTAGTTCAAACTGAGCAAAGATGTGCATTTTTCTGGGAAGCTAAACTGAGGAACAGATTTTACCTTTGCATGTAACATACAATTTAATGCATTAGCTTGATGTTACATGTATGCCTTTACTGGGAGGTTGGGAGTTCAATTCTCAGATGGAGTTGAGCTTCATTTTTGGTTTATGAAAGGCACAAAAAAAGTGGGGGGCTTGAAAAGGTTAGAAAACAGCCCACTTTGTGTCTGTTATAGTAAATAATGGATGATCAAAGCAAGGCAGTTCCTGTCTACCAAAGTCTTCGAAGATTGATCATGTGTGTGTGTGTGTGTGTGTGTGTGTGTGTGTGTGTGTGTGTATGTTTGTGTGTGTGTGTGTGTGTGTGTGTGCATGTATATGTGTTTGTATTGAACTTTGAACTGTATTTGTTCTAACAATTTAATTAGGGTAAAAGAAGTTACACTCAATTCCCCTGATGGAAATGACATTTTATAGAATATTTTTATGGATCATTAATTCTTACAATGTGTGCATAATTAGAGAATGTTAAAATATAACCTTCTTTTGTATCCACATGTACCTGTGTTTAGCTTTCATTTAAACCTAGATTTATAGGTTGTTTAATTTTGTTTTTGAATCCCCACTGATGTATATTTAAGATCACCAAAGATATCTATTTGAGCTTAATCTATCACATTTGGAGTTAAAAATCAGCTTTGAATTGGATGACGTGAGATCGTTTGAAGTTAGGAAAAGTACCAACTAACCAAAGACATTTGATTAAAATCGTAGGGCATTACCAAATTAATCTCAACTTTATATTTTTCTATACTACAAATTGGAAACCCTTCTGAGAGTTCATTTTAAACCCTTTACATCTGTATACTGATTTATACTTTGAAACACTCTATAAAGTAAATCATTTCTAGTAATTTCGTTATCTATTATGGGACCTCCCAGTTATTGGTATGCTAGAAGGCATGGGAGAAAGATGAAAGGAATGGCTTTTTTCCCTTTCACCTCTCAACCCCAACCACCTGCTCCCTTTCTCTAGTACTAGAAGGACAGGATAACAAATTCCTCGAGATTATCTTTGCACACTATATAGTATAATGTATCTAACATTGATAGTTGCAAGTAGAATGGCAGTAAAGGCAATAAGTTGAAAAATTCAACAAATCTTTGTTCATTTCAGAATCATAAGAACTACTTACTAAGATCCCATCATAGCTGTGATGAGAGTAGCTAAGAGTAGTATGTCAGCATGGGGCTTATAAACCAGAATGAAAGATATGATAATTTAATGCTCAGTTCATTTTCTCATCAGGTGAAGAGTTCTTCCCATTCATGCGGATTATAACCAAACTATGTTAGTCTACTCTGTGCAACTCTCTTATGTCCTCCCAAAAGTTCATTATAAGTAATCCCTGCTATGTGCGGGAGGCCTTCTTCTCTTTTTTGCAATATCAAAAGGATACCAGTAGAATACTCTGTCCATCCACCTGACCTTTCTCCCTCATGTAATGTGGTCAGCCCAACTGTCCCTGTTATACAACTCCTTAGGAATCCATTTAGTTCTTTGGGGTTCCTTGCTGGTTCTATGTTGCAGCCTGTTCACACTCACCTTCTGTTGTCTTCTATGTGATACTCAGCCATAGTTCTTTGTAGGCTGTAGTGTTCAAAGTATTATTGCCTAAACAATCAACTAAAAACTGTATTGAAATGATAGGCCTTTGCTGTTCTCAAAATGTTGAAGTCAGTAAAAGTGCTTTGTCACTAACTGAAGGTTATTCAGCTTGCTCTCTCTTTCCCAGCTGGACTTAGCTCATTCATTCATCTGTATTGTCTGTCCCAGATACAGATAATGATAATCAATTTCTATGGTGCGTCCATTCAGAGGCATGTTGAAATCTGGGCAAAATACATTCTTTACCGATTTGATCTTTCCTGTGTAGATAAATAGGCCAAAGTTTTTTTGAATAATTACAGACATCTTCAAGGAAGGTGTGCAGTGTTCTAAAGCTTGGTGTTATAAAAACAGTGCCATCTACAAACACAAATGATTCAAGGATTCTACCATGAACAAACAATCCCTTCTCAATCTGCCCTTTGTGCCAGTTCTCTTCTATAACAGTGCCAAATATTTTGGGGAGCATTTGTATCCCTGTTTTATGCCTCATGTTAGGCATGGTAGCCAGTGAAGCCTATGGTCTCATTCTCAGAGCAATGCCTTTAAATGCATATAAATAAAATGCACAGAATTACAAAGGAAATCAATTAAACTGAAGTTATAATTCTCATTTTTTAAAAATTCATAGGCCTCAGGTTAAGAATCCCTATTTTCTGTTAAACAAACAGTAAATGGAATGACATATTTTATTCTCTAAATTTTTAATCAGCTGCAATATGGCAAAAGTATGGTCCTTATTGAATAATGTGTGTGAAAGTCATCCTCATTACATATATAGATAACTTTTGTAAAGTTTTGATATAGATTGAGGATTAGACATATAGGTCCTACACAAAAGTCCTACTGGGATGCCTTACCTTGGCATGAAGGTGATTATCAATTCTATTAAACTATGCCAGTGAAGTACAAGCTCTAGAAGATTCTCCTTTTGTGTAAAAGTGTCAAGTGTGGCCCTGGGAAACAGATGAAACTTCCAAGGACCACCATAGCTATTTACAGGCAGACACATTGTGAGTAAATTGGTCATGTGGTGATGACATTTTTTGTCCATTACAACGAATGAAGTGATCTTGTGCAGCCTCTTTCCATTTCTTTAGTCATATTGACAAAGTAGAAAAAAGGTAGAGAGTACTAAGAATCACATAGTTTTTTAGATAATCAAGAAACTTTAATTTGATTGTAACTACTTAAATATGAGATCCTTGTTCAATGACTAGGTGGGTATATGGCTAGGGAGGAGGAATAATTTCAATCTTGACATAATTATAAATAAAACAATAAGAAAAAAAAGTTGCATCTAAATAGAGAGGAGGCTGATAGGTGTACCATGACCAGGTAAAGGAAAGAATTGATGGCGTGGATTTTAGATGAAAGAGAATAAAAGCTTGCAGATTATAAAGGAACCTCATACCTCCATGTTATGAAGATTTTCTTTTAATAAAAAGAGTGAAGAGAAAAAAAAAATCATTAGATGTTGGACATGAGCACCAAACCATAATAAAGAATGAAGTTAACTGTGTTTGAAAACATTAAAACATGGAAGTTTTTCCTGAGTCAGCTGCCTGTGCACAGGCAGATAATAAATTCATTATAAGTAAGATCTAAACTCAATGAAAAAAGGAAAGAACAGTAATAATAATAGCTATGACAGGAGATGGTTAAAAAAAGGAAAATAACAGATGTTGGAAGAGCTGTGGGAAAAGAGGTTCATTAATACACTTAATATAGCTGTGACTGGGTTCAGCCAATCTGGAAAACAATTTGTAAGTATGTTTAAAAAAATCATTAAACTGGGGGGGGGGGGGAGTAGAACCAAGATGGTGGAGAAAAAGCAGAGACTTACCTGAGTTCTCACGAAAACCACTCCCCAAAACCCCTTAAAAATTGTCTCAAAACAAATTCTGGAGTGGCAGATGCACAAAAGAGCAGGGTGAAATGATGTTCCAGTAAAACACAACTTAGAAGTTTGATAAGAAAGGTCTGTTGTACCAGGGAGCACAGCAGTAGGCCTTGGGGACAACTGAATTAATAACAACAGAGGTAATTTCCATACCCCTCAGCTTACAGATGGTAAGAGGGTCATAACATGGTTACAAAGGACCCTTTGATGGCACCAGGGGCAGGACTCTATTGTATTGACAATATTTTGGTCTAGGTTACAGTCCTAGCCTTAGTCTCAGAGTGAAGAGGATTATTAGCACACCAGAACTTGCAACCACAGGGGAGCTGTGTCCCTGGTCATAGTTCTAGGGTAGAAAAGAGTGCTTTTGGTCACTGACAGACCAGAGCATAGGATGGGAGAATAGTAAATATGCTTCCTGCTAGATCATACCCCCTTGGAAAAACTAAAAACTTACAGGTGCCCAGAATTATCTCTGAAAGACTTGCACAAAAACCTGAAGTTTGGGACAGTACCCTCTCTACTCCAGAAGAAGAGCCCACTTTAGCAAAAAGTTAAAAGTCAAGAAATAGACTGGGAAAAGGAGAAAGCATAAGAAAAGGATCCTGACTATAGAAAGTTAGTGTGGTGACAGGATAGATCAAAACACAAACTCAGAAGACAAGAAGTCAAAACCGATACACCCAAAGCCTCATAAATTGGTGCCAGGCTAAGGGAGACCTCATAAAAAATTTTTAAAATCAAGTAAGAGATGTAGAAGAAAATTTTGAGAACAGAAATGAAAGTAATGCAAGAAAATTATGAAAAAAGAATCAATAAGTTGGCAAAGGAGAAACAAAAAATACTGAAGAAAAGAACACATTAAAATGGCAAATGCACAAAATAAAATAAATGAAATAGTAAAAGAGGCACAAAAATTGAAAGAGGAGAAGAACCCCTTGAAAACCAGAATAAGCAGACTTGACCAAATGGAAAAGGAAGTACAAAAGCTAACTGATGAAAGTAATTCCTTAAAAGTTAGAATGGAACAAATGAAAGCTAATGACTTTATGAGACCTCAAGAAAGAAACAAAATTGAAAGAATGAAAAAAGGTGTCGCTAAGTGGAGCAGTGAACAGAGCACCAGCTCTGGAGTAAGGGAAACCTGAGTTCAAATGCAGCCTCAGACACTTAACACTTACTAGCCATGTGACCTCGAGCAAGTCACTTAACTCCAATTGTCCTGCTTTCCCCCCTCCAAAAAGCAAAAATAAACAAACAAATAAATAAAAATAAAAAAGAATGAAAACTATGGGTAAAATGGGAAATATCTCACTGGAAAAGCTATTGACCTGGAAAATTGATTCAGGGGAGATAATTTAAGAATTATTGGACTATCTGAAAGTCATGTTTAAAAAAGAGCCTAAAAATATATTTTAAAAGAAATTATCAAGGAAAACTGTTATGATATTTTAGAACCAGACAGTAAAATAGAAATTGAAAAAATTCAATGATATCCTTCTGGAATAGATCCGAAAGTGAAAACTTCCTGCAACATTATAAACAAATTCCAGAATTTCCAGGTCAAGGAGAAAATATTGGAAGCAACCAGAAAGAAATTATTCAAATATTGTCAGAATAACACAAGATTTAGCAGCTTCTACAATGAAAAATCTGAGGGCTTGAAATGTGATATTCTGGAGGAGAAAAGAGGTAGGATTACAACCAAGAATCACCTACCCAGAAAAACTGAGCATAATCCTTTGGGGGGAAAATGGGAATTTAATGAAATAGAGGACTTTTAAGCATCCCTGATGAAAAGACCAGAGCTGAATAGAAAATTAGACTAGCAAATACAGGACTCAAGAAAAGCATAAAAAGGCAAACAGGAAAGAGAAATAATATGAGATTCAATAAAGTTAAACTGTTCTTACTCCTACATGGGAAAGTGATACTTGTAATGCCTGAAACTTTCTCATTATTAGAGCTGTTAAAAGGAATATACATAGAGGATAGGGTTTAAGTTGAATATGATGGGATAATTATGATTTTTTAATGTTTCTTTTTTAAATTGGGATGGTTATTTTGAGAAATAAATTAAGGGGTGAGAAAGAGGAATTCATTGGGAGAAGAAGAAAGGGTGAGGAAGGATGGGGTAAATTATCTAACATAAAAAAGCATGAAAGAGTTTTTACACTGGAGGCAAAGATGGGAAAAGTTGGGAGGAATATGTGAACATTGCTGTTACTGGAATTGGGTCAAAAGGGAATAACGCACATAATAAGTTGTGTACAGGAATCTTTCTTATCAAACAGGAATATAGAAGGGAAGTGGATAAAAGAGGGGAGTGGGCTTATAAAAGTGAAGGAAAATTTGAAGAGGGAGAAGTCAGAAGCAAAACATTTGAGAATGACCAGGGTGAAAAAGAGAAAAAGAATAGGATAATTAGGGGAGAAATATAATAGAGGGAAATTCTAAGTAATCAGAAACATGAAAAAATTTTACAGCAAGTTTCTCAGATAAAGACCTCATTTCTCTCCCTCTATCTCTCTATCTCTGTCTTTTTTATGCATACATACACACATAAACATACACACACATATACATACTTCCATATTTGTATATATTCCTATATACATGCTTATACACACACACATTTGTGTATAGGTGTATGTATGTATAGATACACATATAGATAAAATATGAATGCATATATACATAAATATGTATATATAAATATGTGTATATACATATAATGAACTGAGTCAAACTTACAGAAATAAGGAACATTCCTCAATTGACAAATGGTCAAAGCATATGAACAGGCAGTTTTCAGGCAAAGCAATCAAAGCCATCTATATTCATATGAAAAAATGGTCTAAATCACTATTGATTAGAGAAATGCAAATTAAAACAGCTCTGAGATACCACTTCATTGACCTATCATATTGGCTAATATGATAGAAAAGGAATATGACAAATGTTGGAAGGGATATGGGAAAATTGATATACTAATGCACAACTGGTGAAGTGGTCTACTGATTTAACTGTTCTGGAGAGTAATTTAGAACTACGCCTAAAAGCTATAGAACCATGCATACTCTTTTTATATCAAAGAGATAAAAAACAAAAAGTCAAAAATCTCCATGTACAAGAATATTTATAGCCCCTCTTTTAGTGGCAACAATGAACTGGAAATTGAGGGGATACTCATCAATTGAGGAATGACTATATTGTAGAATAAGATTGTGATGGCATACTATTTTTCTATAAAAAATGATGAACTGGATGCTCTCAGAAAACCCTGGAAAAACTTCTCTGAACTGACATTGTTTTCTTTCACAACATGACTAAAATCAAAATACGTTTTGCACAACTGTACATATATAACCTATATCAAATTGCTTGCCTTCTGACTGAAGGGAGAGGACAGGAAGGGAGAGAGAAAATTTTGAACTCAACAACTTATAAAAAAAATGTTAAGAAATGTTATGACATGTGATTGGGGAAAAGAATAAAATATTAAAAAGAAAAAAAGACACAAGAACTTAAAAAAAAATCACTAAATTGTGCCTACCATTTGACTCAGCACTATTACTATAGATTACTGGATCTATAGTCCAGAGACCAACAAAATAGAAGAAATGTTTCAGATATACAAAAATTATTTAAAGCACCTTTTATTTCTGTAGTCTCAATAACTCTGAACTAAAAATGTGCTCATCAATTGAGGAAATTATGGTGTATGAATAATATGTAATCTATACCATTAAGCAATGTCAACAATTAAAGCAATAGATCCAAAGAAGCCTGGAGACACTTGTGTGAACTGATGTAAAATGAGCAAAACAAGGAAAACCATTTATACATCAACAGTGACATTGTAAAGACAAACACCTTTGGAAGAAGGAAGTGTTCTCATTAATGTAGTGATCAACCCTGATTCCAGAAGATCGATGAAGAAATATGCTATTTATCTCCACCTGGAAGAGAAATCGTAGTCAGGAATATTTTCAGATTCAAATAAGATAATTAAATGCACTTTGTAAATGCAAACATTATGTAAAAGTTTGTTGTTGTCAGCAGCAGCAGAAGTGGCCTATGGTCAACTGGACTCCAGTCTTTTGTTGACTTCATCTGCATTCTTGTCTTAACTCAAATAGTGTTTATGGAACAATACTGGAGTGTTCTGATAGATGTTTAGTAATAGAACTCTCAGAAAAAAATTTTTAGATGCACATATACTTTTAAATTTAGTGTTCATTATTCACACTTTCTAAAGCCTAGACAATAAAATAATAAACCAAGGCCTGATTTGTAACAATTGTTTATCTATGCAGCTCAAATGTTCACACTGAAAATTTAACAATTAGCTCATGCAAGCTTGTCTTTCCAGTACACTTCTAGTGACAGGTGTAAGATGCAGAATAAGAAATATATTTTAGATGTCAACAATGCAAGAATTTGTTTTCCTTGACCATGTATATTTATTTCAAGATTTTTTTTTCAACTGAGAGTAGGAGAGAAAATTGTTTATTAATTGAAAAAATGTATTACATTTTAAAAAATAGTACGTGCAATCAAGATTTAACCTTGAATTCTTTTTTAAAAAAATTACTTAAAAATGAATGAATAATAGAAATAACATTGAAATCTAACGTAACAAGTTTATCTAAAAGTTTAACCAATATTAATTATTTGCAATAAGGAGACCAAAAGGCTAGAAAGCACTGTAGCCAGTAAACATTAGACTTACTTACCAAACAGAAATAGAAGAAATGATCAGCCAAGGCACAACCATGCTAAAATACCAACTCATTTGCAAAATATTAAGAGTTACATAGGATAATTAGGAATAATATCATCTCATAAATTTGAGAAAAGTAGTGGTAGGAAGAAAAAAACTTAGAAAGACATACAAATAGGCAAAGTCACCCCAAAGGAATTCAAAGATGAAAATGGACTACAAATAGAAGCAAAATGGAAAAAAATATTGCAAAAGTTATTACCACAAACTGTTTCCTCCCATCAAGAATATTGGAAGGACCATTCTTGTACCCTCACTCACATCAATTTATCTGAGGTGTTAACAGAGATCGTAGGAGTGACACTGAAGAGAACAAAAAATCTAAATCATGTCAAGCAGAAAACTGCTCTAAGACTTTTAGAGTACTCTATATAGAGAACATCCATGCTGGAAAGTCCTATAATTGTGAGGGCATTGAGGAGTTTACATGGTATCTAAAGGAGAGAATAATACTAAAAGATGGAGGAAAAGACTCTGATTTAAAGGTTTCCTGAAAATGGTGATTAAGAAGAGATGAACCTATATGTCTACTCTTCTTACTATCCAAAATGGAGATAAGGTATAAGTGTATGTATGTATGTAAGTATATATGTACATATGTTCATAAGCATTTGTGTATGTATGCATGTATGTATGTGTATACATACACATAAGAATAATAGTCAATAAACATTTACAAAATGCCTGTTATATCAAGGACTGTTCTGAGCACTAGGGATATAAAAAGAGGCAAAAGGTAGTTCTTTCTCTTAAGTAGCTAACAACTGAATTAGGGAAATAACAATCGAAAAACAATGTATGAACAAGCCAAATGCAGGATTAAAAGGAAACAAGTAAGGAAGAGAGGCACTAGAATTTAGACAAGTTGGGAAGTTCTTCCTGGAGAATATGGAATTTCAGTTGGGACTTAAAGGAAGTCAGGGAAGTCAGTAAGTAGTGATGAGAAGGAAGAACATTCTAGGCATGGGGGATAGCCAGAGAAAATACTCAGAGCAGAGAGATGTAGTATGTTGTTAGTGGAATATCCAGGAGCCCTTTGCCACTGGATACGATATTATATGAAAGAACCCAAATTTATTCACGAGAGTAGATCAGGGAACATTTTGGAGAAGAGGAGGCATCCTGGATCTTAAATATGGTTAAGAATTAGATGGCAGGAGTTGGGGAGAAGATGCAGTATAAGCAAAGACTCAGACTGAGAAATGATGGACATATTTGGGTCCCTACATGTTGGCTGGAGCAGTAAGTATTAAAAAAAAAAAATGCACAAGATGAAGGAAATAGTGGATAGCTCCAGATTGTGGAAGGGCTTGAATGCTGGACTCAGGCTTGACTTAATTATGTTAGATTATGAGGAACCATATTGACCTGATAATTCTTTACTGTTCATATGATTAATTGCTTTTCTTCAGCCTCCTTTTAATCTGGATCCCTTCCTCTTCTTGAATTTTCACATGATTTTTTGTGTCTTTTCCCTCATCTCAATCTTTCAAGCCCCCACGTGTCTTTCTGCTCCCAAACTTCCATTCAAATGTGTCCATGACAATTGTATTTACATAAAGATGAAGAGAGGAAAATGATTATATTCTCATGAGTATCCTTTTATCTCTTTAATTCCTTGCAAATAAAAAATTATATGAAACAAAGAATACACCAGAATGAATTACTGAATCAACACTATTTTAAGACTTAGCATAAATTTTTCTTTAAAAAAATGTGTATTTTGACACTTTAGTCAGAGGAATTGCCATTGAAGTTCAAGAAGGCAAGTTACAAAAGTGAAAGGGAACTGAAAAGAATTTGGATAGAAATGTAAGAAACATGGCATTCCTATTTCTGGAGGACCATCGGCTCACTGGATAGATTTATAGCTGAAGGAAACTAAGAGGCCATCTAATTTAACTTCCTCATTTTACAGATGAGGAACTTTAATGTAATCACACTTAGTATGATTTAGAAAATCTTCCACTTTACATAAGCACTTAATAAGTATTTATTCTGTGTCAGACATTGTGCTAAGCAATGAGGATAAAGAGGAAAATTAGGAAAAAAAGTCCTTAATCTTAAGCAGGTTATATTCTAATGTGGGAAAATGTGTGCGTGTGTGTGTGTGTGTGTGTGTGTGTGTGTGTGTGTGTGCAAGAGAGAGAGAGAGAGTGTGTGAGTGTGAGTGTGAGAGAGAGAGGGAGAAAGAGAGAGACAGAGAAAGAGACAGAGAGAGGGAGAAAGAGAGAGACAGAGACAGAGACAGAGAGACAGAGAGATACTGAGAGAGCAAATTGCTTATGTTGTGTCATATACATATTAACTGGCAAAGCAAAGACTTGAAGATGTTCACTGAATTCGAATGCAACATGATTCACTGTATCATGTTCCCGTTCACTGTATCATTAATTTTTAAGGATTTTAAAATTTAAAAAATTGCTTTGGAATAGCTTTATTTTTCCATGCCTCACTTAATGGAATGCCTATCAAGCGATTATTTCTTACATGTCCCATCTTTGAACATGTCTGATAATCTGTCGAGTTCTACGTGTTAACTCGTCCAAGTATTTCTCATTTTCTTGCTTTGATTTTTTTCTTTAATGTCACATCATTTGTAGAAGCATTTCCAATAAGATCTGGGTGAAACAAAGATTTTCATTATGACCATAGTTATTCAATATTATATTAGAAATGTTAGCTTTGGCAATAAGAGAAGAAACAGAAATTGAAGAAATTAGAATAGGCAATGAAGAAGCAAAGCTATCATTCTTTGCAGATAACATTAGGGAATCCTAGGAAATCAGTTTAAAAGCTACTTGAAATAATTAACAACTTTAGAAAAGTTACTGGATATAAAATAAACCCACATAAATCATAGACTTTTCTATATATTATTAACAAAGCCCAGCAAATGAAGAGAGAAAGAGAAATTCCATTTAAGGTTACCGTAGACCATATAAAATATTTCAGAGTATACCCGCTAAGATAAACCTTGGAACTATATGAACACAATTACAAAACGCCTTTTATATAAATAAAGTCAAATCTAAATAATTGGAAAGACATCAGTCACTCATGAGTAGGCTGAGCAAATGCAATTTAAAAAAATGAAAATTCTGCCTAAATTAGTTTATTCAGTGCCATATCAATTAAGCTACTAAAAATTATTTCATAAAGCTGGAAAAAAATAATAACCAAATTCATCTGGAAGAACAAAAGGTACAGAATATCAAGGGAATTAATGAAAAGAAAAGCAATGGGAGGTAGCCTAGTCATACCAGATCTAATACTATATTAAAAAGCAGCAATCATCAAAACTACTTGGTACTGGCTAAGAAATAGAGTGGTGGATCAGGTAAATAGGGTAGGTATGCGAGACCCAGTAGTCAATGACTATTGTAACCTGCTATTTGATCGAACCAAAGACTCTAGCTTCTGGGATAAAAATTCACTATTTGACAAAAACTGCTGTGAAAATGGGAAAATAGTGTGGCAGAAACTGTTCATAGACCAACATCTTATGCCATATACAAAAATAAAGTAAAAATGGGTACACAATTTACATATAATGGCTGACATTATAAGCAAATTAGGATAACAAGAAATAGTTGTCAGATCTATGGGGAACAGAAGAATTTATGAACAAATGAGAGACAGAAAATATTGTGAAATGCAAAAATGGTTTATTTTGATTACATTAAAGTTTTTGCGCAAACAAAAGCCAATGCAAGCAAGATTAGAAGGGAAGCTGAAAGCTGGGAAGTAATTTTTTATAGCCAGTATCTCTAATAAAGGCCTCATTTCTAAAATATGTAGAGAACTGAGTCAATTTTGTAAGACTACAAGTTATTCTCCAGTTCATAAATATTCAAAGGAGATGAAGAGGCAGTTTTCAGATGAAAAAATTAAAGCTATCTATAGTTATATGAAAAAATGCTTTAAATCATTATAGATTAGATAAATGCAAATAAAAGCAATTCTGAAGTACCATACTACATCACACCTATCAGGTTGGCTAACATGACAAAACAGGAAAATGATAAATGTTGGAGTAGATGTGGGAAAATTGAGGCACTAATGCATTGTTGGTGGATTTGTGAACTGATTTAACCCTTCAAGAGAGCAATGTGAAACTATTCCCAAAGGGTTATAAAGAATCCTCTTCCAAAATTGTTGGATTTTAATCCAGCAATACCACTTCTTGGTATGTATCCCAAAGAGATCACACAAGTGAGGAAAGAAATGAGAGGAGTGAGAACTATCATGCCCCTATTCCCAGCTTGCTACTGTAGAGATTTCAGGGAATTTCCCCTTTGGTGAGATCCAGGACACTCTTTGTTGGTTGATTTCTGTTTTGATTTGAATAAATGAACTTAATTTCTATCCTCTATGTATATACGAAAATATCTATAGCAGCTCTTTTTGTGGTGGCAAATAATTGGACACTGAGGGGATACCCATCAATTGGGGAATGACTGAACAAGTTGCGGTATATCAATGTAGTGGAATGCTACTGCTCCATAAGAAACAAGCAGGGAGATTTCAGTAGAAAGACTTACATGAATTGGTGCTAAGTGAAGTGAGCAGAATCAGGAGAACATTGTACTCAGTAACAGCAACATTGCACAATGACTAGCTCTGAGAGACTTACCTTTTCCGAGCAATGGGGTGATCTAAGACACTTCTGAAAGACTGAACCCAAAAGATAGAAAATGCTGTCCAAATCCAGAGAAAGAGCTTCTAAATGAAGATTGAAGCACACCATTTTTTTCTCTCTATTTTTTTCTTTCTTACGGTTTTCTCCTTTTGTTCTGATTCTTCTTTCATGACATGACTGCTATGGAGGTGTTTAATATGATTGTACATGCATAGCTTATATAAGATTGCATACCATCTTTTGGAGATGTGAGGGGAGGTAGAGGAATTTAGAACTCAAAATGTTATATAAGTGAATGCTGAAAACTTAAAATAAATAAATGATTTTAAAAATTCAAAAGATCATATTTATTATAATTTATAAAATCTTCCATTTTTTCTTATTATGATCAATCAATAAGCATTTATTAAACATCTGTTCTATGTCAGGCATCACGCTAACCTATGAGGATAAAGATGGCAAAAAATGAAAAAACAGTGCAAATCCTCAAGCAGTTTACTTTCTAATGTGTCAAAATATGTGTGCGTGTATATGTGTATTCCATATATACATATATAAGCATGTAACCCCTGTACCAAAACCCATTTGTGTGGAACTCTCTCCTCATTGGCAGAGATGAAGACCTTGCCTTATGTTAGGGACTGAGCAGTGTTGGCAAGAGACAAAGAGCTTTAGTTCCCAGACCCTTTAGGGGATCTTCGAGTGAGAGTACCCTTTGAAGATTCCTCAAGTTTTGAGTTTTCAAGGTCAAGTAGTCTTCCAGCTTTAAGAGAGAACATGTAAGAGGCCAATCCTCACTTGAGTTTGCTGAAGGAAAAGAGTACAGGAAGAAATGAGAGGAGAAGTCTCCATCATGTCCCTATTCCCAGCTTGATACTGTGGGTATTTCAGGGAATTTCCCCTTTGGTGAGACCCAGGACACTCTTTGTTGGTTGATTTCTGTTTTGATTTGAATAAATGAGCTTCATTTCTATCCTCTATGTGTGTTCATTTTGGAACTGGTATTAAGGGGGGAAAGGGTATAGCCTTGGATATAGAGGTAGGATTCCCCTTCTCCTCCTCCCCTTGAAATTTTAAAACAATCAAAAGTTAGCTCAATACAATCATATACCTCAGAGCCCAGAAAACAATATTTAACAGATCTTCTTGATTTACTTCTAGCCCAGAATTCCTTCTTTCTGAAGAGAGCAGAATGGTGACTTTTGGGCCCAACCTCCTGCTTTCCCTTGTGTCAGAAATGAAAGTCTTGCTTGGAGAAGAGAAGGGAGGAAAAGAAACTAGAGTTTTCCCTTCTTTCAGACACACAATGACATGGCTCTACCATAGTTGTTCTTTCCTACATGTTGGGCTCTTTTCTCTTACTCATAAATGTGCACACATGTATTTATTCAACCTGTATCCTGTATATAGATATGTATGTTACTCTTACTTTTCAGTCATTCAGTTGCATCTAACTCTTCATGACCAGTTTTCTTGGCAAAAATACTGGGCTAATTTGCCATTTCCTTCTTCAGTGTAATTGTTGTACCCAAACCCAAATCACAGGTCACTACATAATACCTGATTTGTGGCCCACCATTAAGCCCCTTTATATTTTTGTCTTTGTCTCTATCCTACACCCTGCAATAGCTTGAAACAGCTTAAGGCATAGTCCTGGGTAAATTGCCCAAGGTATGATTCCCTAACACACTCCTTCCTGAATAAGCATTCTGTATATTCTCCCTGAATCAGCATTCTGTACCAGGACCAGTCACAGGGTTATGGTGCAATACTATCTTAAGAAGAGACCACCCTCTTCTGTTCTGCTGACCAAGCAGGGTCCCCACACCCTTCACCCAGAACATGACTCTGATCTATTCTGGGAGATTAACTGTTCCCCATTCCCCCATTGCCCAACAACCCTCCACCCTGTTCTGGGAACCTGACCTCGACCTTCCACCTTGTGCCCTCCACCCTGTTCTAGAAGGGACCCCCAAGTTCCAGGAAGGTTGCACCCTTGTACCCTTGTGTCATATTCCCAAATCAGCCCTGAGCTATGGATCTAACCAATGGTTGCTCTTGGCTTCTGTACATCATTGCTTATGCTAGCTCCCCTCCCTGACTGTGGTATTTGTGGTTTTAGTCTTTTTAAACATTGTTTGTACCTTCAGTCAAGGCTACCTACTTTGGCTCCATACCCTAGGTACTCAAGCTCTTGATCAATAAATTCACACTAAATTTTACCTTGAACTCAGGTCTTGGCTCGCTCTTATTCTCTGTACAACAGAATAAAACAAAAAGAGGTTAAGCGAAAGTCATAGGATCACACTGCCGCTAAGTATCCAAGGCTCCATTTGAATTCAGTTCTTCCTGCCCTGGAGCCCAACACTCTACCCATTGACCCACCTAGCTACCTCTATATCTTTCTATTTGTATGTATTATCTATCTGTCTGTCTTTCTATCTATCTATCTATCTATCTATCTATCTATCTATCTATCTATCTATCTATCTATATTTCTATCTATCTATCTATCTATCTATCTATCTATCTATCTATCTATCTATCTATCTTTCTGCATATGTGTGTTTGTGTATGACTGTCTATACAAAATAGATTGAAGGAAACCTTAGGATAGGGAAGGTGCTAGCACCTGGGGAAGCTGGCAGAAAAGACTTCCTGAAGAAGGTGGTCTTTGAACTTTGTCTTGAAGAAAGCCAGGGATTCTAAGAGTAGGTAGAAATGAAGATAAAAAACATTTCTTTTATAAAAACAACTAGTTCAATGGCTTAGCAATAAAAAAATGGAGTGTTGTATGCAAGTATTTCCTTTCTAAGACCAATATGGTTGGACCATAAAGTGCATGTGGATTGTAATATTTAAGAAGCCTGGAAAGGGTGCAGCTAGGTAGTGCAGTGAATAGAGTACTGGCCCTGGAGTCAGGAGGACCTGAGTTCAAGTCCAACATTAGACACTTAACACAAAAATAACTAGCTGTGTGGTCCTGGGCAAATCACTTAACTTCAATTGCCCTCTAAAAAGTTAAAAAAAAAAATTAAAAACAAAAAAAGAAGCCTGGAAAGGAAGGAGAGAGATTTAAATGCCAAACATGGCAGTTCATATTAGATCCTGAAGATAATATAGAGCCACTGGTGTTCCTTGGAGGGGGGAGGGGCTGATAGGGTCAGAACTTCATTACTTTGGCAACTCTATGAAGGATGCATTGGTGAAGGGAGATGTGAAGGAGGGATGGTGACCAGTTGAAAGGCTTTCACAATAGCTCCAATGAAAGGTTATAAGAGCCTGAAGTAGGTGGGTGCTTGCATGAATGGGTATGAGATGTAAATATAGAAATGACAAGATTTAGTGACTGATTTGATATACTGGGCTAGTAAAAATGAAGAGTCACAGATAATATTGAGGTCATGAACCTGAATTATTAGAGGGATGGTGTTGTTTTTGGTGGTAATAAGGAAGTTTGGATTAGGGGTGGACCTGAGGGAATGTGATAATTAGTTGTATTATGGACATTATGAGTCTGAGATACTAATAGACATGCAATATGAACTGGTGCTCAGAGGAGGGGCTAAGGCTAGATATTTAGAAATGGAGGGCTCCTAACCCCTAGGGTTGTTTGAAAGACAAAATGCAATATTTACAAAGTGCTTAGCACATGTCTTGTTACATAATAATAACAATAATAATAAAAATAAGACAATTAATAAAATTTTCTTGGTGCAAGTATTTCTCTGTGTGTGTGTGTATATATATATATATATATATATATATATATATACATACACACATATACTGTGAAAAGAATGGGAGAGAGAGAGAGAGAGATAGAGAAAGAAAGAGAGAGAGAATCAGATCATCATCAACATAGAATAATTAAACCTTGAACCCATGGAAATCAATGAGATCACTAACAGAGATATATAAAAAAATGTAGAGGGCCTAGGACAGAGTCTTGGGGAAAGTACATACTTTATATACTTAATGGGTATGACATGGATAAAGAGCCAAGAAAGGAAATTTGGCATGTAGAAGAAGAACCTAGAGAGAACAGTGCTAAAGAAAACTTTTTTTTAGATCAAGATAATTAGGATGACCCCAAAGCCAAGTGACTAGGGTTTTCTTCTGTCCAGTTAATCATTCAAACCCTTTTTATTTTATTTATATCTTCATTGTTGATTTCTTTGTTCTTTTCACTGATTTTCCAATGATTATGAAGTTTTTATTTTTTGAGTTTCAGAACCATAAACCAGAGCCAAATTTAGGTTTGCATTAAAAAAAAAACCCAACTTCTTTAAACCTCTGCAAATGAGACTTTTCACAAATAGTGAGCTAACCAACCAAAATACATACATTTTCAATATTTTCTTTTCAGTAATTTTTGATTCCACATTAGAGACAAGTTGGGTATGGAGAATATTCTTCGTAATGATTTCTTTTTATTCCAATGAGATTTCATCGGAAATTGATTTGATCTTGTCCAGGTAGGTCATTTCTTCCAAATGAATGTCTTTGTTATTGTCTATCAAAGATTTTGAATGGTTCAGTGGGAAAATAGGGTCCAATTTATTAAATAACCCCAAAAACTTTAGAGACACTGATGATTTGCTCCTTAAAGTTTATTGCAAGTATTGACTCAATTTTCACTTGCTGTGCTGTTTCATAGGTTGGATAAAGGATAGAACCAAGGAAATAAATGATTGATAAAGGAGGTAAGCAAATCACATAGGGAGAAAGAGGAATAACAGGCAGCCTGAATTCTGCACTAGCATCCACAAAATGTAAAAAGAACTCAGGAAAGGATATGCATGTTGGTCTAATCATATGTAAAAGAATTATGTGAGAACTTGAAGAGGGATCCCATAGGAGAAGAAGGAGTGTGCAATCTGAGATCTGTCCTAATAGTTAATGCCATTACTAGTAATATCAGAGATTCATTAAATAATTTTTTCCTATTTTCCATGTACAAGGCTATGTTTGCTAGGCCACAGGAGTATAGATACAGTGCCTGTCCCCAAGGAGTTTATATTTTTCTTAAGGGAAGGGATACTACATCTAGCCCTCTCAATAAATATAAAGTAATTTGGAGAGAAAGAAAGAACTAAAAATTGGGGGAATAGAAAAAAAAATCTTAATGAGCTGAGTCCTGAAAGTAGAAAATTAATCAGAAAGTGATGGATGAGGAGAAAGAACATACCAGGTCAGTGTGAGTGAACAGAGGCAGGAGATGAAATATCCAGTTTGGAGATCAGCTGATAAGTCATTTTGGATCAGATAAAGGTTATATGAGGGGAATGAGATAAAATAAGTCTAGCAAGGAAAATTGGAAACAGATTTTAGAGGGCATTTGAGGCCAGACTTAGGCATTTTTATTTTATCCTAGAGGCAACAGAAGACTACTGAAGAATTTCAAGCAGGCAGTGATATGGGAGAACTTGTACCTTACAAAGATTATCTTGTCAGCTATATGGAAAATGGATTGGAGAGAAGAAAAGACTGGAAATGGGGGTGGTGTCAGTGAAAAGAGATAAGGATCTGAACTGTGGTGGTGACAGTGTAGATAGAGAGAAGGAGGGCAGTTTGACAGATACTGAGGAAACAACTTATTGAATATCATTGTAGCTGGAGGCAGGCAAGGATGAATCCAAGGTTGTAAAGTTCGATAATTGGAAGGTGAATTAGGTTCAGTGTGACTTTTCTGGACTTTCTCTTTTTATAGACTTTTCTTTCTGACATAGTTCAAATTTTGAGCTGTCTCTAATGGTCATAGTTTCCCCTCGAGATTCCCAGTTTTCCTCAGACTCTCCACATACTCAGACTGTTTCAGGTTTCTTCCTTATAATGAAAACACATCCATCTGTATAATTTCCATACTATTGTGAACACTCTTGTGCTATAAAAATGATAAGCAAGATAGACAGTTTCAGGAAAAAAAACTGGGAAAACTTATATGAACTTATGCAAAATGAAGTGAGTAGGACAAGGAGAACATTGTACATGGTAACAGCAACATTTTAAGCATGATCACCTGTGAAAGACTTAGCTATTCTGATTAAGATCAATTCAAGACAAAAAGACCCATGATGAAAAATGTTTTCCACTTTGAGGGAGAGAACTGATGAACTCCAAAAGCAGGTCAAAGCATACTTTTTAAACTTTATTTTTCTTGTTTTTGCTTTGTTTTTTATTTTTTCTTTTGCAGCATGACAAACATGGAAATCTTTTCTATATGATGTCATTTGCATAATCAGCATCAAATTGCTTTTCTTCTCAAGGGGCAGAAGGGGCAGTAGAAAGAGAGAAATTTTGGAACTCAATTAAAATTTTTTACACACAATTAAGAAAATTTAATGAAATAAAAATATATTAAATGTAAATAATAAAACAAAATTATTTTTTCTTCTATGAGTCCTCTGTCATACTTAGACTCCATGGTGAACTAAAGCTAGATGTCAGAAATGAGCATAACTAGAAGCCAGAAAAAGTTAGTGTTAGAAAAATCATAAAAAAACCAAAACAAACCAAAACTGGCCCAATTTCTCCTTTTCAGGTCTGAGAATAATCTGCCTATCTGGTATCTGAAGGTCAGTCCATGTTTAGCAAGGTTCATCAAGAGGGTTGCCACAGTATGACAAATGTTTCAAGTCATAGAAGCTCTGGAAAACAACTTCCCAGTTACAGAATGGTTGCTATCTGTGTCAGTGAAGGAATTTTGAACAAATCACTGATATTGAAGAACAATTAAGGTTTTTTACTTTCTAGATAATCTTTGTCTATATTTACATAGTAATTTACTTGTGTTATTTCATTTTAGCCTAACAAAAACAGTGGGAAGTCCTAAGTAAGATAAATACCATTTCCCCCATTTTACAGATAAGGAAATTGGGATTTAAAGATGCTGAGTGACTTGCCTAAGGAAGCACATTTAAAAAGAAGCCAAGCTCTTACCAAATCTCAGACTCATTTCCAAGTCTTCTCTTCTTTCTTCTCTACCACTCTGACTGTCTTTCAAATTAAGGAGGCAGGACTCAGTCTCCTAGAGGAGCTTTCCCTTATTGTGAATGAGAAGCTATCTCTTCATAGCTTCCTTCTGAATGAATAGAATTTCTACTCTTAATAGAGTAACATTAGGGGAACTTGGTTTTGCAGAATCCTTTAGTGAATTATCTTCATTAAACTAATGAATCCCTTTGCATTATGAATAAGCACCCCGTTAGATGCATTATACATTCCTATTTCGGTGCATTCAATTTCCTGAAAATCAGATGCTGCATTGTGTCTGATTGTCAAGAAACTAGTAATACTAAAAAAAAATCTTCACATTCAGGACAAATAATAATAATAATAGCCAATATTTATAAACCACTTTATGCCTTAAAATATCCCCTCATAATAATCCTATAGTATTGAATTATTTTAATTCCTATATATTATTGAAGCTGAGGGATTAAGTGAATAGAAAAGCCACTACTACAGTACAGGTAGAAATTTTCATTATTAGGTATCTTCATGCTTCCTTTGAGCTATTATTTTTACATGTCTTCTTAAGGTTTGTCTTCAAATATAGCTGATGTGAGTACTCATTAGTTTTTTTGATCATTTGAAACATCCTATAAGATAAAATAGCTAAATTTTAATTTGGTATTCTCTAAAGGAAAAAAAACAATAATAAAAGTAGCATTGCCACTTGAAGATCTGTGATGAAAACTGCTTTAAAGAGGCATTCATTTGGTTCAAATTGGTGTGATTCTAATTAGCACTGCTTTTAATTGATCACGTTATTGTATGAAGTAGGGCTACTCTTAGTGTCTCTAGATATGCATATAATTCAAAATGATCCCAGAATTCCTGTTTGTTTTCCATGCCCATGTCAATAAAAGCAGATGGATCAATTTTTCATGGCATTCTGAAATTTAATAAACAAATTCTTTTTAACCTGGAGAGGTCTCTGAGATTTAGAAATATTTTCTTTCCCCCAAATTGCTGAAATCTGATTGATTCATTTAGTATCTGGATTGTGATAAGAGTGTCATAATAGCTAAAGGCATATTTTAGGAATAAAAAGAAAGATTCTTAAAAAAATATAAACAACCTGTACTTAATTCTAAATTTCTATTTTTAATGTGAAGATTTTCCTATAGACTCCCTGAAGATATTTATCTTCTGATTTATGGTTAATAATTAGTAATGTTTTTTTATCATAACATAG
>CM053591.1:22229298-22246509 GCA_028646515.1 Pseudochirops corinnae | reverse complement strand
ATGTGTGTACAGGTATACATAGAGAGAGGGCACAGGATCAATTGAATAGGAAGGGATGATATTTTAAAAGGTGAAACTGAGAGTTGGTAGAGGAATATAATGAGAAGAGACAGGGAGAAATGGAGTGGGGTTAATCATCTCATACAGAAGAGGCAAGGGTTAACTGTTACAATGGAAGGGAAAAATAGGAAGGCAAAAGGGAGTGGGTCAACCTTACACCCATTGAATTTGGCTTAGGGAGGGAATGACATACACTCTGAATTGGGTATTTTGCCCTACAGGAGAGTAGGGGGGAAGGGGATGAGAGGGGGGATGATGCAGGGGAGGGCAGGTTAGGGGGAGGGTTGTTAGAAGTACACAGTTTTGTAAAGGGACAGGGACAAAGTAAAGAATAGAAAAAGTTGAGGAAAGGATAGGATGGAGGGAAATATAGTCAGTCTTTTACAATATATCCACTATGGAAATGTTTTGAGTAACTACACATGTACAACCTATATTGAATTGCTTATCTTCCCAATAAGAGTAGGTGAAGAGGGAGGAAGCGAAAGAATATGGAATTCAAAATTTTAAAATCAAATGTTTAAAAAATATGTTAATATTATTTACATACAACTAGGAAATAAGATATACAGGCACTGGGGTATGGAGATCTATCTTGTCCTACCAGAAAATCAGAGGGGGATGGGGTAGGATATAAGAAAGAGCAGGTTGTGGGAGGAGGTATACAGTGGGATTGTTGTTTTGGGGTGGTGGGTAGGGGAAAGACAGGGAGAAAATTTGTAACTCAAAATCTTGTGGAAATGAATGATGTAAACTAAAAATAAACATAAAATTAATTTTTAAAATAAGTTTGACAAATAATCCAATTGTGCAAAGTCATCCCAATGGTAATTAGGGATCAAACTGAAAGGAAGACAACATACTTGAAAAATCTGTGAAGATTTTTTTTAACTAGTTCTTTTCAGCACCACCATCAATTGGGCTACCATATTGATGTCATAATCCTAGATATCTTTATAAAGAAAGTTGTAGACAATGTCCATGATGGAGGCATCACAGTCATGAAGTCATGAGAGTGATCAGTTCTCAATGTCTCTGAAGGGTTATTCCAAAAGGAATGACATTTTCATATATATTATTTCTAAAAAGGACATTAGGAAAATGTAAATAATTGGCATATGCATATAGATGACTATTTTAGAATAACTTACTAATACACATATGTGCGTGTATTTGTGTATATACATGTGTATAAATACACCTATTTATATAAATATATATATATACATATATATATGTATGTATTGAGAGAGAGACAGAGAGAGAGAGAGAGAGAGAGAGAGAGAGAGAGAGAGAGAGAGAGAGAGGGAGAGAGTTTCTGGGCATTATGTACATATTCATTGAATGATCTTTACTGAAGATATGGAATTTAGAGGGTTCAGGAATGATTAGCACCTCTGATGTGAGGTGTGCCAAGCCTTTTTAAAAGTTGTTTTACTCCTTTGGTGTCCACCTATAATCCAACTCTCACATGTGGCTTCCAAGAAGATATACCATGTATATCACGTACACTTCAATAAACAGTTTCAACAGTTTCACTAGGTTTTGTTTTCACCAGGTTGAGGGTAATAGACTGGCCTCAAACCCATAAGTTAGTTAGGGAGGTGTCTATCCCAAGCATGTGAAGTCTTCCCCTAGTGGAATGGGTGAATGAAATAATTTGCTCCCATGTCCATAACGTGGCTGAAGCAGGAACTATGCAACACTTAGACCTCGGTTAGACATCGAAGATACCAAGGCCATCCATTGCATCCTGGGCCATTGCCAGTCATCTTGACTTTTGTATTGCCACTGGACTTTGATGACTCTGGAAGAGAAAATAAGACCAATGAATTTGCACACCTTTCTTTCACTTAAATCCTATATATGCATGAGTCAAAAGACATCACCCATACCATTTTACCATCTTTTACTAACCTCAGAGTCCTGTGCTGACAGGCAAAGGAGCAGGTGCAGATATTACCGAAGCTGTAATTTCAACCCTGCAGATAAGCAGCACAGTCCATAGAGTCTTTGTCTCAGTGGACTGAAGCAGCAGTGAGATTCTGCAGCTCCTGGGTGTCTGAAAAGCCTTTTTAAAGGACTGTACTGCCTACCTATTTGTATGAGAAGGGGCTAGAAAAGGTGACCGCAAAATTGTCTGCTTCACCCTATCCTGACCTGCTTACAGCAGTAGGTGGGGATACCACCCTGTGGTCAAAATACAAAAAAGTACAAAAACTCAGCAGGTATCATATCAAATAGCAGTCTGGAGTGAGACAAGGCTAGTAAATAAAAGCCAGCTTACTGAAATGGGAACTAGATATACACTTCTGTGGAGGCCACCATGAGGTGTAGCACCATGAAGCTTGTGTTTGTTTTGCAATCCAAACTCATCTGGTTAACAATCGTGTTTGTATCCCCAAAGGAATGAACAATAGACTCATGACAATGCAATTGCCACTTTCAAGAAAATGGCACACCACCATCATCAGTGCATATGCTCCCACCATGAAGAACCCTGATGAGGTCAAAGAAAAATTTTAAGATGACCTAGTGACCCTTATCATCATAGTGCCAAAAGAGTGCAAATTTGTAATTCTGGTGACTTTAACATTAGAGCTGGGCCAAACAATCTGACAAAGCTAGGAGTGCTCGGGGAAGAGTTGGAAACAGCACCAGCAACAGTCACTTAGTACTGAAGACTTTTGCATCTCATTACTAACACTGCCTTCTATTTACCTAAATGCAAGAATACTTCATGCATGTACTCTCAAAGCAAACATTGACATTTAATAGACTGTCATTGTAAGGAGAAGAGACAGACAAGATGTGAGAGTGACTTATTCTCTCCAAGATAAACATTCACATTCAACACAAATGTCTACCTCACAGCAAGATGACTACCAGAAGGCTTAATGTCAACAGATTGGAGAACTTCTTTAAGTGTGAATAGTTTGTTGCTAACTTGGAGGGAAAGCCAATATATGCTTGGCAACTTTGGAGAAGGAAAAGAGTGGACAACTCTAAGAGATTTTGTGTAGAGTACCACATTTACTCATCTGGTCCAGAACACTCACAAGCATCAATATTGATTTGACAAAAATAATGGGGAAATTGAGAAGCTCTCAAATGAAAAACAAGACTCCACAGGGTTTACCAGAAGAATAGTTCATCTGTCTCTAAGAATGCAACATTTAATGCCACCAAAAGTAAAGGACAAATGAAGCTTAAAGAGATGCAGTATTCTTCGGTAAGTAAGAAAGAAGATAAAATTCATTTTTACACGATAATAACAATCCAAAGCACTTTTATGTTGCCCTGAAAAGACTTATGGCACATCCCAACTACACAGTGGTAATGGAACCACATTGATTAGTGATAAGAACAAGATCTTGAATATTTCCATAGTGTTTATAACAGACCATCATCAATAAATGCTGAATTCATCGAATATATCTCAGGTTGAAGGCAATCCCTCTCTTGTTGAAGATCCAACTGAAGAAGAGGTTTTGAATGAAATTAGGCTCCTTTCTTGTGGTAAAGGGCCTCGTGCTGATTCTATTCCAACTGAGATTTATAAGTCAGACAATTGCTCAGACAAAAGTTGATGGAAATCTGGGTTATATGTCAAGATTAGGTTATCTCCCAGGTGTTAAAGGATGTCATCATTGTCCATCTCTATAAAGGAAAAGGAAATAATCTTCTTTTTGACTGATGGAAAGATTCTTGCCAGTGTCCTCCTTATTCTTCACCTGGAAGATGATCATTTACCCAAAAGCCAGTGTACCTTCAGAAAAGGCTGAGGAATGGTTGGTGAGATGTTTGCTGCCGGTGAACTCCAGAAGAAGTGCCAGGAGCAGAATAGAGGTCTGATCACAATGTTCTTTGATTTGACCAAAGCTTTTTATACTCAGATGTGAGGATTTATGGAAAATCATAGCAAAATTTGGTTTCCTGGAGAAGTTCATCAGTATTATACATTAGTTTCATAATGACTTCCTTGCAGGAGTTCCAGATAACGGATGATGCTCTCATGCTTTCCCAGTCACCAATAGCATGAAGAAAGTCTATGTGCTTGTTCCCAGTCTTTTTAGCATGATGTTTTCTGTGATGTTGTCAGAAGCTTTCAACAAGGGTGAAAAATAACACCGAGGTCAGCTTCTGCACTGACAGTATATTATTTAATTTGAAAAGGCTACAAGCTAAGATGAAAGTGGAGGGAGAATTGGTGCATGACTTTTTGTTCCCAGATGATTATGTACTCAATGTAGCCTCTGAAGCTGAGATGCAATAAAGAATGAATTATTTCACTGCAACTTGTGCTAATTTTTGACCTAGCAATTAACATCAAGAAAACACACTTTCTCTACCAGCCAGCACCGCCACACCATCCATGCTTGGAATTATTGTTTACAGCAAATGGAAAATTTTGAATGCTATGAATATGTTCACTTCCCTTGGCAGTATACTTTCCAGGGTTGTGTACATGCATTGCCAGAGCTACTCAATGTTTGGGAAGTTTCAAGTCAAAGTGTGGGAGAAAAGAAGTATTAGATTACCAATCAAACTAAAGATCTACAAAGATATTGTGCTGACCTCATTGTTTTGTACCTGTGAAACCTGGGTAGTATACCAGTGTCATGCCAGGAAATTGAATCACTTCCAATTGAATTGTCTTAGGAAGATTTTTAAAATCACTTGGTAAGACAAAATAACTGACATTAATGTTTCTTGTTCTGAACTGCCAAATATTCAGGTTCTTTTGAAGAGAGCAAAACTCTGATGGGCAGTCTATGTTGCTGAATGCCAAATGTGCATTTTCCTAAAAGGCCATTTTATGGAGAACTCACACAATTTGGGCACTCACATGATTGTCAGAAGAAGTATTGCTAACACTAGTTCAAAATACTTACATTTCTTACTTTAATTAATCAATCAATGAACACAGTCAATCCTCAACTTTTACCGAGGTAAGGCTCCTTCTCTAATCTCTCTTTTGTCTTCTGGTTGAACTTTTCTCAGGATGAAAAGCACATGAATATTTGAAATCAGGAAAATTAAATGAAGGTTGAGGATTGGCTGTATTTATTAAATGTTCACCATTTTCTGGGTACTCTGTTAAGTGCTAGGGAAACAGAAAGAAGCAAGACAGTCCTTACTCTTGGCAAGAACAGGGGGTGGCTTGGTGGATAGATCACTGGGCTTGGCATCAGGAAGACTCATCTTCCTGAGTTCAAATCCAGCCTCAGACACTTGCTAGCTGTGTAATCTTTGAGAAGTTACTTAACCCTGCTTACCTCAGTTTTCTTATCTGTAAAATGAGGTGGAGAAGGAAATGGCAAACTACTGCAATCATGAAGAATTGGGCATGACTGAAAGCCAGCAAGAAACTCTTGAGCAACTTGAATCTAAGGGGAGAGACAACATGCAAACAGATATGTACAAACAACTACGTGCAGGATAAATAGGAAATATTGAACAGACAGGAGACACTAGAATTAGGAAGTATTGGGGAAGGCTTCCATAAAAGGTGAGATTTTAGTTGGGATTTAGAGGAAACCAGGGTGGTCAGCAGTCGAGTAAAGGAGGGAGAGTTTTCCAAGCATGGAGAACAGCCAGAGAAAATGAGGGAAGCCAAGAGATAGAGTGCATTGTACATATTAAGTTCAAAATGAGAGACAAATTGAATCCAAAAAAACATTTATATGATGCCTTTATACAGGGCATGTGAAGGAAAGATGAAATATTTGTTACCTCCAAAGAGTTTGCGTTCTAAGCAGGGAGGAAGGGGAGAAAAAGGTGGAAGAGGTGGTGGTGAATGACATGTGAAAGATACAACATATAAACAATTTATACACACACAGACATAAAAAATTCAGGAGGGAAGGTAAAGGTTTAATATAAAGGTCAGCTTCTTAATAGTGGAATGTGGTTCTAGAAAGCACTAATATAGGACAAAGAAAAAGAGGAGCACCAGAGAGATGGGATGGGCATATTGGGAAAGAAAGAATGGAGGGGGGTGGTTAGCCAGGCAGTCTATGACTCAGAACCACAAGAGATTTGACAGAGTCAAAGAAAAGTAGTTAGTCACACAGTAATGGTTAATGGTGATTTAATTATGTCCTAACCAAATGGCAAAAAGTGGAGATGGAATATTTATATGATGATGAGAAAGATGAAAAATCTGAGCTTCTACTTGATGATCAGCTCTTATAATGCTTGAGTTCTGACTTGGATAGTTATAGAGAAGCGAGGCATATTGGAAGTACTCATCCTTTAGTACTCAACCAAGAATGTTCTACCCTGGAGTTCACTCCAGTGCTGATAAGACCATTTCTCTCTTCTCTCTCTCTCTCTCTCTCTCTCTCTCTCTCTCTCTCTCTCTCACTCTGTTGTGAAGTGGAGAGACTGAAGAGAGTCTTTGAATCTGGATTTAGAGGAGGGAAGCCATCAGGATAAAATTTTCTTGAGTATACACGTTGCATATAAAGTGCAGAAGTTTTCTCTTTTCCATGGTGTATAAAGAGTTAATTCAAATCCACTTTGACTGGAAACAATAACAGAATATTCAAGTTCAAAGATTAAAGTTAGCTGGAGAACATTTTGAAGGTAGTCTGGCCTTGTTCCACGAGCATCTGTATGCTAGAATTTCTTCTTACCCACAGCAAAATGCTGGTATAGACCTGAGATTAGATTTTTTTTCTTCTTCATCAGGAAATTCACTCTTTTTCACTGAACATGATGTCCTTTTCAGTTAATGTGACAGAAATTCTAGTTTCTGCTTAAAATCAAGAAAAAAAAACTTCCTCATAATTAGAACTATAAAAAAAAAAAATGGAATGGGCCACTTCTGAAAACACAGAGTTCCATTCAGTGCTAGAGCATTCAAATTAAGGCTGGGTGGTTATTTGTTTTGGATAGTATGGGAGGCATTCAGACTTCAGGCAGGAATTGGACTAGGTTATATCAGAGGTCATTTACAATACTGAGCTTCTAATATTCAATTTCTTAGGGAAAAAAAGTGGGTTCCACAATCAGGAACACTTGGATTCAAGTCTCTGACACATGTTGACTGTGTGACCCTCAGAAATCAAATTTTTTTCAAAATTCCAGGCAACTCTCTGGGATTAAATTGAAGAGAAGGTACAGGGTTGTATGGTTCAAAGGAATTTCCTAAACCTGGAAGTCAATGAAATCAAAGGTCCAGTCAGTATCACTATTCCTCTGGTTTAGGATTAACTCTGACCCATGAATAGCAAAGTAATATTAAAAGAAAATCCCAATTTGAAGTATCATGCCCTGGATAACAACAGTTATTTACCTAAAGAGGAGAGACCAAGAAAAGAAAAAGAAAACTTCATTCAATAATGGGTTGCTGATTCCCACCCTTTCTATAACTCCATTCTTGGAAACTATTTCTTCTCTTCCTTGAACATTTCAATAGTTCAAAAAACTTATATTTTAAGTTCTTTCTCCATCCAATTTATTATGGACAACTGCCACAATCCTGGAAAACTATTTAGTATTTGCTGGGTCTCTTCACATCATTTTCACTGGAGATGGACTTTTAATGCCCTGACACTAAAGGGAATCCCAAAACACATGACCAAAACTTCACTGTTGGAAAAAGTAATGATTCTGTCTAAAACAATTGTAGAAACTTAATTTCCCTGTCCATGTGAATCAATGTCCATAGCATTGTCCCGTGGATAAACAGACCAATGAAAGTACACCGTGTATTTTAAAAAATGTGTCTCTGTCCTGAAATCTGCAAAAAAAAAAAAAAAAAATCACTTAGTTTGGATATGAGTCATTTAACCCAGCTGTGACTGTTTTTTCAACTCAAAATTGAACTCAAGGAAAGGTTGTTCTTATTTTCCTTAAAAAGCTTGTAATGTCTCAGATTAAACATCTATTTACTTGCTGCTTCTTCTACTATGTTGAATCAGTCAGGAATGAATCTTAACAGATTGGAAGAATACTAATATAATAATAATAAAAAAAAGATTTCTGGATTTCTGCACTGTAACAAGACTCTCAGATTTTTATGTCAATTTAATAAGACTAGACTATGCAGATGGTGCCATTTATTTTCATCATCAGAACAAAAAGTTCGTTAAAATAAAATTGAAATGGTTTGCCACTAAATGTTTACCCTCTTTCTATCAGACATACACCTAAACTCAGTCCATAAAAGATGAAAATGCAAGTTCTGATCTGATCATTTGCTAAAATGGTTTAGATTTTAACATGTTACATCTGGAAGAGACATTAGAGAAAATCATCCCAAACCCTTTGTTTAACAAATGAGGGAATTGAGTCCTGGAAAATTAGGTGACTTGGCCAAGGTTGCATAGAAGTTATGGCAGCTCCCTTCCCTCATCCTCTAATTTCCTCTTTGCACACTTTACAGGTGGCATGTTCTGTGATGATGAAAAGCATTGGAAAAAAAACAAAGTGAAGGAATTAGAATAGACTGTATGGAAACCAACTATCACTCTTTGCAGGTGATATGATGGTCTACATAGAGAATGCTACAGAATCAACTAAAAATAACTGAAATAATTAACAATTTTAGTAAAATTGCAGAAAGCATGATAAGCCCACCCACATAAATCATCAAAACTTCTATATATTAACAACAAAGTCTAACAGCAAGAGAAAGAAAGGGAAATTCTTTTTAAAATAATTGAAGACAATTTAAAATACTTAAGAGTCTTCCTGCCAAGAAAATCCAGAAACAATATGAAGTCAATTATAAAACACTTTTCACACAAATAAAACTGGGTCTAAAGCATAGAAAAATGGGGTTTTTTGCTCATGGGTAGGCCAAGCCAATATAATAAAAAATGATAATACTACCTACCTAAATTAATTCACTTATTCAGTGCCATGTCAATCAAACTACCAAAAAAAAAAAAACAAACCCAAAACCCAACCCTAACCTATTTTATTAAACTGGAAAAACTAATAACAAAATTCATCTGGAAGAAAAAATGAATAAATAATATCAAGAGAATTAAAAAATATATATAATGGAATGCAGCCAATCAATGCTAGATCTCAAACTGTTTTATGAAGTGATAATTATCAAAACTATCAGGTACTGGTTAGAATAGAGTGATTGGTCCATGGAAATGTGTTAGGTTCACCAGACACAGTAGTAAATAACCATAGTAATCTGCTGTTTGGTGAATCCAAAGCCCCCAGCTTTTGGAACAGGAACCCACTATTTGACAAAAACTGCTGGGAGAACTTCAAAACTCTAGGGCAGAAACTAGAGACAGATCTACATCTTATACTTTATACCAAGATAAGGTAAGAATGAGTACATGGTTTAGACTTAAATGGAATGCCATAAGCAAATTAGAAGAGCAAGAAATAGTTTACCCATCATATAGATGGAGAAGGGAAAGATTTAGGATCAAACAAGGGATAGAGATCGTTACAAGATGTGAAATGGATAAATTTGATTACATTAAATTAAAAAGCCTTTGCACACACCAATCAAATGCAACCAAGATTGGAAGGAAAGTAGAAAACTCAGATGCAATTTTTATAACAAGTGGCTCTGATAAAAGTCTCATATCTCAAATATATAGGAAATTGTCTCAAATTTATCTAATACTAGTCATTCCTCAATTGATAGATAGTCAAAGAATATGAACAGGCAGTTGTCAGATGAAGAAATTAAAGCTATCTATACTCATATAAAATGCTCTAAGTCACTATTGATTAGAGAAATGAAAATTGAAAACAACTCCAGGGTATCATTTTATACCTATCAGATTGGCTAATATGACAGAAAAGGAAAATGACAAATGTTGGATGGGGTATGGGAAAAACTGGGATAATAATGTACTGTTGGTAGACGTGTGAATTATTCCAACTATTCTGGAGAGCAATTTGGAACTATGCCCAAAGGACTATAAAACTTGTGTCTACCCTTTGTTCCAGAAACACTATTACCAAATCTGTATCCCAAAGAGATTTTAAAAAGGGGGGGAATGGTGGAGAAGTAAGGATCTATTTGTGAAAACATATTTTTAGCACCTCTTCTTGTACTGGCAAAGAACTGGAATTATAGGGATGTCCACCACTTAGGGGATACCTTAGCAAGTTGTGGTATAAGCTTGTAATGGAATATTATTTTGCTATAAGAAATGGTGAGCAGGCTGATTTCAGAAAAAACCTGAACTTACACAAACTGATGCAAAGTGAAGTGAGTAGAACCAGGAGAACTTCATACACAGTTATAGTAATATCGTATGATGATTAATTGTGAGTGACTTAGCTATTCTGATAAATACAATGATCCAAGACAATTCTAAAAGACTATATATGAAAATGCTCTCTATCTCCAGAGAAAGAACTGATGGAATTTGAATACAGATTGAAGCATACTACTTTTAATTTTCTTTATGGTGTGTGCATTTATTTTTATTTTTTGACTTTGTGTTTTCTTATACAATATAATTAATATGGAAATATATTTCGCATGATTGTACACGTATAACCTATATTAAACTGATTTCTCTCTCAGAGAGGGAGGAGGTAAAAGAGAGGAAGAAAATTAAAAAAATAAATGTTGAAAATTATCTTTGCCTGTAATTGGAGAAAAATATAGAATATTATTATTTGGAAGGAGAAAAATGGCAATAAGTCTGATTATTTGACAGTATATAAATAAATTCATTGGATATTCAGTGTTAGATTTTTTCAACATTGAAATTATTGTTTAACATAGCGTTGGTTAACATAGGATAGCATAGATATCTACTTTATAATTTTCAATGTTTTGTAGTTAGCATCTCATTTCAAAAAGAAATAGGTGGCACAACAGATCAAGGACTTGAGTGAGAGTCAGGAAGACAAAACTTCAAATTGTGTCTCAAATACTTACTAGTTGTATCACAATGGACAATTCGCAATATCTATCTCTGATAGATATAATATCTTATATATAATATATATAATATATATAATATCTTACCTGATGGAGCCTTTTTTCCTTTTTCCCTACATAGGGTCCAAGGTTTGATTTGAGTTAGAAAAGAACTCTCTATGCTACAGTTATATTATGGAATTATAGTATTTGATAAACATACCACTGCTCAAGTCTCTGGGGAATCTAAATGGATGAACCATAACAATAGAAGTTTCTGTCTGTGAGGGATAATTTATAGTGAAGTTTCCCCTTCTGAAAAATCAAATCTAGAATGGCTTCAGTATTCACTAGGCCTAGGGTTAGGTCATCTGACCTTCAAGCAATCTGGGGCTTAGAGCAATGGAGACCCTCCCCCAGAGCCAACTCAGCACAAGATAATGCCAAATAAGGTTAAGACTGCTTTCATTGGACACCCACATGTTTCCAGGTTCTTTGTCTCAGAGAGATTCCCGTGCTTAGGTTGTGGGTCAGCCCCTCTATCAGTAAGAGTGAAGGCCAGTGGAATATTATATAACCATGGGCTGGCTAATACCTGTTGATCTCTCCCTGCCTTCATGAGGGCAACGGGAGCAGTCCTTTTTCGTGAGAAAGAATAAAAACCTTTCTGACCTTAGATTCAAACTCTGAACTCTTTCATCTCACACATGTCCACCAGTAAACAATATTCCAGAGAGAGGGAGAGAAAGAAGGAGAGGGAAAGGGAGAGAGATTGAGTCATGTAGAAGAGTCTTAGGAAGGCATTAATTTTAACAGACTTTTAAAAGACCCAACTTAATCAGAAAAGATTCTAAGTGACTCTGATTTAACCCCAAACCTTTTTCTCTTCTAGTTGTTTTTTTTTTTTTTAAATTAAATCCATTTAAAGTTCTGAAGACTGTTCTTGAAGCCAAGAAAGTGGGTGGGTGTTCAAAGTATCCAGTGTTTCAAGGAATCAAAGTCTCTTTTTAATATAATGTGAATGTGATTAAACTGTCCAAATTTTCAGCCATCAAATAAAAACATGAGATCTGTCCCATTGCCATGGAGAGATTCCTTAAATTACAAATGGAAATAGAGTATTTCTCTATTCTTTCCATTTATCCTAGTCTGCTAACACACAGTCTAGAAAATAATAGATGAGATGTTGTTACTGGACAGAATTTCATAGTTGTAGTTTTAAGTTTCCTTCTGTAAGAAGAAAAGGACCTACTTTCCTATAAAGAGGCCTTTTTCACAAAGAACGAAAATCTCTTTGGCTCAAAATTTCCTTTACATTTTCTTTCTGAAGATTGTATTGAACTTTTCCTGAAATAATAGACCATGGGGTTTTCCTCCAGCTCACTCCTAAAGTAAACACCATTTTTCTGTTGCTAGCTTTGATGTTAAGAGTCTTGGGGCATGAACAGTAGCTCCATGAATTTAATATAAAAGAAAAGGTTATAATTGATTCTTGAGTTAAGGGAAAATGGACAACTGAATTGACTGTACCATTCTATCTCTTCTCTGAAGTTACACGCATCTTTCCAAGGCACAGTTCCTATATCCAACCTTTCTTCAGGGGCATTCACACCTGACTTTCTGAGGCAAGAACCTTTCAAGTTTATAAATTCAACAATTGATAGATGTCATCTACACAGACCTTTCTTCATTTCAGTTAACCCCTTAAGCAGTTCTAAACTGGAAGAATAATAGAAAGATGAAAACATGAAAGAACTACTTAGGGAATACTTTGAAACTCTGCAGGTTACGGAGGGATGCCACCTAGGCAATCACAATGAATTTGTGACTCAAGGGCGTTGTAGAGGCATTTCTATGCTTTCAAGTGGGCAAATTCTATTTATACTTCTTGTCTGCAACTAGATCTTTATACTGCAAAACCTTTAGTCAAAATCGTTAGTGCAGCCTTCATAGCCCTCTATGTGTTTTCATTCAATCCTAACAGCAATCATGCAGTGTTATTGTTATCTTTGTTTTTATAGATGAGGAAACAGTGACTGACAAAGATTAAGTGACTTTTGCAGAATCACTTTTGGAGCTAATCAATGTCTAAGGATGGTATTAAAGCCAGGTCTTCCCAACACCAAGTCTTCACTACTATCTGTGTGATCCTAGGCAAGTCACTTAACCTCTGTTTGCTTCAATTTTTTCAAATGTAAAAATAGGAATGATAATAGCACCTACCTCACAGGGTTGTTGTGAGGATCAAAAGAGATAATATTTCTAAAATGCTTTACATGATGCCTCCCTCCCTCCCTCCTTGCTTCCTTGCTTCCTTGCTTCCTTCCTTCCTTCCTTCCTTCCTTCCTTCTTTCCTTCCTCTGGGTCCAGCACTTTGTTCACTATACTACACTAAGTGATCCAAATTCTTTGTTTCAGAATTAGCACCATAAGCATAGGCATGCACATTAATTCAGGCTTCTTAACCATTATTGTGGCCTGGACCCCTTAGAAAGTCTAATGAAAACAATGAACCATCTTTAGAGGTTGCTAGGTAATACAATGGATAGAATGCTGGTTCTGGAGCCAGGACAATCTGAGTTGAAGTCAAGCCTCAAATAACTACTAGTTGTGTGACCCTAGGCAAATCACCTAACTTCTGTATTTCTTTACTGCCCCTGTTTCCTCAACTGGGAAATGGGAATGACCATAACACCTACTCCCCAAGGTGGTTGTGAGAATCAAATGAAATAAAATTTGTGAAGCAATTGGCACGTCTCCTGGAATATAGGTACTCAAAAATTCATATTTCTTTCCTTACTACAGTATTTTTTTAACACCTTTGTGCATCTTCTCAGAATAATGTTTGGTGCCCATATTGATGATTTAAGGAATGCTAATTCACTTAGAGGTTAATGAAATAAAGATGCATTTTTTTCCAATCCAATCCTGGTACATAGACCCATGGAAGTCTATTAATCAATGTCTATTATGTAATAAGTGTATTAACCAATGGACCCTAGATTAAGAACCCCTGTATTAAATACACACACACACACACATCTGTATGCTTACTTTGCTTTGTATAGTAATGTAGACAATGCTATAAATCTTCTTAGTGAATTTAGAGATGAGAAAAATATATGATAATGGCTGTAATTTATGTAATCTTTCATATTTACATGAAGTTTGTCTCAGTAACCATAAAGTTCAATGACTTATTGGTTTATTAAAAGACAGACACATTTTATACCTGTCAATAAAGAAACACAAAATTTTAGTTCATTGTAATTATGGAGCATCCATATTAAAATTTGAGGAGAGGGTAGTTTGGCTGTAGCAATTTTTTAAAAATGAGCTACGTTAACTATCATTAAGCAGAAGTGTATGCTTGTTCCAATGCCATATTGCAAAGATTCTGGATCCAAGCATGTGCACATGTCCTATGTTGTGTGTGGTCTGTAGTCTGCAGTGGTGAAGTCTGATGCACAGGGGAAGGAATCCAGGGACAATAGAAGAATTTTACATGATACCTGATATGTTTTATTGAATCCACATACAGTATCGCATTTATCAAAGGCTAGTTTTGCCACAAACAACAGTCATTGTGGTCTGCTGCTAATTCTCATAATGGATTTCTTCACTCCTCCCAAAGAGCCTCTCAGAGAATGCCAACCTGCTGATAACCATTGAGAGTTTTGTCTTTTGGTCTCTTCAACACTGGGGACATACGGTTCTTTGATTTTGAGAATTTGATGGGGTGTAGGAATTTGGGCAAGACCCAAATAAGGTCAAAAATATATTTTTTTCTGTTTTCAGTAGAACCAGTAGAATTTTTAAGTCTGTAAGAATATTTTAGTTCTAATACTGTTTCACATATTAGCTGTGGGACTTGGGCATTCTATTTAATCTCATTTAGCTTGTTTTTTTTTAATCAGCAAAATGGGTAATATAATAATAACAGCTACCTCACAAGCTGTTGTGAGAATCATATAAGATAATATTTGTAAGTACTTTGCAAACCTCAAAATACTATACAAATGCTGGCTATTAATGTAATTATACTCTGTCATAAAGGAGGTGGGAATTATATTCTTTTTTTAAAGCTTGGTGGCTGAACAGCCTTTATTAACTTTCTGATTCAGTCCAGGTCTTCAGTTTATGGACATAAGGCAGCAGGACTTTGGTGTCATTGGTCTCTGCCACCACTTTGCCAAACACAGTTCTCCAAGTGCTGGTCTTATGTAAGGAATGTGCCTAGGCATGCACAAAATTGAAGTTCTCTCCATTCTCCAGCAGGTTTCAATAGGTGTTGATCTCTGCTTTTAATGTTGAGGAGGGCCTCATACTCCTGGGCTTGGCAGTACCCCTCTGTTCATGTCTGCACCAGCTCTGCCTCCAGGTGTGACAAGGTTGTATTGATCTGCTCCATCCGGAGAGCATAGCAGGTCTCCACCTCCCTCAGGCTGTGGTCCAAGCTGGTTTTCAGATTTTGAAGGGAATCCAGGTCAGTCTCTAAGGATTGGATTGTACACTTCCACTCAGTGACGGGGTTTACAGATGCTTCCGCTGCCTCAGATCTTGTGTTGATCATGATCATGCTCTCTTCAATCTGCTGGGACCAGTATTTATCATGTTCCTCTCTATTTGTCTGAGCCATAGTATCACACTGGGCTCAGCTATCAGCCATGACCTTGTTCAAGTCCTGAGATTTGGGAAAGTCCACTTTCATGGTCAGCCCAGAGTCTGCGATTTGGGCATGTAGAGAATTCACCTCCCCATATTTGTTCTTCATGACAAACAACTCTTTCTTCAAGGTTTCAATCCCTGTCTCCAGTTTTAGCTTGTTCTCGTTGGCATCATCAATGACCTTCCAGAGGCCATGAATGTCACTTTCTGCAGACTGTTTCATGGCCAACTCTGCTTCATACTTGACTCTGAAGTCATCAGTCACTAAAGGAGCATTATCAATCTATAGGACAATTCTGTCATTATCCACTGAGCTTGTATAGATCTGCACCTGCAGATCCTCAATCATCTTGAAATAGTTTCCTCATTCTCTTGTCTGAGGTACCTTCTTGTCCATATGCTCCCTGAATTTCTCTTCTAGTTTGTGATGCTCAGTTTCCAGGCTCCATATGCACTTCAAATAGGAGGTGAGGCAATTGTTGAGATCCTGCATGGTCTCTTTCTCCCCCTGAATCCCCCTGATCACAAGCAGCCCACCCCCCCATTAGGCAAGCAGCCCCCAATCCCCATGGAAACTGGTGATACAAGCCATGGAGATTAGGGAGCCAGAGTCACTGATGCTTGCATAGATGCTGGCAGCACCACTGGCCTGAAAGACCCAGTGTGGTAGTTGGTGGAGAAGGTGGTAGAGCAGGTGGTGAAACTCATAATCTTGGTAGAGGAAAGCTGAACCCAGTCAGAATAGTCAGAGGAATTATATTCTTTTCATCAATAAATTACCTGAATCATCTAGACAATTATCAGAGCTCATAGAATGTTATAGTAAGGTCAGTCTTTCCACAAAACCAGAAAGGTGAATTACAAGATTTGGAACGATAGTAAACGGGTGATTCTTATTTGTATTCCTACTTCCTTTGCCCAGTGGAACATATTTCAAACCCTCTGATCCTTTATGTAGAAGCTGCTAAATCTTGCATTATCCTGACTGTGGCTGCACCATATTTGAATTGTTTCTTTCTAGCTGTTTGCAGTAATTTCTTCTTGATCTGGGAACTCTGGAATTTGACAATAACATTCTTGGGAGTTTACATTTTGGGATTTGCTTCAGGATGTGATTGATGGGTTCTTTCAATTTCTGTTTCCCCCTCTAGTTCTAAAATATTGGGGAGTCTTTACTTCATAATTTCTTAAAAGATGATGTCTACAAAAGGTTCAGAATATCAAGGCAATTAATGAAAAGAAATGCTAGTAAAGGTGGCCTAGCCATACCAGATTTTAATCTGTATTATAAAGCAGCAGTCATCAAAACTACTTGGTACTGGCTAAGGAATAGAATAGAGGATCAATGGAATATATTGGGTATAAAAGACTCAGTAGTCAATGACTATTGTAATATACTGTTTGATAAACCTAAAGACTCCAGTTGTTGGGATAAGAACTCACTATTTGACAAAAACTGCTTGGAAAACTGGAATATAGTATGGCAGAAACTGAGCATAGACCATTATCTAATGCTGTATACCAAAATCAAGTCTAAATGGGTGCATAATCTAGGTATAAAGGCTGATACTGTAAGCAATCTGGAGAAGCAAGGAATAGTTTACCTGTCAGATCTA
>CM053591.1:22208867-22218918 GCA_028646515.1 Pseudochirops corinnae | reverse complement strand
TGGGCATAGCTCCTGATTGTTCTCCAAAATGGTTGTATCAGTTCACAGCTCCACCAACAATGCATTAGTGTTCCAATTTTTCCACATCCTGTCCAGCATTTGTCATTTTCTTCTTTTGTCATCTTAGCCAATCTGACTGGTGAGATGTGGTACCTCAAAGTTGTTTTTATCTTCCTTGTCATTATCATAACTTTCTATGGTCACAATTTTTTTCTTGTTTCCTCATTGTTCCAGTCTATTTCTTGACTTAAAAACTGTACTTAAAAGTCTTTGCTAAACTGGGGCTCTGCTTCTAGAGCAGAGGGTGCATTTTCTCAAGCTTTGGGTTTTATTCTGTTGTTTTCAGAGATACTTCTAGGGACCTGTAAATTTTCAGTTCTTCCAAGGTAGTATAATCCAAGGAGAGGTATATTTACTACTCTGGTATGTGAGTTACCACAACCATTCTTTTCTTCCTTGGAGCTGTGACAAGGGTCCCTGCTCCAGTGCAGCTACAAAGAGACCCTTGTAATATCCTTCTGATCAGTTTTCAACATCCTTGCCATCTGTAGACTGAGAGTTCTGGAAGCAGCACTTGCCACTACTGTTGCTGTTTCAGTGGCACCCAAGTACTGCTTCTAGTTTTCTAAGGCCCATCTGTGCTGGTGTGGCCTGCACTGGACTGCTCCACTCTCACTCAGTATGACAGACCTTTCTTGTCAACCTTCTAAGTTGTCTTTGGCTGGAAAATTATTTTACCTCATCCTTTTGTGGGTTCTATTGCTCCAGGAATTATTTCATGGTATTATTTAAAGGTATTCAGAGGGGTATTGGGAAGAACTCAGGTCAGCAGCTGCATTTTCTCCTCCATTTTGGATCTACCTCCAACCCACCTCTTTCGAGAGAAGTAATGGAATTAAAATCCAGAATGAGATATATATTCATCAGATTGGCCAATGGGGGAATTTGCTTTCCTGGATGATAACATTTGTTGTGAGGGTCTTTTTTAAAAATTAATTTATTTATTTTTAGTTTTCAATATTCAATTCCATAGATTTTGAGTTTTAAATTTTCTTTGCTACCCTCCCCTCCCCCATTTCCAAGACAGTGTGCAATCTGATATAGGCTTGATATATACATTCATATTAAATGTATTTGCATGTTAGTCTTGTGGCAAAGAAGAATTAGAACCAATAGAATGAACCATGAGAAACAAGAAACAAAACAAAATAGAGGGAGCAAATAGTATACTCTGATCTGCATTCAGACTATGTAGTTCTTTCTCTGAATGTGGTTAGCATTTTCTATCTTTTTTGGAGTAGTCTTAGATCCTTGCATTGCTGAGAACTTTGATGGCTAACTTTGATAGCTATTTGATAGTAAAGAGGATTTTATTATCCTTCTTGGAGTTAGTTTCTCAGGATTTATGGCCATGGCAATGTGTAGTTTCCAGGTGTTTGATAATAACTCTTGGAATAGCCCCAAGGATTCTAAATAGTAGTTCCCAGAATTAGAATGACAGACAGTCCTACTGAGGCTGAGCCATGAGATTGTAGGGGGTGACATAATTAATATTTACTATGCTCACACAGAATGACAATACTGCTAAAGTTAGTCTGTGAACTTAATGTTGGCAAGATGCCTTCTTTGTCTGTTGCCCTATAAAGCAAATGGGTAACTGGTCAGTGAGTGGGGGGAGAAACCATGGGGAACCCACAGGAGAAATCATGCAGAACCCATAGGGGAATCTGTGTGTGCCTCAACAAGTTCTCATTGAGGCTTGAGGGAATTTAGGGAGTGCACAATGCTGTGCCTATCTCAGTTGACCCCATTGAGACATAGGGGTATTTGCCCTCCCCTTCTTGCTGGCCCCTAGGAGAAGGGTGATTGGGAATACTCTAAGAGCTGGTTTTCCTAGCAGCCATCTGAGAAGACTAGACTAGAATATGGCTGAATATTAACCCCTTTGAAGCTATCTGCCTGTCTGCTGAGATCAAGAGTGAACCTGTTAGAGACTGGAGACTGAGAACTCCAGTGCCTCCTGTGTGTTATCTGTCAAACACTTAGTCATGGCACAATGCAGCTACAATTGTATACAATGGTCCCCTGGTTCTTCCCTAAGGGTCTTCGTTGTTGCTATTCATTGTTGTTGCTATGTTTTTGAGGGAGGAGGTGGTGGTGAGAGATAAATAGAATGAGGCATTTAGTTTTTTTGAAGGACAGCTACAACAAGAAAGAGTTATAAGCTTTATTATAAATGATTCTGAAGGAATGAGAGCATAGCTTCTGACTCTATGCAGTTTCATGGTCTTCCTTTGAGAAACTGCTATGCTGAAACCATAAGATCTTTCAATTCTTCTGATAATTTTGGTGATACCAACTCATTATTTGCATCTATAATCAATACATATTTTTGTGAATTTGGATGTCTCTAATCCTCTGATAATTATGTCTGAAAGTCTCATTCCCCCAAATACACATACAAGGAAGCTGATATTTTGAGTAAATTTTGACCAGTATAATAAATATCTAAACCAACAGGACTCAGAGGGCAATGAAGCCTTGATGGCAGCAGAAATAGACAAATCTTTGTTTACATTTTTGAATTTATGAAAACAACAAGGTAGGAGCACATGGCAACTAGACACAATTCAATGGGAAATGAAGAAGATTAATTGAATTCAAATAAGGGTCTAATTTTATTAAGTTAATATGGTATTTTGAAGAAGAGCAAGAAATTGTAATTGTAAAAATTCAGCCACTGAAGAGTAAAGATGATAAAAGTATTCCTTATGAATTTGATTCAGTTTCTCCATGGTATCATTTTAGAATGAAAAGAAAATGAAATCTGAATACATGCTTTAATATGTAGTTTTGTTGAACCTTTTGAGGAATAACAGAATAACCTGATTAAATCATTCAATTAAGAAATTTTTATTAAGTGCCTTCTATGTTCAGGGTACTCTGTTGGGTGCCTTAAAAACAAAGTCAAAATTCTGATGGTGATTATCTTAAATTCATGTTTTATAGGGAGGGACACATGTTTATAGATAAGGAAACACAAAATAGAAACAAAATAAATGCTGATTTTTAGAGGTATGGGGGAAGACCACTTCAAAGGAAATGAAGCACTGTGTGTGAGGAATAATATGAAGATCATCTTTAAGAATTGATTGGGAAACCATAAATTGTAGACTGTGTGGAAAGTAGAAATAATATCAAGTCATTTCAAATTGGCCTTAAAGCCAGTAATATGTTTTGGTTGATCTGCTAGACTGCCACATAATTAGATAGGTTTGAATGGGCATTGGTGCTTTGATAGAAGAATAGGTTGAAAAGAGCAATGGCCTTGGAGTCAGGGTTGGAGTGCTAGTTCTGCTCTTTACTTCCATGTGACCTTGGGCAAGTGAACAAGCAACTTGTTCTTTGGTTTTATTCATTAAATGAAGGTAATAATTTTTGCTTTACATCCTTCATGAAGTTATTGGTGGAGGATTGGAGAGGATGGATGGTAAGCCATAAACCCATTATAGAACCATGAGCCATAAGAAAATAGCCTTGGAAACAGTAGATCAGTGATTAAACCTGAAAATAGAAGCTGCTAGGCTGTTGAGTTGATTCATTATGATTAAGAACAAGGATTAGATTTATAGTTTCATTGGCATGGGGAATTACTAGTGAGGAAACTCCCTCTGTCAATGTAAGTCAGTACCTACTCTGTAATTTGCAGATGTAGAGGGGAGTCTAGAATGCTGAGAGATTGTATGAGTTGCCCAGAGACAGTCAGTATATATTGGAAATTGGACTTGAAACTAGGTCTTCCTGTTTTAGAGACCAGTTTTCTATGTACTAATCCGTGTTTTTACCTCCCTTTCACTGGATGTGGATGGTTTAAATCGATTTTGAAAAACCATTGCACTAAAAGCAAAAAAAAAACAAAAAAACGAAATTTTAAAAATGTAATCAATCACATTATGGTAAAAGAAAAATGAAAAGGAATAGATGTGAACAGTAAAGTGCCAATTCTAATACAGGGTGTTCCAAAAGTCTTTGGTGCTTTATCAGGCCCTAAAATGTACCAAGACTTTTGGAACACCCTATATATGTATTAATTCATATAGTCAAGTTGGTTGTAGAGCAGGAAATGGAACCTTCTGTATGTCCTCGCAATCTTTTGGGAAGCTATCCACAATCAAGGATGTAGAGTCAAGGTACCTTCTACTGATAATAAAATAAATTCCATAAAGTTTATTTTTCCATTTCTTTCTTTAATAATTTGACAGTAGCTAAAGAGCGTTAGGTACTTAAAGTGATGTTATGTCAGACTTGGCATCCTACCTATGTCTGTGCAGGCCAGTGTGATTCCATTTTTTCCTCTAGAGCAAGGGATACCATCCATCAGCCTACTGGAAGATATCTTTAGATTTAATTAATGTTATGCTTCTAAACATCAATTAAAATGACTGAATTGCATCAGAAGGATAACTAGGATTGATCAAGACCATGTGTCTTAGGACTCATCTTAAAATATCTATGTACTTTAGTTTTCCATAATATATTTGATTAAACATGTCTGGGATCAGCAGCCACATTGCATTTGACTCAGTTTTGTATATATATATATATAAAATAGAAAAAGAAAAGGGAAACTTCCCTTTGAGCTAGAAGAACTAAATAATTGCTACAGAAAAGTGGGCTAACATAAATTAATTGGCTAATACCAATCAGTGACAGATTTAGACTCATGATTAGAATTTATGGGAGAACTTTTTTTGGGAGGTGGATAAGGGGACTGATGCCTTTGGTAAGATATTTGAATGTTGACTCTGCAAAAAAGTAGGATATAAGGATATATTCATCAGATGGAAGATTCTACATGTGTGTGGAAAATGTTTTACCTTCTCAAAATGGAACTGACAAGCCTTTGGAAAAGTAGAGTTTCTCATTTTCCTCCCCTCCGCCACCAGCCTCCCACCCAAGTTTGGAGGTACTTTAACTGAATTCACAGCTCCCATCAACAATTCATCCTGGCAAGGTGCTAATTAGAGGAACTTAAATGGTAGCTTGACTCCATTTTCACTTTAAAATCTACAAATGTTTTCAAGATGTAATGATTAAATTCTATTTTAAATAAAGACACTTTCAAGCTGAATGCTCAGTTTGGTCTCTCCCATGCCACAATTTCAACCCAGTCTGGTTTGATTTATGAGAACTCTGAAAAGGCTATGTTCAAAGTCAGCCAAGTTCTTCCTTCTGGAGTGCATACCACAGATCTCCTTGGTATGTGGAACCCCCATTCATGAGCCTGAGAGTCTTTCTCCTAGGATGGAGGTCAGCTGTAACTGAATTGAATCTTTTCTGTTTTTTTTAGTTTGAATGACAAAGAATAACGTTTTACTTGGAAATAAGCTACTTTTAAATTTTTTTCCTAAAAGGGAAAGGTCTGTTTTCCCTTGGTCTGCCTTTAATGAGTAGTTTCTATCTCCTAAAAATCTGTCTGGTTTCTTTTTGGTCTGTCTTTACCCACAGAATTACAGTAAAACATATGGTGCATTAGGAAATCACTAATTGAAAATAGGGAAAGCACATGCAAAAATCATCCTTCAAAAAATCTGATTCTACAAGACATTCTTACTCCAATCAGCTTATAAATAGCCTCCCAGTATAGTAGGTCCCATATTAGGCACACCACACATTTCCATGTTTTTAAGCCTGCATAATCTCTGCAAAATGATAATAGATCTTTATGCCAGGTTCTTCAACTGTGATGAAGACACAAAAGGCACCATATGGTATAGATCATGCTGCAATTAAGGAAGAAGAAACAGAAATGAGGAGAAACGAAAGCTGTGACTCCAAAAACTATCTCTAAAGATGGGATAAAACATAAATCATTCAACAAGGATTTCTAAAGTACCTTACCATGTGCCAGGCATACAAATGAAAAGATTAAAGTGGTTCCCACTTTCAAGGAGTTTAGGTAATGATGGAAAAAGAAACAAAACCCTGGCATATTTTATGTAAGAAACCAAGATATATAGATGGGTAATGGTTTAATTCATTATTACTCCCAGAAAATACCTACATTTCAATATGGGACTTTTTGAAGATACAATTCTTTAAAGAATTCTTCTTCAGTAGCCTAATTTCAAGCATAATTCCAAGCTTCCCCAAGTCACATGGGTAGTGTCAAGTGTTAATGAAAAATTTTGTCTACTTCAAATTTTGCCTAGATGATATCACATTTTGTCTTAATTGTATCAAAATATGATCATAGCCCTTTTGGTGACCTTTATTTCTATTTAAAATGAGAATTCAGAAAAGGGTACAAAGGATGGACAAGAACTTTAGCATTTTGCCTGATGAGGACATATTGGAAAAAAACGGGCAATGTTTAGATTATAGAATAGATAACTCAAGGAGAAAATGATTTTTTTTCAACTATTTAAAAGCTTGTTATGTACAAAAAAAAAGAGAAATCAACATATTCTATTTATCCTGAGAGGAAAGAATTATGAACGATGGGTAGAAACAGGCAAATTTATTCTTCACAGAGTTTACTCAAACATATCATATTCTAATATTCATCCTAAAAATATGATCACCATGTACTATATTTCAATTTACTCATCACAGTGCATTGAAGAATAAGACATTCCAATAGATAGCTATTCTTCAGACTATAAAGTCGCTACAACACTTTCAATTTACATAAGATAATATTGAGACCCAGAGTGACTTCCTCAAGGTCATGCAACAAGTTAGTATCATTGATGGAATTAGAGCCTAGTACTAGAAGTCGGCCTCCTAACTCTTAATATCCATTCTAGTACAGAGCTTAGTAATTCTTTAAAATTTGTTTTAGTCTTATCGATTCCATGATAAGACTACAGTTTCTTATTTCCCTAGAAGAAAACTATTCCTGGGATCTGATTGGCCCACTGCCTTGACTCATCTCTCTGGTATCCTAAGGACATAAATATATCCACTCATATGGACTTAAGGCTTTTCCAACTTAATATCTATCTGAAGATCACTAGAGCCAAAGTATTCTATGCTACTGGAGGCTGGAGATTGTGCTGTATCTATATGTAGAACTGGAGTTCCATTGTATTCACATTGCATATTCTTCTTTTGTTAGGACAAATTAACCTCCCTTTCCTGAGTGTTTAATAATTTGCAAGAGTCTTGGCTTATTACTACATTGAATCTGAACAAAAATAATGCTGGCATCAGGTCCATCATTAACATTCTAAGAAACTGGTAATTATGATGAGATGGGGGAAAGCTTTGTGACTCACATCATGAGATGGTATCATGATTCATAACACTTTGAATCTGCTGCCCTGCCTAGTGCTTGTCCCAGGATAAGCTCATCCCATCGAAACTTGCTCTCTTTCTTTTTATTAATTGAACTCCCAGAACCCAACACCTAACCTTGCACATAGTACATACTTAATGAACATATTGGATTGGATGTGAGTGGGGACTAATGGGTCACAGTCAAAAACCTATCCTGTAATCTCTGACCCAGAGATTTCACAAGAAAGGGAAATGAGAGCAAAAATGAAAGAAATGAGTATTCCCAGAGAGGTTAAAAAAAAAAGAAGAATCTTAGTACTTCTCCAGGAAGAAGGATGATTTGTGAACTTGACTGGGTCAGGAGGGTCTCTACCAAGGACATGGAGTCCTTGGAGGAGAAGCTTAAGCAAAGACCTAGAGCTACAGATCTTGAGGGAGCGGTCAAATGTAGCTACTGCTGAGATGCTCTTCCCAGCTTACTTCCATAGGCTGAAAAAACTCTCTGAGGATTTACTTTTATAGAGCTAGACAATTTCTTTAGATCTTCCAGAGTGGGAATGATAAGACTTTTTAGGTGAATAAGTATGAAAGTTATTCACATATGATCCATAAATATGAATTCACATTGTAATCACCTCATAGATTGTAATATGCAAAAGGTGTGGCGAAATTCCAAAAAGGAAATAGATTTAAGAATTTAGATTTATATGGCAAGGGCCCCACACCCCCCATGATCTCCTACACCCTATATTTGGCTTGTCTCAGGGGCAATTAGATCCTGCCTTCCTTGTGTAGCCCCACCAGAATTACTCTAGAGTTTCACACAACTGTATAATGTGGGCTGATTAAATGGTCAAAGAATAGATGCTTTGCGAATAGTCTGAGAAGGCCTAAGTCTTCTCTTTCCCAGAGTGCATTGTAGGCATAGTTCCTGAAAGAGCATTAATGGGAAAACAACTGATTGCCAGAAGAAGTAATTTCTAGGGAAATTGTTTTGGGAAATTCATCAACCAGGTCATAGGGACCTTTTAGAGCTACACAAGTTAGGGGTATCACTTAAAGCTCCTCCTCGATGTAGATTAGTGGTTCTCAACCTGTGGGTTATGTTCAGTTTGTAACAATGAAAATACATACTGCATATCAGATATTTACATTACAATTCATAACAATAAATTACAGTTATGAAGTAGCAACAAAAATAATTTTATGATTGGGGGGTCACTACAACATGAGGAACTATATTAAAGGGTCACAGCATTAGGAAGGTTTAGAACCACTGATGTAGATGACTCAGGGAACCACAGACAAAAAGATGGTTTTTGGTTTAGTATTGGGGGCTCTTTCAGCAAACTTTAAATGTGTTACTGTGAATATGTTCAAATGGATACCGTTATAGTTAGCCAAACCATGATATATAGTTAATAAAAAACAAAACTGCGTCCTGGGGTAAGGGTGTCTGTGAAAGATATTGCTTATCTAGTGATAGAAATGAATAAATTTTTTCAGCTCCCTTTATAAGAACTCTGTGTCTTCTGTGAGGCAGATGGAACCTGGAAGCTTATGGTAGATTTTGGGGAGCTAAACAAAGTTGTCATGTCCATCACTAGAACTGTTCCTGATCTCATCAATGGTCTCACCAGGAAGAAGCTGAGCAGTATGAGATTATCAATTTTGTCCGTGTTATTTCTTTATTGCTCTGGCTGAGACTACTAGACAAGAGCAATTTGTTTTCACCTGGGAAAGAGTCCAATACATTTTTGCCATCTTTCCTCCAGGCTGCCTGAACTTTCTCTTATACAGGACTATTAATTTCAGTAGTTTCTTAGCATGTTGTTCACAATACAACTTCTTCCTGGTGAGATCACTGATGGACATTCCTGGGACCTGGTTAGGTCCTTCTTCCCTTAATTCATCTACAATGTTACCTAAGGACATGAAAAAGCAACATAAAAAGTCATAACCAAGTAGTCATGACTGTTGTATTATGAGTTCCCATGAGTTTCTATATGGAGAAAGGGGGTCCATGTCTATAGAACATAAATATCACTGCATCCTTTTTGAAAAGCCTTGCTGTTATAACAAAATAAAACTTCTTCTGTTAAATGTTGACTTTGAAGTGCCTCATTTTATTCCAACATCTATCCCAAATTCAGAGGATTCTGAAGGTCAGACCTACCGCAACAGATGCATTTTAATTTAAATTGAAGAAATTTCTGAATATAACCTCTTCTTCTTCTCTTTCCTAAGCTCCTAACTTCCCTGACCACAGGGGAGGAAAGTGCATGTATGTATGTATGTGACTGGGGGACAGGGAAGGAATGGAGGAGGGAAAGGTAGGTATAGTGATGAAAGAAAAAAATGATGGGAACATCATATACATTTGATAATATATTCAAGAATCAGAATTTGTAGTCCTTCCTCCCACTTTCAAAGGAAAGGAGGAAGATGCACATCCTTGTTTCCTATCTAGGTCCAATAAAAGTCATTTTAATTAGTAAATATCGGTTTGTTTTCTATTATTTTCATTGTTGTTGTCATTATGTATATTGTCCCTTCATCTGGAATCCAGTATATACCTTCTGAAAAGCAGTTGTTAGCTGCATATTGGGCTTTGGTGGAGACTGAACAACTGACTCTGGGCCATGAATTGGTATTAAGACCTGGAATCCCGATTATGACCTGGGTAATGAGTACCCCAGCTTCTCACGGAATTGGACATGCCCAAGAGGCTAGCATAATCAAATGGAAGTGGTATATTCAAAATAGAGCG
>CM053591.1:22195769-22208367 GCA_028646515.1 Pseudochirops corinnae | reverse complement strand
CAGCCTGTTAGGGAACAGAGTATACTTTCAAATATCCAAGGGTCCTCAGAGTCACGTAGCCACTTTAGCAAAGGGCCTAGGGGCAGGGAAGATCTTCAGATTCCCATAACAGTGTGTCTGTGAGAGAGAGACAGAGAGAGATTGTTCTTTCCTGGATCTCCTACTTGTCTGACTGATTCTTCTCATTCTTCTTTAATATATTATCATCAGTATTCTTATCATGTATGTCAGTATACTCCAGGCCTATTCCCTGAAGTCTCTTCCCTTTTCTTAGTACAATTCCTGGCACACAGAAAGTGCTTAATAAATGCTTGTTGATTGATTTTAAAAGTGAACATAGGGGTAATTGTATAAGCAATATGCCTGAATACCCAGAAGGGGATGGGAATAAGGTATAAATAGAAGACTGGGCACGATGAAGAGAAGGATCACCTTTTTTATCAGAGACTGAAGTAAGAAGGACTCAAGGAGCATGCTAACAAAGGGATTTGAGATTCAGAGAAGAAAGAACTCACAGCAGCTCTTCAGCACTTAAGGTGATGTTCACAGTATGTTTGAGGATAAATTCTAAGTTTCAAATGACCCCTAGGAGGAGTAATCAATTAGGAAGAAGTAAAAATGATTACCTTGTTATACCCAGGACCAGCTGACATTAGATGACATGAATTTGTAGCCTGTGAGAACACAATGTCATGATTTTCTTCAAGTCCTTTTAACAGTCTAGGAGTAGGATCAGAGAAGGTAGATGATGAGAGTTGGGGTAGTTGTTGATTGAGTTTTGGTAAAACAGAAGCAGGAGTAAGACAAGAGAGTAAGGTTATTCAGAGTAGAGAAAACTGTAATATTGAACTGGTTGAATAAAAGATTAAGATTGGGAAGGTGAGACATGGAGAGCATAGAAAGAGAAGAAAATTTCTCAGGGAATAGTCTTTGAACCATTCTTGATTGACTGACTTGAAATGATGCTTCTAACAAGCAGGTTTCCATTGAAATGTAGATGGCGTCATTAGGGTAAAGTAGAAAAGTTAGACATAGGCAGTCATAAGAAGTATCATCAGTATTGGTGATGGTACGGTGCTACTAGTGTGTGTGTGTGTGTGTGTGTGTGTGTGTGTGTGTGTGTGTGTGTGTGTGTTGGCATGTGTGGGATGTCATATTTAGCCAAGTCTTTTGGGGTTAACATATGCTTAGACATGCTGGTCTTGTGGAGTTAAAGTCCTTTTACATAGTGTATAATTAATATATGTTAATGTTAACTTAAAAAAGATAAAACTAGAAGAAATTGCCTACTTATGTCTTTATAAGTTATTCATCTACTTAAGAATTATTTTAAAAGCCATTAAAATGAAAATCTTGTACCATGTTGTTTTGTTGTCGTTGTTGTTGCCGTGTAGCTTTTAATGCAATAATGAGAAATTCAAAGAATCCCTATGTGGTCTTTATCCCCATTTGATTTTTTTTTTTTGCTTTCTTTTGGAGGGAGGAGGGTAGGGCAATTGGGGTTAAATGACTTGCCCAAGGTCACATGGCTAGTAAGTGTTAAGTGTGTGAGTCTGGATTTGAACTCAGGTCCTCCTGACTGCAGGGCTGGTGCTCTATTTACTACGCCACCTAACTGCCCCTTTGTCCCCATTTTCTATCGTCAAGGAATACTGGTTATTTTTCTCTCTTTTAGAACTGATATAGGGATGCAAATAGTTGCATTAAGTAGTAATGTCAGGCACTAAAATGTCCCAAGTTCTTTGGGGGTTTCATGATATTGAGACCTTCAAATTAATTTCTCACTTCATTAGACCTTATTGACTTTGTCTCATACACAAAGCCCTAGAAAATATATTGTAGCAATTGCTTCCCTAAATCATTAGAAAATGTTTTTTTCCCTACAAAAAAGGAAATAATCTCATATGACCACATAACAGGGTTTGAAATAATGTGATTATTGTACTTATATAATTATCAATATAAATAATATATAATATGCATATCAATTATATGTATCTATCCATGTAATCATGCTTGCACAATTTCTATAATCTAAAGACTTAAGAAAGACCATAAATAGCCATAACCAAGAATAATAAAATAATGTATTTTGTCAAGTATCCTGTTATGAAGTTAGCTATTGTAATTAAATTTAATTAATAAATACATAAATATAATTCAGTAATTGCTATATTGAGCTATTTCCTTTCCAAAATAAGAGAGAAATAAAAAGCAATAGTGCTGAAGTTGTACCCATCCCTATTTCATTTACCTGGCATTTAAAGGATGAGCTTTTCCAATTTATATCATGCCAAACTTCATTTGTTCAACCTTAAATTTATTTTAAAATAATTTATTCTTGCTGTCAGATAAGAAAGAATTCCTTAAAATTGTCAAATCAAATCATCTTTCTTTCCTTCACTTAATTCCTACTTTGATGCTGTTTTGGCAAAATAGATGAGTTCTTGACATGAAGGTAGGTTCTCGATGACTTGGTCAGGAGAATACACGTTCTGTTGTGACTTACTTAACTGGGAAGGTGTAGAGCACATCACCAATGATTGATTTTGTGCTTCTGTTCATGGAATACAAGCCCTACTAAGTTTTAAGAAGGCTCATCACTAGAAGTTTGAGCACAACAATTGTTGGATTCCCTTCTAAAGGCATGAAAGGGCTGCAATTGGAATTGGTTGACAGACTACTCCCACCACTGATGTCTCAGAGCTTGTGAAGTACTGAGGAATTAGCATGTTATTGACTGAGAGGTAGTCTAAGAATTGCTTAATCATTTTTACATTAAAATTGTTACTCATCCTATCACATCATTTGTGTATGAAAGTCTGCAAAAAGTCAAGAAAAAAAATGGATGCTAGATTGCACTTGCCAAGGGCCATCATAGGATCTTACGACAGTATTTACACTTATTAAAGCATTTGAATAAATAGCATTTCTGTAACATGAGTAATCATCTCCGTTTAAAATTGTATAAAATGATTTAAATGAAATCCAAACTAAGACAACTCTTCTCAAGAGAGTTGAAAAAAAGGAAAATGTAAAATAGTTTTAAGTCTCCACTTTTTTTTTTCTTACTTGGCCTCTCTTCAATTGTGCAATTGCTTTTGATTTTAAAACTCAAAATGAGGCATTTTTCCAACCAGATGAACTGTCCCACAGATTGAAACTTTCTCTCACTTTATTTGATTTCATGTGTTAGATCTGGATCCTCAAGTTTGCATTCTAAGCCATGCTTCTTTTTTCTGCATATTCCTGAACAGTATGGTAATATGTCCTGCCGAGTCAAGAAGCACATTGTGAATTCTAGTCTGTAGGAATGGAATATTGGTACTTTCATATTTTCTCTCATTGAATTTGATCATCTCAATTGGCTGCATCTCAACTGTATAAAATATCAACCCTTGCCAACTTGGGTTGTACATCATCATTGGCAAATAGAATATTTTTTTCTTAATTTACAGTCTTATTTATTGTATTTTGTCACACATAAATGGAGATTTTAAAACTTTATTTCTTCCCTCGCATTGAAAGGACCCATTATTTTATGGCTTCTGTTATTTAGAATAAAATTTTCAAAATGTTCACTCTTTTTGTTTCCTCTCTCAGTTAGAACATTATGGAAATGAAACTTCTCTGAAAAAATATGCTACAATATTATGTAGTGGAGTATATTCTGCCAAGTACATTTTTACGGGATCCCTTTACATAGGGCCTAAACTCCCAACACCTGGCTTTCTATTATCTGTCCAAGATGCAATCTAGTTGTTATACTCCTGCTGAGTAATTTCTTCAGCAATGTCTTCACAAGAACCTGCAATGAAAGTTTGCAAAATTCCCTGCAAATGTTTCCTTTAAGGCTTCATATTTGAGAAAACTTCTATGAACCTGAGTCACAGATCCAAATTTAATGAATACTGTGTAGACTAAGAGAAAATAGAAACCTTTGCTCTAAAGCAAGGAATCTTAATTCAGTTTGTATTTGGACTCCTTTGAAAATTTGGTGAAACCTACAGGCTCTTTCTCATCATTATACTGTATTTTTTTTACAATACATAAGATAAAATATATAAGATAATAAAGGATTGTAATTAAATGGAAATATAATTGTGAAAATATTTTTTGACTTCACAGATGCTGTGTTTTGAAATAGCATAGGGAGATAATTTTAAATAAAAGTCCGTTACACTTGAAATTAGAATAACACACCTTAGAGACTCATCAGAGGGATTCTTGTAGTCCATATTACACCTCTCTCCCCTGGAAAAAAAAATACTAAAATAATAACATTTTGAGTTTTTATTTTAATAAATATATAACTATTTGCATTTTCAAATAAGCATCATCCTCATCAAAGAAATCACTTTTGAAGGGTACTCAGTTATTTCAATAAAGCTCAAAGAATTTCTGCAATTCCTCTTTTTAATATTGCCTTTCAAGTCTCTGGCATGTTGTTTTTAAACATATTGGATGACAGCAAACCTTTATCCTATGATCGTGGTTTGGGGATTTGGAAAAAAAAAATTCAAAAGGCATTTGAAGTTAGGTTGGGTCAGTAAGGTGGCTGATCAAAGTTAATATAACTCTTTTTGGATAAATATGAATTCTAAATTAAATGGTAGCTGAATTTTTTTCATGTGGCTTTTAAACTGGCTACAAAGTGATCCCAAAATCAAAGTTCAGGAAATAGTATGGGTAACGGGTAACTAAATTTTGGAGGCTGGGAGGGGGAAGAGCAACATTAATTTTGATATATAAATTTGGTGTGTTTGTATGATGAAGTCTAAGTATCTTATAGCCATGTCTAAAATAAGTCCCGAACTGGGAATCTATGAAGTTGCTTACCAGAAGTCATTCTGTTTGTAGGGTTCTGTACAAATCATGCAGATTAGGGCTTAGCCTTTATGGCATCCCAAGGGCAAATTTCAAGAGGCAAGGGTCTGCTGAGTTTAGCAGGCTTACACTTTACCTTGTCAATTCTCAATACTTGCTTCTTGCATTATACATTCTTTAAGGAGGATTAATTAGTAGAAGGAACTTTGCAGAGGGGAAAAAATAAGAACAGAACATCTGATCTAGAACCTGAGAAATTCAAATGGTATTTCAAAAAAAAGTCCAACTCATATTCTGAATTATTTTCTTAGGATGTCTATTTCCTTTCCCAACTCAAATTCCTCTTCTTCAACCTTATTTTATCTGCCTTTGGCATGTTTCCAGTTCGAATTTTTGTATTTTCTATGTATATCTTTGTCCTTCACCTTAAATCTCAAGTCAGCTGTGTAACTGAAAATGATGTTGGTTTTCAGTTGCTCCCCTTTTTATTACCTGCATAGCCTTCCCTTCATCTTTGTTCTAAACCCCTTTTTATAACAGGGGTCAGCTTTAGTCCTTCTAAGAGGCATAGAAATTGAACTTCTGATGCTTTCTTTTGCCTCTTCATTTTGAACATTACAGTTTTCAGAATGCAACCTAATTAGAAATGGGTCAGTAAGGTAGGGCAAACTCTTGGATAAGATGTTAAAGTTGGAATGGAAGACTAAGTTAATAGTTATTTATAAACTCCATAGCTTCATAGAGTTATTGAATATTTAGTTTTATGTTTAATTTATGGAATAAAACAAGCATTAGTGCAATAAAAATGATTATTGAACAAAAAACTGCAAATCTACTGTGCATATTAGTTATTCCTTCAAAACTACAACAAAATTACCATGAAAATTTCTTTTTTCCTTCCCTCTCCCCACCCTAGAGATGGCTACCTTTACACACACACACACACACACACACACACACACACACACACACACACACACACATACACATATATACACACACAATTATGCTATACATTCTTCTGTTTATCAGTTCTTTCTCTGGATGTGGATGGCAACTTTCTAAATATATTTTTTATAGTTAATTTGGGTATGTATAGTAGTCAGAATAATTTATTTGTTCAACGTCGTTCTTTAAACAATATTGCTTTTACTGTATACAGTGTTCTCTTGGTTCTGCTCATTTCACTCTTCATTATTTCATGCAAGTCTTTTCTTGTTTTTCTAAAAGTATTGAGCTCATAATTTCTTATAGCACAGCTATATTCTATCACAATCATTTATTTACTACCACTTTTTCTGCCATTCCAGTTCTTTGCCACCAGAAAGAGAACTTCTATAAACATTTCAGAACATAGAGATTCTTTTCCCTAATCATCTTTGGAAATAGACCACTTAGTGGTATTGCTGGGTCAAAGGCTAGTTTAAAAACTCTTTGAGAATAATTGCAGATTATTCTCCAAAATGGTTGCATCATTTCACATTCCACCAACAAGGAATGTGTTTCAATAGTTCCACACCCCATCCAACATTTGTCACTCTTCCCTTCTATTATTTTAGCCAATCTGGTAGGTATAATATGATATCTCAAATTGTTTTAATTTGCATTTCTCTAATTAATAATGATTTCTATCTTTTTTTCATATGACTATAAGTTGTTTCTATTTCTTCATTGGAAAACTTCCTGTTCATATACTTTGACCATTTATCAATTAGAGAATAAATTGTATTCTTATAGATTTGAAAAAGTTCTTTATATAGTTTAGATGAGACCTTTATCTGATAAACTGTCTATAAAATATCGCCCCTTATCCCCCCCCCCCCCAATTTTCTGCTTTCCTTCTGATCTTGGCCACATTTGTTTTATTTGCACAAAAACTTTTATATTTAGTATAATTGAAATTACCCATCTTACACCTAAATTTGCTCTCTATCTCTCGTTTATAGTTTTTAGTTAGTGACTATTTTTTAAAGAGCTTCACAGGACTTAAGACCAAATATCAACTGTCTTTTTATAAAAGATATAAATGAAACTTAGCTAAGTGACAAACCTTAATTATAAACAGATAATTAGTGATAGAATCAGGATTAGAACCTGAGGTACACAGAATCACAGAATTACAATTTGGAACGGACCTCATCATCCACCTAATCTAGCCCACACATGAAAGTAACCTCTGCCATCACATATCACAGAAGTGCTCATGCAGCCTCTGCTCAAACACTTCCAGGGGAGAGAATTCATTTTTTTTTTAAAGGAAATTCACCCCAGTTTTGAACATCTTTAATTGTTAGGAAGTTTTTACTGACATCAAACTTAAATTTGTCCCTTTTATATCTTAATTCCAGGGTTTTGGTTTTTGCACTCAGGGATAAAACAGAACAAATTTCATCTCTCTTCTACTTACAAGCCCCTCAAATATTTGAGCATGGTTATTGTATACCTCTAAATGAACCTTTTCACTCTGAATGAAGTGCTTTTGTTCTAAGATACTATCCAATCACATAGTTGTACATAGTCATTTGCATACTCTCTCCACATTAGGCTATGAGCTCCTTGAAAGGAAAACTTGGCGAGGTGATGTTTTTGCTCTTCTTTATATCCTCAGCTTTTAGGCACAGTGCCTTAGCACACATGAGGTAGTTAATAAATCCTTATTGAATTGATGTTGGCAAACATGACTACAAACCTCCAAAAATTAAAAAAAAAAAAAAACCCACAAGAGCTACCACAAAGGAGCATAGGGGAGGCACAAGAATATCCACCATTTTCTTTCTCTTAAATCACTTTTCCCCATGTTCTACATATATGCTGAATATGTATGTATACTCGTTTTCATACGCAGTAAGATGAGTAGTTGTAAACAAGAATACTATCAAGATCTTGGTATTGCTATAACTTATAGATCCTTGAATTTGTTGATAAAAATGGTCACCCTATCAATAATGAATACACCATTCCAATGTTTCTAACAGCATTTTAAGGGGAAATTTACTTTTAGGGAAGAGAATATGTGATTACATTACAAATTTCATTCAGAAAACTTCTTTCTTAGTTACCATTCAGATAACTAAATGCAAGGAGGAAGAAGGAAAGGGCAAACTACTTGTTGTTTTTTCCCCAAGAAAATCCCAACTGGGGTCATGAAGTGTTGGACATGATCAAAACTACCAAACAACAACAACAGATTTATGGAGAGAAAGATGTGGTTTGGAGTAGAAAAAATTCACTGGATTATTAGTTAAGAAACTTGTAATAGATTCCCATACCAGCCATTAAGTAGGTAGGAAAATAATTTTATCTTCAAAAGTTAGTGTTCTGTACTGTGAAACGAAAGCTTGTACTAAATGATGACTAAGGTAACATCAGTTCTGTTCTTTTAATTTTTCCTTATTTCTGTCATGTCACATTCATTTCCAAGTGGATTTCTACCCATCCTCTACCTAGAGAAGTATCCTCTGTGACAAAAAAGAAGAAAAGAGGGAGACAAAAAGCACCTCAGAAAAATTAATAATGTTAAACAAAGCTGATGGTTTAATGAATGTTGTGTACCCTTAGTTCCCCCAACTTTGTAAAGAAAGGAGAGGATTAATTTTTCTCATGATTTCTATGTAGACAAGCTCAGTCATTATGATTATTCAGAGTCCAATTTTTTTTTCCTGCTTATTAAACTTATATTGTAGTAGCTATAGTGTATATTTTCTTGGTTCTGCTTATGTGAATCTGAATCAGTCCTATATCTCATCCTCTACTTTTCTGAATTCTTCAAATTCATCTTTTTTTCCTATAGTGTAGTAATATTTCATTATTTCATATATTAAAATTTGTTTTGACATTCTCTAACAGATGGCCATATACTTTGCTTTCAATTCTTTGCACACACAAACACACACACAATTTTATGAATATTTTGGTTATAAAAGATGATATCTTTCCTTCTGTCCTGGATCTCCTAGGAGTATATATTTATCAGTGAACTCTCTTGATCAAAGGATATGATCATATTAGTAATATTATTATAATAATTTATATTGATTTCCAGAATAATCAGATGAGTTAACAATTCCACCAACTTTGCTGTAGCATCCCTGACATTCCACAGTCTCTGTTCTACCATGTAAGCTTTTTTTTTTAACATTTTTAAATCCAGGAATATCTGACTGTAAACAAAGAAAACATTAAGGTAATCAGTGCTCTATTTACATTTCTATATATTTTCTACATAATTCAATCAAGAAAGACAAAAACTTTCACATGAATATGAATATGAATAAATGAATAGTTATTAAGCACCTGTTAAACACCTAGTGTATGAAAATTACTATATTAAGTGTTAGAGTTAAAATAGGAAAATAAGACATTTTCTGTTCTCAGGGAGCTTCCTTATTAATTAAGGAGACAACACATATGGAAAACTGCAGTTGCAAATGAAATAGAGAACTCACATGGCCCTAAGGGCAAAGTGTCAAAGTAGATGTCAGTGTTGACTCTTTATTTTATTTTTATTTTTGTGACATATTTTAAAAAAAACAAATAGAGATTTGATTTTATCTGAGAAGCAAAAGGGCAGTACAAAAACCATATTTTAAAAAATTTTGATTTGCTACATTAAGAATTTCCCAATTACATATACAAATTTAGCAATCATTCTTTTTAATTTTGAATACCAAATTCTCTCCCTCACTTCTACCTCTCGAGAAATCAAGCAATATGATAAAAATCATTTTCATGTGTGAAATCATGCAAAAAGTATTTCCATATTGGCTTTGCTGCAAAACAAAATGCACAAAAAATAAAAATAAAGTTTAAAAAAGTATGCTTCAATTAGCACTCAGAATTATCTATTTTCTCCATTGACCCTATCCCTTTTCAAAAATATTTGCTTCTAATTACCCTCTCCCCCAATCTTCCCTCCCTTCTATCATCTCCCTGCTAATCCTCTATCCCCTTATTTTCCTGTAGGGTAAGATACCCAATTGAATGTGCTTGCAGTATTTTCTCCTTGACCTTGGAACTCTGGAATTTGGCTATAATATTCCTAGGAGTTTTCTTTTGGGGATCTTTTTTCAATAAGTGATTGGTCAATTCTTCAATTTCTCTTTTGCCCTCTGGTTTCAGAATATCAGGGCAATTTTGCTTGATAATTTCTTTAAAGACGATGTCTATACTCTTTTATTGGTCCTGGCTTTCAGTTAGTCCAATAATTTTTAAGTGATCTCTCCTGGATCTATTTTTCAGGTCAGTGGTTTTTTTCCAATGAGATATTGCACATTGCCTTCTATTTTTTCATTTGTTTGGACCTATTTTATAGTATCTTGATTTCTCCTAAAGTCATTAGCTTCCAATTTCTCCAATCTAATTTTAAAGGAGTTATTCTCTTCCATGAATTTTTGAAATTCCTTTTCTGTCCTGCAAATTCAGCTTTTTAAGGCATTTTTCTCCTCATTGGTTATTTGGACCTCTTTTGCCATTTGAGTTAGTGTATTTTTTAAGGTGTAATTTTCATCAGTGTATATTTTTGGTCTTCTTTAGCAGGCTGTTGACTTACTTTTCCTGATTTTCCTGCATCATTCTCATTTATCTTCCTAATTTTTCCTCTACTTTTCTTCCTTGATTTTCAAAATCCTTCTTGAACTCCTCCATGGTCTGTAACCAATTCATATTTTTCTTGGAAGCTTTTGATGCAGGAGTTCTGACTTCAATGTCTTTCTTTCACTCCATGCTTTGATCCTTTTTGTGAACAAAAATGGGTTCTATTGTCTGTTTGTGCTTCCCTTGCTTGATCATATAGCCAGCCAATTACTTGACCTTTGAGCTCTTTGTCATGGTAAAACTCTGCCTCCAGAATGGAGAGAGCTTTGTCCCAAAGGGCTGGGGTTTTTGCAGCTGCTGAAGCAATTAGGAGGGCACTGTCTCTACAGCTCCCACAAGCTCTGGCTCACTGGTCACACACTCCAGGACCACCACCCAAGACTGCAATCCAGATCTAAGCAGGTTAAAGCAAGAGTGATTACCTTCTGAATTGTTGCTTGGTACCCCTACAGTCTGCAGGACAGAAGCTCCTGAGGCAGCCACACAGCACAGATGCTGTGCCTTCAGCACTTCTAGCTCTGGGAGCAGCAGTCGATTCACACTCTTCAGTCCCCCCCATTCCAACAAAGTTGCACACTGACCATTTACTTTGTCTTTGCTGTTTATGGGTTGAGAAGTGTGGAAGCCACCGTATCTGCTGGTTATTCACTCTTCTTAAGTCTGCTCTGGCCACTGATGATCAGGGGCCTCCCTAGGGCTTCAGACTACTTCTAGCTCCTGTGGGACTGAACTCAGCTCCCAGTGCACTGCAATAGACCTTTCCTGTTGTCCTGCTGGCTGTCTTCAGTGGGAGATTGTTTCTCTCTGTCGCTTTGTGGATTCTGCAGCTTTAAAGTTTGTTTAGAGTAATTTTTTACAGGTACTGGAATTATATGGAGCCAGAGCCCGCACCAAGTTTGTGCTTCTATTCCACCATCTTGGCTCCCAAAAACAGGTTATCATTTCTTATTGCATAATGGCATACCATTACAATTATGTACTACACCTTGTTCAGCCTTTCCCCAAGTGATGGATATCCCTCCAATTTCCTTTTGTTTTTTTTGCCACCATCAATGGGGATGTTATAAATATTTTAGAATGAAAGATCCTCTTCCTTTTTCTTTGATCTCTTTGGAAAACACACCTAGTAGTAATGTTGCTGGGTCAAAGGGTATGCACAGGTTTATATCCCTTTGGGCACAGTTGCAGATTGCTCTCCAGTATGGTAGACTGGTTTGCAATTCCAACAACAGCTAATTAGTGTCCCAATTTTTCCACATTCCCTCTAGCATTTGTCACTTTCCTTTTCTGTCATATTAGCCAATCTGATAGACGTGAATTGGTATCTCAGAGCTGTTTTAATTTGGTCTCTCTGCAAAATGGATGATTTTGACTGCATTAAAATAAAACCTTTTGCACAAACAAAACCAATGGAACCAAGATTAAAAGAAAAGCAGAAAGCAAAGAAACAATTTTTACAGCAAGTTTTTAAGATAAAGGCCTCATTTCTAAAATATATAGAGAACTGAGTCAAATTTCTAAGAACATAAGTCCTTCCACAATTGATAAATGGTTCAAGGATATGAACAGGGGATTTTCAGGTGAAGAAAATGAAAGCTAATTATAGTCATATGAAAAAAATCTTCTAAATCACTATTGATTGGAGAAATTCAAATTAAAACAACTCTGAGATATCATCTCACACATATCAGATTGGCTAATATGATAGAAAAGGAAAATTATAAATGTTGGAGAAGATGTAGGAAAATTGAGACATTAATACATTGTTGGTGGAGTTGTAAACTAGTCTAACCATTCTGGAGAGCAATTTGGAAAGAGATAATAAAAGAGGGAAAAAGACTGACAAGCACAAGAATATTGATACCAGCTTTTTTTTATTGCAGTACAGAAATGGAAATTGAAGGGATGTCCATGAATTGGGGAATTGTTGAACAAGTTGTAATACATGAATGTCACGGAATATTATCGTTCTTTAAGAAATGATGAGCAGATGAGTTTCAAAAAAAAAAACCGACTGGAAAGGCTCATATGAATTAAAAACTGAGAGAAGTGAGCAGAGCAAGGACATTGTACATAATAACAACAACATTATGCAATGATCAACTATGATACAGTTAGGTCTTCTCAGTAATATAATGATCCAAGACAGTTCCAAAAGACTAATGAGGGAAAAATGCTA
>CM053591.1:22146841-22188035 GCA_028646515.1 Pseudochirops corinnae | reverse complement strand
GAAGATGAAGTTTTAAGTGTATGGCATAATCAATGTCTCAGGATTTCTGGAGAGAAAGTAGAGTAATTGTGGAGGCTTTCTTGGAAAATTATAGATTTCAGAAGAGAAGGGAACTTTAAGATCATTTAGATCATTCCTTTGATTTTCCGGTTTTACAGAGATCCCAGAGAAGGGAAGAGATTTTCCCTGTGTGTCAGAGGTAGCAAGTAGCAGAGACAGATATGAATCTAGTTCCTCTGACTCCAAATTTAATAGTCTAGGACTTGAGTTAAGAATTCATGGTCTGAGAACAGCTAAAGACAGAAGAGAAGACATTCCAAACGAGTGGAAGTAGGAGCAATCTAGGGGGGTGTTTGCCAGATTTTAGAAGATTTCCTTAACTAGAGCAAATGGGTCATATTGAAGGGTAGTGGAGAATTTCACTGAACAGAAAGAAGTTCATCATCTTAAATTTAGAAGGTAGTTCAGAGGTCGCCTAGTTCAAGTCTCTTCCCAGGGAAGTGGGGTGGGGTCAGATTGTGAGAGATATCAAATAGAAAAACTAACTTTTGATAGAAAGCAAAAGGAATAGAACACTGAACCATGTCTATAGAAATGAATTCTCTTGCTGGCTCTGATATTAACTAGATCAATGATCAGGGAAAATTATACAACTTCTCTGGGCTTCAGTTTCCCTAATTTTTTGAATGTGATTATAGAAAGTAATTGGACTACCAACATCTAATATCCCTTCTAGCTCTAACATATGATTCAACACGATACTCTTAAATGCAAAAGAAAAAATGATGAAATTGGTATTAGACCAGTTGTCTTTGAGGAAAAGAGAAGCTCATTTTCACAGAAAACATATCAGATCATAAATTTAGAAATGTAAGAAACCTTAGAGTCAAATGATTTAGTTCAACTTTCTATTTTTAGAGTAAAAATCTAAAGCCCTGAGAGATTGCATGACTTCCCAAGTAGTAAATGGTGAAGACGGGATTCAAAAACCAAGTGCGTTGACTTCAAAGACAAGGATGTTTCTACTGTATCATGTATTAGAGATAGTTTATTAAAAGTAAATGAAAGAGCAGAGGACATACACATGCCAATCTGTAACCTAGTTAGGCAGGTCCCTTTACTGCTGGTTTTGAAAAATGTCAAGGCATATGTAAGTGAGGTCCAACCAGGAAAATATCAAAACAAAAAATAAATTATACATACATATGTGTGTCTGCATAAACACATACACGCATATATATGCATATTATATACATGTGTATATATATATGCATATTATATACATGTATATATATATATATATGTATATGTGTGTATATAGATAGCTAGATACACATACACTTTCACACACACTCAGGAATAAATAAAGGGAATTGGCATCTTTTCTAAGCGTTTCAGTATAGAGTCAGTAACTCCCAGATGCATCTGAACATTTTCCAGTCACTAGACAAGCTAATTAATCAAAATCCTACAGGCAGCTGGATTTCATAGGTACAATAGCTTTGTCCCCTATGTGAAATTAGCCTGTTCTGATTTCAGTCTAGGGATACGTGTGTCAACTAATCAAATAGTTTATGTTTCTACCCACTAGTAATGGCCTTCCCTCTCTTTCTGGCATCATCATTTTCATAAGAGATTTAATTGCAATAGATAAAATACATTAAAAGGAGAAGCCTTACTGGTATGCTGCATAGACTGTACATTCTATTTTGTCAAGGGATAAATTCCTTCCAGATGACAGCTTTTTAAACTGGACTTGATTTCCATCTCCTGCCATTCCAGGTATCTTCCAGCAGGAGTCACTGTGGCTCATCCAAGCTCTACACTCTTGAGGTCCCCAATTCACTCCACCTGTCTAGTGGATTGAGAAGAAATCTCCAAAGCACAAAGGAACCAGCATGCTTGGAGATAATGAAATTAGCTCTGGAAGGTTTAAGTCTGGGGAGGAGGCATCAGTTTTAGTTGTTTCCTTTTTCTGCAAAGGTTAAAAAAAAAGTTTTAAAAGTACAAATTACAGAGAGAGTTAAAGAGATATTTCAAGTCCCAAGAAATCTATTGATTACTGAGTCAGAATAGTGATCTCTCAGACAACTGAATAACAAAGTGTCTTCCGGTTTGTGTACTCTTTGTGGTAAACTGTATTATTGTTAAGGTAATAAATATTTGTATTTTTATTGAGCCGTTAAAAAAAGGGAACAATTAGTACTCAGAATGTTTGAATAAAGAAGCAACCCTTAACAATTAACTTTGACATTTCTTTGCTACAGGCAATAAAGTAAAAGGAAAAATAGAGGATGTAGTATATTCGTAATTATTCCAATTAAGAAACCAGAATTTGGATATTCTGTTGGATTCTCTTGACAAGTTGAGCTATGAGTCCTCAGTTGATAAAAAGCTTTTAGGTAGGAGTATGTTGGGAAATGTTTAGCAACTGATTCTTCAAAATGTGGGTGGCATAATTTTAACTTTTAATCCTCATTAACACCTTCTCCATCACTTTATTAAATCTAGACAGTGATCACAACAGTAACTCAAGGCCTGTTTGTAGCCCTTGCCAGTTTCTGACACATGAATGCTCACACTGCAGATTTGGCAATCTGCTTCCCAGCTTGAGTTGGCTCCTGTGTGCGTGCACACACACACACACACACACACACACACACACACACACACACACCCCTCTGCTTCTAAGTCTCTTGGGAAGGGGTTGGTTTGCCACTCAATGCCACTAAACTATATCTCTCTAAATCTCTTCCTGTCTCTCTCAGACAGATTTTCCAAATTCCCACTATAATAGAGACTCTGCCTTTCCATCTTGATTCCATGCTAAGAGTTCTCTCTGCTTGCCCTTTGCTGCAGTACAACTCTAGAGACTTGGAATTCCTTGAAGGCAGTCAGTGCAACTTTGCCGGAATAGCTGTTACACAAAGATGAAAGCAAACCCAGAAGTTCAGTATTTTGTTTTTAGACTTCGTGTCTCATGAAAAGAAATAAGATACGTGCAATTAACTGATGACTGCTATAGAAAAAATTTTAAAGAATTGTTATTTCTCCTCCCCTCAGATGCATGTAGAGGGTGTGGATTTGGGGAAGATGGAAGAGTCAATCTTATCTTTTCCTTTAGTTTTAGTTTTAGTGTTAATTTGTTTTGGCTTGTTGTTCTTATTCTTGCTGTTCCAGATCTCTCCCTTTGTCCACTGAAAACACAATAACATAGCCTGGAGGGGCAGCTGTGAATTTCTTGCGTTCTTAATGAAGGGAAATACCTCTGGTTCCCAGAGGTTTTTCATACTTTTTACATTTACTCTGCACATAGTGTCCATATTGCTGAGCAAGAGGAACCACAATTAGACAATTAGAAATTATAAGTAAAGGGGCGGCCAGGTGGTGCAGTGAATAGAGCACCAGCCCAGAAGTCAGGAGGACCTGAGTTCAAATGTGGCCTTCGACACTTAACACACACACACACACACACACACACACACACACACATACAAAACTAGCCGTGTGACCTTGGGCGAGTCGCTTAACCCCAATTGCCCTCCAAAGAAAAAGGCAAAAAAAAAAAATTATAACTAAAGTTGAATGCATCCTGTTCGAGACTGAGGTGATCCAGGCCAGTTCCCTAGTAGTTTAGGGTCCATGTTGAAAAATATGAGACATTCATCAGTCATTCATCAAAAAAGGATATATTTAGCTATAGTAGGAGAAAGGATACTCAACAAAGATAGCTATCAAGGACACCTGGAGCTGAATCAGCTGAGTTATCTTTTGCCTTAGGTTTCCATTATGATCCACCAAGCAAACCTCAGAAATCCTGGGCTCTTTGTACTCAGGCAATGGGGAAGTGAGTCAACAGACTCGGCCCTTAATCTCCTATGCTAACCAAATCCCCCCAAGTTTCTCATTATGGGTTTTTTTTGGTCTTTTTAGAGGGGGGAATGTAGGGCAATTGGGGTTAAGTGACTTGCCCAAGGTCACACAGCTAGTTAAGGGTTAAGTGTCTGAGTCCAGATTTGAACTCAGGTGCTCCTGACTCCCCGGCCAGTACTTTATTCACTGTGCCATCTAGCTGCCCTTCTCATTACCTTTTGAGGAAAAACTAGCCTATCCTATATAGGGGAAAGGGTGTAGGCTATTGTTCCTTCCACACACCCTAATGTACACATGCTTTCTTTTTATAATCTTTAAACTATATATCTTCTGACATGACAGTGGCTCTTATAGCACATCTGCCCTCCTTAAGATGGTAGAAAGTTGACTGGTTAGAGTTAGGGAAGCATAGCAGATTGTTATGTGTGATAAGACACCATACACTCACCTCAGAGCTGAAGGTTTTCCCCTCCCAGATTGATTCTTTCATATAGGCATACTAGGCCATCTTCTACCCCAATTCTTACCCAGCCTTTAGTCATCAAATGGGTGTAGCCTCAGACAAACTGAGACCTGAGAAAGACCTTAGCTTAGAAAGATCAGGTTTTCCCCTTTTCCATGACCATTGTCAGTTGTTCTGCCCCGTGTCTTGCCATTGCTCTCTGATGACTCTGGAGGAGAGAATGCAGTCAATGACTTTGCACAGCTCTGTCTCATTTAAATCCAGTTGTCTTGCACGTCTGATGGCATGTGTCCTCTTCAAGAACAAAGGATGAATAGCAAGAATGAAAAGAAACTGTAATACTTTGAGAAATCTGGAATCCCTCCGCGAATCCAGATACTGCTTCTGGTCATATGCAATTAGTGTTCATGTCTTTCTAGAAATACTTTATCTCAGTGAACCAGAGACCTTTCAGGTTTTTTTTTTTTTTTTCATAATTCCTCTATATTTAGGAAGCACTTGAATATCATCACTACCTACTTTGAAATCCCAGGACACCGGTTTCCTTGCTGTTCTTAACACACAAAACTCCATTGGCCTTTCTGTTGTTCTTCTCTCATATCTAGAAGGCTCTTTCCTTATTTCTTCCTCCCGGTTTCCTTAACTTTCTTCAAGTTTCAGCTAAAGTTTGACTTTCTATGGAAAAAAGATTTTCCAAGTACTCCCTATTCTTAGATCTTTCCTCTGGGACTACCCCCAGTGTATCCTGTATATGTCTTGTTTGTAGGTAGCTGCTTGAAGGTTGAGTCCTCTATTAGACTATGTGTTACTTGGGAGTGAAATTTTTTTTTAACTTTTTGTGTATCCCTAGCTCTTAGCATAGTATCTGCACATAGTACTTAATAAATGCTACTGGAGTGACTTGGGTGGACATTTTGTGTTATCATTCACTATAGCTGCCCACCTCCTTTTCCATTCTTAATGCCATACATAAGAAATGAATCCAATCACACGTGATAATATCTTCTTTACCACTTTTTATAAACAAATTATTCCTATGTGCTGCAGGCTGCATAGAGGACTGGATTTGGTGCCAAGAATATCAGATTAAAATCTGGATTCAGATACTTACTGTGTGACTTTCGACAAGTCAACTTAATCTCTGTCTACCTTAGTTTTTTTCATCTGTCAAAGGGAGAGACAGTAATACACAATTTGCTGGGTTGTATGAAATGAGTTAATATTTATAAAACACCTTCAAAAGCCTAAAGTGTTGTATAAATTATTGCTGTCATCATATGGTTTTGTGTTGCCCCTTGGCTCATCTCAGGTCATTTTTACATATGAAATTTCTAACAAGGCAGTAAGTTCTGATTTTTGAGATTTTTAACAAGGCAGTAAGTTCTATCTGATTTTTGAATAGACCGGAGGATAATTGGGCATAAACTCCAAATCTTGCTGGAAATCTATACTTTTTACCCTTTTGAGGAAACAAACAGAGGCATACCACTGTTCCACTCCTGGAAAATATGTAATTACTGAACATCATGGGAATGAATTCTAGCCCTGACTTCAACCATGATTTAATTGTTTTATTTTGGACAAAATACTTCATGTATGTCACTTTCACTTTCATTGACATTAAGGCCAATTTGAGTAACAGAATTACAAAATGCTATGAATTTACAAATCTTTTAAATGATATATTTCAAACAATATATATAAAAACCCTTGTACCATTTTGAAAAATGTTTTAATTTTCCTTTTTCTGGTCAGATTTACAAACTAACGTTTCTTCAGCAAATCATCATTATCATCATCATCCATTATTTGTATTATAATTGTATATACAATTTTATTTATATTTACATAGTTTCTGAAAGTTTTCAAAGTGCTTTACATGTATTACCTCATTTGATTCTAACAATGCCTCTGTAAAGCAATAATACTATTTTTACCCCAAATTTGCAGTTGAAGTTTAAAGGTTATGTAACTTATTTAGTATCGTATAGTTAGCAAGTATCTGAGGGAAGATTTGAACTCAATTCTACTTGACTCCAAGACTAACTCTACCCACTGCTCTACCACAGAAAGAGAATTGGTAGTCAGAAGATTTGGATCCCGGCATTACCTATATGACCTTAAGTAAGGTTCTTAAACTCCCTAGACTTCAATATCACTATTCATAAGATTAATAAATTGATATAAATAATTAAGTTCACATTAAGTTAAAATTCTACGATTTCTAACCTCTGTAACTCAGTGTAGTTGAGAATTTGACTTTCAGTTCACTCAGTTTGGCTATCCAGATAACTCAGTCTAGATAAAAATAAAAAGGAGATATATTGTACACTAAAAAAGTTCATTTTAGAAAAATATACTATGTTTAGGTAGCCAAAATATTCAGTGAACAAAAGAACACAATATGTTGAATACACCATTAATAATATAATAATCACATGGATGTAAAATGTGAAATCTATTTTTACTATTAACAAGAAAAAATACTTATTTTTACTAAGGAAACATTTTCCATGCGTCTTCATAGTCCTAAACGTGCATATGTTTAGAGTTTCCTTTGTGGCAATTTTCTGATTCAGTGCTGGTTCAGTTTTAATTCATTAGAGCAATGTGTTTCTTGGTGTGAAGTACTTTTGACATGTGATGAGGTGGTGTGAAGATATGTTCTTCAAACAGTAATATCTATACTCTGATGTCTTCTGTAGGTTTCCTTTTTGGAAATTCCTAGTCTGTATATTGATATGACTTCTCACATTGTATTAGACTCTGATGTTATTCATATGGGATGCAGGGTTAGATCAGTTCTGTCTGGGAGGTAGTTGGTTTTCTTTCAAGTATGAGAATGAATGTCACTTTCTGCAAATTAGTGATAATGAACCAATGCATTATCGATTGTCAGAACAATTAAGAAAGTGGCACGTTTATAATATCAAAGTGGAACCCATTGATCTATTTCTAGGTTTTTTTAAAGGGCAATATGTTTTGAACATCTGCTTTATCTGAGGAATTAGGATATTTTTCCCCTATTCTTGTTAACTCACATTATGCCATTTTGTGTATTTAACTGTTTGGAAACTGTACTTTAATCTTCACTTGATTCTCTTAGTAACTGACCATTCTCATGTTGAATGTATGCAGATAAAATCACTTTATTCAGCTTTGGATTTTATATTATTTTGTGGAAATAGTTCATAAGTAAATTAGAGGAGATATTCTAACCATAAGTATTTAATACTATTTGTGACTTTGCATTTCTTTCTTCCTTTATATGCCAAGTTGATTTGATATATCTGTGCCCCAGAAGATTGACATTTGTAATGCTTCCAATTTTATTTAAAATTTTAAATTTTGAAGAACTATTATAGCTGTCAAGGATTGCAGCTCTCTGCTTTAGAGCTAGATGGGACCTCAAAAAACACAAAGGGAGGCCCAGAGAAATTAATGAGACAGGTGGTAAGGATCATGGGTGAAATTTTGAACCTAGATCCTCTTTCTCCAAGGACAGTGTTCTCGTCAGAGTTGGTAAACATATAACGGATAAAATTGCCTAAAAATTATTAAGCAATCAACAAGCATTTTAAGTGCTTACTATAGTATTGCAAGCTACAATGCATAGGACGATAGGGAACAGATGCATAAGATTTATGTATTAGCTTGAGTCAATAACTAAGGTACCTTTAAATAATCTTGGTCTTTATTTTACACAAATGAATAAAAGTGCTGCCAACTGTATGTTGCTGAACCATAAATGATACATCTTGAACACGGGGTGGATACTCTGTTGTAATGAAAATATTATATCAATAAACCTTTTTTTCCCATTGGTATGGGAATTACCTCCCTTAAAGCAGAGCACAACCCTATCTATATAGGTATATCTTAGCAAATGACAGTCAGAAAGGTAAAGCAATTAGCTCATACTCTTATAATTAATAAGTATCAGAGGTAAGACTAGGGATTCCAAGTCTAGAACCTTTCACAACATACTGCTCCTCAAAATGCATTTTTGTTGTTATTACTGTTGTTCAGTCATGTCTGACTCTTTGTGACCCCATTTTGGAGTTTTTTTTCTTGGCATAGATGCAGGAGTGATTCAACATTTCCTTCTCTAGTTCATTTTACAGATGAAGGACTGAGGCAATTAGGGCAAAGTGACTTGTCCAGGGTCATACAGCTAGTAAGTGAGATCAAATTTTTACTCATGATGATCTCATATTCTATCCACTGTACCACCTATAATGCATTCCTCACAGATAAATATGTGTGAAAAATGAAAATTGGCCTTCATTATTAATGCACCAATAGGTGACTTTAATTCAAATTATATTATATATAGAAGTAAACCTACTTGTCTAAAGGTTCATAGATTTAGACCTAAGAATGATATTAGGTGCTATCTAGTTTACCACTAAGATATTTTACAAATGAAGTGAGGTCAAAGATGTTGGGATTTGATCAAGATTAAAGAAGTTATAATTACCAGAAGTGAGACTCAAACTCATGGCCTCTGACTCTAAGTACCACTTAAAATTCTTATATTCTCATATGAAAGTATTTTTAAATATCTGACTATATGAGAGAGGTGTTTTCTAATAATGATTGTCATTGAGAGGCACAGTAGTTCAGTGAATAGAAAGCTGGCCTTGAAGCCATGAAGAACTCGGTTGACATTGATTTCTGTTGCAATCTAACTTTCTATACGCTAAATTTCAAAGAAAGTGCCAATTGGCAATGATAGAGGGAAACTCTTCATTTTGGAGTTTCCTCTACCAAGACAAACACAGATATAATTTCTATTCAAGACACATCACTAAATGCCAGTTCTGCTTTTTCCCCCTTAATTAGATTTAACTATGATTTCATTGATATAGGGAGTTCTTGGTGAGGAAATCCTCTACCAATACAAAGAGCAGAAAGTCTGAAACTCAAAGTCTTAGAAAGTTTCCAGCAGCACTGAAAGGTTAAGAGAATTTTCAAAAATCAATCAGCTGGTCTGTGTCAGAGGCAACTATGTGTCATCAAGGCCAGCTCTCTATTCAGGATGCCATGCTTCCACTCTGATTCTCTATGCTTTTATATTTTAAAAGTACTTTGCTCACAGCAACCATGGGAGGCAGTTAATTGAATCTGCCTATTTTTCAGATAAGGAAACTAAAACTTAATGGAGCTGTCACTTGTCCATGATCATGGAGTTATTTTATGGGGAGGGGAAAGGGACAATCAAATCAAAGTTTTTCATGTCTATTTTCATAAGTTGTTCTCTTATACAAACTTGCCTTTCCAGTCAAAAGCTAAGCAGCTTCCAATGATAAATGGCTTATCTGGCTTCTTCACCAAACAGAACTTGGACACCAGAGGAGCTGACTTTAAAAACAGCTGTTTCTGATCAGGTGAAATTTTTTTTTTGTAAAGGATTTTAGTGATTTCCAACTGCAAAAAAAAAAAAATATGATTTTGATCTAGAAAATATCTCTATGGTTTAAAGCTCAAATTCTTTTACCACTCACCTACTCAACCCAATTTATGATATTTTAAAAATGACTAGATGTTGAAGATACTTCTTTTTCTAAATCCTTTCTTCACTGAATGCTCTTTAAAGCAAAAATTCCTAAACACAAAAGCCACACACAATTTTTGATTAACTTATCATTCAAACCTCCATAGGTTTATTGAAATAAATTTCTACTTTATATGACATTCAATCTGTTTTTCCTTTACATGTTAAGAAAATTACGAACTTTTGTTTATCTTTTTGCTTTAAAAGTATAGTTGCTCAGTTAGGCAAACTCTTCTGAATATGGTAAATTATATCTTAAGACAATTTTTAGATCACTGTTGCTTTAAATTTTACAACATAGCAAATGTCTTCATGTTTTTAATTTACACCTAAATATACTTTCACAGATGGACTTGACTATAGTTGATGACTTTAAAACAGAATATATCAGACAGATTTCTTGTTATGCTCTTCAGTTATACACCTGGCCTCAACTACTTAATTACAGGAAAATTCAAGACAATTTTCTCCTTAATTGGGAATTTAACAGTTCACCAAAATTCCCAAGTAATTGCTTCAGTTATTTACTTTCCTTTGCCTAGGCAGACAAGTTGATAGAGGTATATGACAGAAGACAGGTAAGGTATGGGGATCAAAAAGAAATTCTACATTTGTTTTATTGCCTGTAAATGGGTAGCTTAGTTTATTGGTCTATTCTGTTAATAGGGGCAATGTCATGAGCTCAGTCCAATAGAAAGCCAGTCAACTCTGTCTGTTCCATAAGCATTATCTGAACCTCTCACATCAAGTGTTTCACAAAGACATCACAGTCAGAAGGAGGTATGTATATACAATGAGGTCATTGCAAATCCACCACTGATGCTAGAAAAATAATCTGTGGAATCATACAATAGTAGAATTGAAAAGGAGCTTAGAAATAATCAGGACAAAGCTCTTCATTTAAGAAATAAGGAAATTCAGGTCAAAATGGGTACATGACCTAGAGATAAAGAAAGATTTTAAGTGAAAATTAGAAGAATGTTGAATATATCAGACTGAAGAATAGGCAAACAATTTATGAATAAATAAGAGATAGAGAGAAAAGTTAGGTGTAAAATAGATAATAAAATAGATTTAAAAACTTTTGCACAAATAAAACAAATATAGCCAAGATCAGAAGAAAAGCTAAAAATTGGGGAAAATTTTGTAGAAACTTTATCAGATAAGGGTCTTATATCTAAAATATATAAAGAACTTTGTCAAATCTATAAGAAGACAAGTCATTCCCCAATTGAAAAATGGTCAAAGGATATACACAGTTTGACAATTTATAGTCATATGGAAAATCCCTGAAATCATTATCAATTAGAGAAATGCAAATTAAAACAACCTTGAGATATCATTTTACACCTAACATAATGGCTAAAATGATAGGAGGGGAAAGTGACAAATGTTGGAAGGGATGTGAAGAAATTGGGACACTAAGTCATTGTTGGTGTAATTGCGAACTAATCAAACCATTTTGGAGAGCAATCTGGAATTATGCTCAAAGAGTATTGAATTTTGGTCCAGTAATGCCACCACTTGGTCTTTTCTGAAGATAATTTCAGAAAAAGGAATGTAACCAAAATATTCTAAAATATTTATAGTACTTCTCTTTGTGGTGTCAGAGACCTGGAAATTGCAAGGATATCCATCAATTAGGAAATGGCTGAACCAGTGGTGGTATATGATTGTGAGAGAATACTGCTGTGCTATAGGAAATGATGACTTCAATGATTTAGAAAAACATGGAAAGACTTGCACAAAATAATGGAGAGCAAAATTAGCTAAGAGAACATTATGTACAGTAAAAGCAATATTTTTCTAAGAATAATTTTGAGTGAATCAGTTATTTTGACTACTATAAATACCCAAACTAATGATAAAGGGCACATGAAGAAAGTTGCTATCTGCATACAGAAAAAAAGAATTGAAAAATGGAAGTATGAATGGAATAATTTTTCATATCTATATCTCCATCCATCTGTCTGTCTTTCTACCTACCTATCTACATATCTATCTACCTACCTAGCTACCTGCCTATCTATCTATCTATGTATCTATCTATCTATCTATCTATCTATCTATCTATCTATCTATCTATCTATTTTTGTTTAATGGTAGTCATCTCGAGGGTGGGGGGAGGAAGAAATTCACATGATAATTTTGTTGTGTATTTGAAAGGAATAGCAAGTTGTCCATAGTAAATTTATAGTTTCATTTGCAATCAACTTTTGAATTCTTCTGTGTTATGGAAATGTTTGTTTTATTTTATAAAATAATAATAAAATGTAAAAAAAAACCCAAAACTAGGGAATTTGAAACCATTTGAAATGACTTGCACAAGATCCCCAAGCCAGTCAGTGGTCAGTGCAGCAACTCATTACATTATATAATAATGGAGAATTTAAATAGTCATTTCCACATATGAAAAATAATATATTGTAGAAATTTAAAGAGTCACTGCAACTTGATTATGAGGCTTGCATTTTAAAAGTTTAGTTTCCACTTCCAAACATGCTATAGCCACAGAAAGTGTATTTTTTTAAGCATTGGATCAGATTTTTCCCAGTTTTTCTTCCTTCATTCTCCCTTCACTCAAGCCATGGTAATATCGAGAAGATATTTCCATACAAAATAAATTGGAAATTGTCCTTGGAAATAGGCTTTATATAATACTAAGTATTGATATCATAAGTAAATATTATAGGCAGATCATAATTTCTCTACTCTTCTGTTTCCTATTCTCTGACACTGTGATATCTGTACTGAGAATTTAAGAGCAAAGGAAGATATTAATCTGCCTTCCTGGTCTTTGAAGGTGATATTTGTAGCAAAGAATAGTGCTCACACTAGTTTATATTATTTAAAGTTTATCATTGTGATGATACCTTCATGATAGATAGCCGCTCTTTCCCGTAGGATGATAGTAATTTTTCACATATCAAACTGAAGAAGGACTTTAAAAAAATTCAAAACATCAAGAAACAAGGAATCATGAAGAAAACTAATGCTGGATGCCAAAATTGGAACTATGTGCAATGAGCCATGAAAAGCTGAGAATAACAACAACACCAACTAAAAATAAGATGTGCCAATGTCAAAAATCAAGTGCATAAAACCAGAAAATACTTATCTAAAAGAGATGGCCAACTGTCATAACTTGCTTCATTGGAGGGATCGTTTTCAACAGTCTTATCATGGTCAACAAGAGATTGGTGATCACTATCAGAGTCAGTGACTTTTTGTTGGCTAATATTTTCAAAATGGCTATGTCAGGATCTTTTGGCATGATTTAATTAGCAATAAAAGAGGAAGAACAACAATCCCAGAAGGTTATTTTGTGGACTGCCAAACAGGTAAGAAAATCAATGATTACCTTAGATATGTCAGTGGAATTTATTAAAAGATGAATTTAACAATTCTATTGAAATTTCAAGGAGTTTCATGTTCCATGTCCTTTGATAGAATGCTAACTGTTCCCAATTTATTTAGGAAAGTGTCATTTCCCCACCCAGATCTGTCCTTACATTGATATCAGAAATTTCTTAAGCTTAGTATGTTTTCTAGTATGTATTCTCTATATCATCTGTAATCAGGGCTTGTGTTTCTAGAAAGTTTGACATGATTGTAAAGGACCATGTATATGCTAGATTTTGATATTCTGGGGCACAATTACAAATTTTCTTTTCAATAGAAATCTTTGCTTCCTTTAGGTTAAATTCTGTAAAAGGTCTGCTAAGCTTATAATTGTTCATTTATATGTAACCTTTTATTCTCCAAATAGTCATATATTAGTATGTAATCTTTTTTCTTTACCTCCCAACTCAATTACTGAGCATCACTATTTTGTATACCTTCATTCATCTCCTAATTCGTTTTCTTTCATCATGTCTAATTTTGTAGCTCTTTCTCCCAGATAACTTTGTACCACCCTCATTTGATTTTTCTTAATATTCAAAAGTTTATATACTTTTTTAGCCTAGATTCAGGTGAACTTAGCAATAGCCCCTGGCTAATGTGTCCTGGTCTATAACTTCTATTGTAGCTGGAAGTAAAAAGTCATAAAAAGTAGACTCAGTCCTTCAGTAATGGGTGTCCTAAATCTATTGCCTTCCTCAAAGTTAAGTGGAAACAATGAAACAAATGAAAAAAAAATAGATCTTGTACCTTTATTTTAACTACATTTGTCAAGTAAAAGTGTTTACTCTTAAAATAAAGGATAAGATAGTTTAAAATGGTCCAAAACTTGGTAGGCTTATCATTGGTCATATAAACATAATAAAATCAGAAATTTGGAGCAAAGCATTTTAAATAAAGGAGATTGAATTGATATTACTGTTCTTTACTTCTCCCATCTATTTGTGGAATGAAAGGAGAAGATATTTAGAGCTGAAAGAAAGCACAGGACCTCAGACCAAGATTTCTTCCAAACTACTCTCCTGAAATAATTTGAGTTCACAGGATCTCAATAAGAACTCAACTTGGGAATTAAAAATAATACTGCTAAATCATACAATTGTTTGAAACAGTGGGCTAAGTAAGAATAAGCCACAGCACTGGAAATTTGAAAGAAAGACTGAGCTAGCTGTGTACTCTTATTTGCAGTTGACTGTCTTGTATTCCCAAAGTCTAATGTTTTAGAGACTAACCAATAGCAGAGACATAGCTGAACATAAACAGCAGAAAAGGAGGGAACATTTAAGTGAAATTTGGCCTGAAAGAATATCCAGTTTCACATCCAGCAGAGAGAAGTATTCACAATGGAGCAAGCCTATGGGCTGGGAGTGGAAGGACTGTGGGGGAGGAATAAAAACAAAACAAAACACAAAACTTGGTGATGTTATTGATGTCTCTGAACTGTCAGAGGCTTAGACAAAGTACCCTATTTATATGCCTCATGTGTGATCATTAGGCATGTCTGCTATACCCATTGACAGTGTGTGCATTTTAGAGAGATGGTGTTCCAGGCATATGGGCAAAATGTGTAATCCCAATTTTATTTGCTATTTTATTTCATTGAATGATTCTGTCTCAGCAGATGGATTAAACCAGATTGATGGTAACAACCAAGGGCTCAGACTCATTAGTGAGTTATGTGAATGTGAAGGTTTACCTTGGTGGAATGGGTGGATGAGAACAATTTGTTCTAACAGTCTTGAAAGTGGTTTCTGAAGGAAACACTGTGGAGCACTTAGAGCCTGGTCAGATATTGAACACGCCAAGATCATTCACTGTATCCCAGGCCATTGCCTTTTTGCCATCTTGACTTTTGACCTTCCACTGGATTTTAGTCAATCTGGAAGAGAGACATGGTTGACAATCTTGTAGAGCTCTGCCTCACTTAACTTCACTGCCAAGTCAAGATATCACCTATGATGTCATTGGTCTTGTTTGAAAATGAAGGAAAACTCTTTTCTGGGAGAATTATGTGTGAGAGAGAATGACCTCAGATGCTACATGTAGTAAACACAGTCTATGAAATATGCCAATATTCATTAAAATAAATCTCATTCAAATAAAAAGGTGTTTTCTAAGCCTAGGTAAGAGTCCACCTGTTACATATATCTGATTCAGAAAAAAAAGAAAGTCGCATTCAGCAAGATGTCTCTTGGAGTCTGTTAGGCCAAAATTTGACCTCTTCTATTCCTTCCTGAATGCTCATCCATATTTGAATCAGTCCTATTCTCCCCAAACCTCCTCCAACCTGGTTCAACTTTCCCATTTCTCTATTCTCATTTTTTTTATTGTGAATTTAAAATAATTAACAAACAAAAATTTCAATATACAAAAAAGAGAAGTTTACTTTTGGAAGAGACTATGAACTTCTATTAAATAGTTTTGCTATTTTAAATATACACACACATGTAGACTATTTTTTTTGTATTCTAAAAGTCTCTCTACATATATACATACATGTATATACACATTTAAATTTATAAATGAATATAAATTTGATGAAGGATAACCGCTATCTGTTCTGGGGTCTCTTATTGAAATTTTTCTTCTTCTTTTAATTACAAAAAGAAATTTACTAATACCTTTTCAGGAACCATATCTATAATGATCCACTAGTCTATCACTTGCATCTTCCCCATGTTAAGAAAGAACTTTCGCATGTAAGATACGTAAAGTCCACAAAAAAAAAAAAACAAACTATTGATCCTATCTGAGAATGCATCTCATTCTGTATCTTTAGTCCGTTATGTCTATCCCAATTTCTGCCTCTCTGTTGCTCTCTTACTGTCCCTTCCTCTCTATCTGTATCTCTGTCTCTTTCTTTGTCTTTATCTGTCTCTGCTTTTCTCTCTCTCCAGTGTTTAGATATAACTATTGGTCACTACTTTGATCAGAGATCTTAAGTTGTTTAAAGTTGTTTTTCTCTACATGAATAAATTGTCTGGTTCTAAGCATTTCACTCTGCATCAATTAGTACAAATCTTCCCATGTTTCTCCAAGTCCCTCATGTTCATCATTGCTTAGGGCACAATTGTACTCCATTTAATTCTGAAACCACATTTTATTAAGTCATTCCTCAGCTGATGGACACATATTCATTTCAATTCTAGGTTATTGCAAAAAGTGCCATTATTATACATATTGTTGTATATATGGGTCATTTTCTTCTCTCCTTAATCCTTGATATGTGTGTCTAATGGTAGTTTTTCTGTCAAAGAAAATATGCAGTTGAGAGATTTTTTAAAAGTTAACTCTAAATTGTTTCCAGAACAGTTGAACCAATTCACAGCTCCATTAACAGTGTTTAAGTGTGGCTGTTCTCCCACAATCCCCCTAATAATTGTTATTTTCCTCATTTGTCACCTCAGTCAATTTGATGCATATGAGGTAGAAGTTCCAGAAAATTCTTTTCTGAAATTGTTACATTTTTTAGCTGTTAAAGATTTGGTGTCCTTGATTCCGAAAATTCCCTTACATAACTCAAAACTTGTCAACAAACATTACTTCCATATTTCCACTTTAATCAAAACCTGGGTTTCCTCTGATAACACTACATCTTTTTTAACCTTCTACATGAAAGGTTAAGTATTTTCTTTATTATGATAGACTCATGGGACCTGGAAGGGTGAGCATACTTTTTTCTGTCTATATGGTTAGTTACAGACTACACTTCTAAAACCACATCTAGTCACTGTTCCTCTGTTGACATCTATGCAGATTGTTTATATTATTGTGTCTATATTAATTAGGTAACATAATTAGACTTTAGTTTTAATTATTGCTTTGTCTTATCCTTCTTCCAGACTACAGATGGGTGAGGATTCTGATTCAGGTAAACTTTTATCTACCTCAACACTTCGCATAGCAGACTGAAAACAGTAAGTACTTTAGAAATGTTTGTTAAATGAGCAAATGAAGGACTATGTGACTAAATAATCCATCTGAATAAATAGCATACATTAGTTATGATGATTAGAGTTCAAAAGAATTAAATGGAATTCACCTTTTGCTCATCTGATTCAAATAGTGCTCATCCATATGGCTAGACATCAGGACAGAGATGTGATTATGGTTTTCTTGTGTATTGGTGTTATTAAAATGTCTTCTAGTGAACTGGATCAAGTAAAAGCTTTGATTCTGGTCAAAAGTGTACATGGTTATTAGATCCATGGTATTCCCAAATTTGGATGGAAGTGGTAAAGAGAAAAGCAGCACCAGATCATTTTGTGTACATACTTTTGTATGTCCTTATACGTAATGTGAATGCTTTGGGAGAACAATTGAATTAAAAATCAAGAGAAATGGATAGTGGCATTGGTTCCCACAGAAATGCATTATATGACCTTGAGCAGATCACTTCACCCTTTTGAGGGTCATTTTTCCCAGTTATGAAGTGAGGGGGTTGGATTCCATCATATCTGTGGTACCTTCAAGCTCCAAAATGCTCTAATTCTGTGATTCAGATATGTGAACTCATCTTTCAAATTTGTAGAAATTTAAAGTTTCTGTATGAACTCCTTTCTTTGATCCACACATATTTTCTCTCCTGTTTCTCCATTAAATGTGTTTCTTTCATTTTTTCTCAAAACAATTTACAATCTTTCCTCTTTGATTTTCCCTGGTAATCTGTTTCTATCATCAATCTTATCTCCTACTTCTTCTTCTTACATTCTTTTTTTTAAATTTTTTTTATTTACTCATTTACTTTTAATTTACAAGATTCAGTTCCACAATCACTTGAGTTTCAGATTTTCTCCCCTCCCTTCCCCCCCCCCCCATGGTGGCGTGCAATCATGTATAGGATCTGTTCTTCTTACATTCTGACATTTTTTCCTGAGGCAAACCAGGAGAAATGTGAGCAAGTAACATTCTAAATTTCCATTTTTAGAAATAAAATATATTTTCATCCTAGAATTCATGGTTCAGAAATCCAAGTTAAAGATCTCTAAGGTGATAACTGTTTTCTTTTTCTTCCTGATTGGGATTCTATAAGATTGATCATTTCCTTTATATTATGAAATTACATGTATTTGACCTTGAAAAGAAAAATGCTAAAAAGATTAGTTGTAAAAATTGAACAAATACACCCTTAATCATGGGGAATCAGCACGTAAAGTGAGCAAAAGAATTAAATCATAAACATTAATATGAACTATGGTATAATTTATATTTTTGATCTTTAAAAAATTCAGTTCAAGTTCTGTTTTGATTCTTAGTTATTTACCAGCTGAAGAAGGAAATGGCAAATGACTCTAGTATCTTTGTCAAGAAAACTCCAAATGAAGTCGTGAAGAGTCAGACGCAGCTGAAAAATGGCTGAACAGAAACAAATAACATTCAAGGCCAGAAAAATCTTGAGGTTTCTATGACTTCCTGAGTCCATAATAATGAGACACTTCTGTACTTAGATGTAGGAAAAGGAGCGAAATATCATTTGTCAAATGAATAGGTTCTAAGGTCCTTTGTCAGAGTTCAGTGGATTCTCAACCAAATTGGGCTTTCTGGGAGCAATCCAATTGGGTGAAATTGATTGTCTGAACAATTGTGTCAACCTCCTTGCCAATTTTTCTGTCTCTGATTCCTCTCCAATTGACTTTTCATGTCAAAAAACAATTACTGAATATGTATCCAAAATTATTTATGTACACATAACCCTACAGTACAACTTTATTACACACCAAAGTTCAAGATTCTTATCTTGTCAACTCAAATCCCTGGTTCTACCTCCTTGGACTTTGATATTAGCAGTTCTGTATGAGAGTAATTCCTTCCTGATAAAGAAAAAATGTTCAGATCAGAAAGGATTGAGTAAAACTAATCCTAAACTAATCCTTCTATGAACTAAACTCTGTGACTGGGAATAGTAGAAAATCTGATCCCCAAATTTCAACCTGACACTGAGTTTGCCACACACACCCCAAATCCATTAGCATTCCAGGATTCCTGGAGTAATTTGACTATGATCTTAGTGTATATTAAAACTTGAATAACTTCAGAAAATAATCTCAATTTTTCTCTAGATAAAAGTACTTAATGGAGATAATAAATGCATATCATAGATTAATTTTTAATTGAAGACTAAAAATACTAATCTATTATACACTGAAGAATCAAGCAAATTGGTTATCAAGAGAACCATTTGCTTAATATTATAGAAGGAAAAATGATTCTAAAATAAGTAAATATTTCATGATGATCTTAGAAATACAATACATACAATTACACATAATGAAAATTACAGTGAATTATGATGAACAATTATCCTGGGCAAGGGTGGATGTAGAAGCAAAGCCCTTTGCTTCTTCAATGTAGATTAGAGAACATACAATATCTGGGTCAACCAGAAATACCACTTTCTCCTGGTTCTCCTCTTAGAAATTGAGAGAGAAGTAAAACTAGAGCCCTGCAGAATCTAAAATTTCTCAGATTATCTGAAAACTATGACCACAAATCCACATAGCAAACCTTGACTACAACATTTCACTAATTCATCAACTATAATTGCTCCAATTTATAGAAGTACAGTACCACATGAAACTAGTTAGTGACTACTAGTCATTTCCTGAAAGAAACCCCAAATAAAAACTCCCACGAAAATCATAGAGAAGAACAAGATATTCCAGGTTATAGACAGAACGCTAAAAGTAGCAATTAAGAAAATATTTGAGTACCAAAGAACCTGAGAGAGGCTGGAAAAGGATCTGACAGTGACTGGAAAGGAGAAAAAAAAATTGACTTTTAAATTCAGAAAGGCTAAAGAATAACTTTCTCTGCAAGACAGCATAATCCTAGGAGGAAAAATAAACCTTTAATGGAATAGTGGATTTATAAGCATTCTGATGAAAATGCCAGACCTGAGTAAACTAGTTACAAAGGATTCCTGGTGATTGCAGACTAGGCATTGCATATAGTACATACATTTCTCAGCTGCAAAGAACTTTTAAAAATTGACCGTATGAAAAAGCTTGATCACCAAAAGTGGAAAACTATAAATATAAAATATATCTTCTACCTATCATAATGCAATAAAATTACAATTAATGAAGAACCTTTGAAGAAAGAATTTACACTCAATAGACTAAAAAGGTGCTAAATAATCCTATGAAATTGGTGAGCCAGAAAACTAATCATAAAATGCAATAGATAATTTAATAAAAATAAAAGTACAATGAAAATATACTGAAAATTGAGAAAATTATGAAGTCAGTTCTTAAGAGAAAATTTATAACTCAATATTTTTCAGAAATTAAAGAAAGAACATAATAATAAAATAAGCATGGAACTAAAAGAACTGGAAAAGCAAAAAATGAATAAATCTCAAGAAACAGAAAATTTTTGAAAACTCAAAAAAAAATAAGAAAATTAAAAGCAAAAAACTCATTGAATTGTTGAATAGGTCTAGAAACTTTTTTAAAAAATAAAAGAAAAATCTTGTTTTTTAAAGTGAAAAGCCAATGTGAAATAAGAACAAGATAAAAAATATGAAGGACAAATAAAAGAGATTATTTGAAAATACTTTGTTCAATTATATACCAACAAAATCGATTATCTCAACTGGGTCCTCACTGCAGCAAGATCATCCATTTGTATACTTTATACTTCCCTAATTGATTTACTGTCCCACTCACCCTAGCGACCTTTCAAAATGTTCTCATCTCTACCCAATCTTTCAATAGCTCCCACCCCCCTAACTGAGCCTCTTAGATGAGAATCTTATCTCATATTTCACTAAAAAATGAGACAAGTTATTGGGAGTTCCCTCATATTACATCACTCAGACACTATTTTCTACTTCACTCCAGTCTCATGTGAATAGGTGGCCCTTCTCCTGGCCAAGGCAAACAATTTTGTACATGCAAGCGATACCATTCTATCCTTTTTTCTCCAGCACATTGTCTCCTCAATCATCTCCACTCTCACTTATCTTCCATTTCTCGCTCTTTACTGGCCACTTTCTTCATACTTAAAAATATTCCCATTATTCTCTCATCTTCAAAAAAATGTTACTTGATCTAAACATTCCTGCTAGCTATCATCCCACATTTCTATTCCCTTCTGTCTCTAAACTCCATGAAAAGCTATCTAAAAACCAGTGTTTCTACTTATTTTCTTCTTTTATTAACTCTACAAATAGGAAGTTGAGTTTCCAAACTTAACAATGGCCTATTAATTGGCAGATTTAATGACCAATTTTCAATCCTTACCCTTCTTGACTTTTCTACAGGTTTCTCACACTGTTTATGATCACACTCTTCTCCTTGATATTTTCTTCTCTCTAGTTTTTCGGGATCCCACTGTCTCTTGGTTCTCCTCTTAGTTCTCTTACTGATCCTTCTCAGCCTTCTTTACTTGGTCATCATCTATGTCACACCCTGTAATGGTGTGATATAGATGCATATATCTCGATGATATAGATGCAACTATGTCTTGGACACTCTCCTCTTTTCTTTCTATAATATGTCACTTTGTGAACTCAGCAGCTCCCAGGGATTTAATTATCATTTCTATCAATAATCACTCCCTCCCAAATCCAATCTGTTGCCAAGTCCTGTCAATTTTACTCCTATAATGTCTCTTGTACATTACCCCTTATTACCTTTTACGTTTCTACCATCTTGGTGCAGGGTCTTATCAACTCATATATGGGCTGTTGCAATAACCTTTCTCTCATCTTCTTGAATTATGCCTTTGCCTGCCCCAATCCATTTGCTGTTCAACTCTTGAACTAACCTTCCTAACATGAAATTTTGTGAACTCCACTTTTCAATAAATTCCATTGGTTCCCTACTACCTCCAGGATCAAATATAAAATCATCTATTTCACTTTTAAAGTAAATCTGGTTCTGTTCTATCTTTCATGTCTCCCTATACCTTATTCACCCCAATATATGCTTTTATCTAGCAATAGTGAAAATCTGAATGTTCTTCATGAAAAAAAATTACAACTCTCCAACTTCCCACTCCAAGCATTTTTCTTTGCTGTTCTCTATGAACTGAAATTCTCTCTCTCTCTCTCTCTCTCTCTCTCTCTCTCTCTCTCTCTCTCTCTGTTTCTCTTTCTCTCTGGTTCCTGGCTTATTTCAAGGCCAGGCTAAAATGCTATCTTCTACAAGAAGCCTGCCCCAAACCCCTTTAATTCTAGTGCTTTCTTCTGCTTTTTATCTCTAGCTGATCCTCTCTACATCTTGTTTATACATAGTTCTTTTCATATTGTTCCCTCATGGACTATTTTTAACTTTGTTTTTTGTTTATTGGTTGCTTGGTTTGTTTTTATTCTTAGCAATTAGCACACTGCCTAGCACATGGAAAACACTTGGTAAATCATTAAGTTCTACCTGCCTGAATGATAAATAAAATGAACAGATGTTCACAATAATATATTTAGATTTTTAAAAGTAAATAATAATAAAATTTAAGGATTTGCATGAATTTATGCAGAGTGAAATGAATAGAAACAGGATAACAGTGTTTACAATGACTACATCATTCAAAAACATCCTTGAAAGACTTAAGAACTTTGATCATTATAAAGAGAAACCATAAATCCAGAGGATAAGTGATCAAGAGTGCTACTTATCTCTTGACATATAAGTGATGGACTATACATATATATAAATGTTGTCAATTTTCAAATTTCATTGCTCAGCTATGTTTGTTTCCAAAAAGATTTGTTTCCTCATTTTTTTTTGGCAGGGATAAAAATTTGTAAGGAAAGGTGCATACTATTTTCAACAATGCAAAAAAAAGAAAGAAAAAAAGAAAAGAAACAGATGAAAAACTAAGGGAAGGGTCAATTAATATATTTTAAATGCATAGGAGAAAAAAGGAATTCCAAAAGGACAGAGACAGGCAGAATAGTTTTATAATTAATCTACTGAATATATTGTACTTTATAAAAATATATGTAATGGAAATCAATGTTTTCATGAAGAGTCCTCATATTTTTTATTTTTTATTATGTGTAAAGCTTTCTATATGTTGGTGTTTGTCAAGTTCAGAAGAACAAAATAAAATTTAAATATTATTCTGAATATATAATATACTTTTGTTTTTGCTCTTTTTTTGTAGGCAATTGGGCAATTGGGGTTAAGTGACTTGCCCAATGTCACACAGATAGTTAAGAGTTAAGTGTCTCAGGTTAGATTTGAACTCAAATTCTCCTGACTCCATGGCTGGTACTATATTCATTGCACTCCCTAGCTGCCCCATATAATATACTTTTAAAAAAACAAAATGTGCACAATGGATATTCACTTTCGTGTAAAACTTTTTTCTTTCCTTCTCTGTAAATAGAAAGAGACATATTTGCTTTTGTTTCTTAAGTTCAGAACAAAAAAAAGTATTTAAAATTAGGAAATTTTACCCAGTATCAAGGGGATGTGCTGCGGCCAACTCATAACAGCCCAGAAGAGCCATTTGTCAATTTTTTAATGTAAACATTTCCACTCAGAAAATCTGCAGATGCTGCAAAAAAAAAAACAATTGGACTTTTTGTTTTGTTAATTGTATAGACTAAAAAAAGTGATAGTAAAAATGCTAATAATGCAAATTGAACTTAAAAATGCATTATGTGATTTTTTTAAATCTGAGATACAGTTTTTTCCAGTCCACCAGGTTTTATACTTATATATTTATGCATGTGTGTATATACATATGTATGTGTACATGTAAAAGTGTATGTATGTGTATGTGCATATGTATATGTATATTATATGTCTGTATACATGCATGCAAATATATATAGATAAATGCATACATACACACATATGTATTTATATATATATGTATTTATATATATATATATATATATATATCTTTTCACAAGCAAAACTAATTGTCTTCCTCTCCCAGTTTGATTTTTTTTCCCTTTTTTCTAATTAAAGGGGCCATCTCATGAACAACTTGCTGACAACAGGTCCCACACTCTATCCACTGTACCACCTAGCTGCCTGGGTACAAAATATTCTCCCCTCCCAGAACAAAACAAAACAAAAGACTTGTGCAGAATATTCCCTTAAGAGACCTTTTCACTGAATAGTCATTACCTCACTCAAAGTGAAAACCTAAAAAGGCCTTAGCCTAAAAGGGTCAGGGTCTCCTATTACATCCCCAGTCATCTTCAGTCATCCCAAGGAATATCAAGCCACTGAAACCCGATGGAACCGGAGGAGAAACCGAGACTGGTGACTTTGTCCAGTCCTCCCTCTCTCAAATCACAGTCAACTAACTGCATGTCATGTCATCAGTTTCCTGATGTCATGATCCTCTTTGAAAATGAAGGACAAACACTATACACACACACATTCACACAATGCATACATACATATACACACATGCGTATATACATAAACACACGTACCTATACACGTGTGTGTATATATGTATGTGCACATATATACATGTGCATATATGTATGTATAACATATAAAGAGTTAGTCCTTTCATTCTGTGACACTTTAAGCGCTATTCTAGTTCTTAAAGGAGGTAAGTCAGAATGCAATAGATTATTAGAAGATCATAGATTTAAAGATAAAAGGAACTAAATGATTGATTTAGTCCATTTATTTTATTCTATCATTGAGTAAAATATAAGGCTGGATTGTGAATGGACTTAGAAGGCACAATCAGAATTGGAACCTAATTCAGCATTCTTTCCTCTGCTGCACTACCTTCCATTCTACCATTCCTGCTTCATTCAAATTTTGAAGTATGAGAAAAAATTAAGTCGTAGCTATAATGTATTAGCTATTAATTACATTACCAAGGAAAACAATAAGCTGGTGACATCCTGTAATAGGTCTAATTTTATGGATGTCAAACATGCGTCTTCCACACCCTGATGGTTGTATATTTGAAGAGAACCAGTATATGCATGCTTTGTTTCCCCAAAATGCACTTGCATTGTCTTGTGGCATATATGAGTTCCCACAGTTAAGCAGGCTAAATAGAATAAATGAAGAAGGGGAGTCCTTCAATTGGATTAAGAAGTAGTTGCAAAGAAATATAAGTCAATGATAATCCCTATGGATTGGAACTACTTTCCTTCTAGTATTTTCATTTGAATAAAAAATTCATAATATACACTCAAAAGAAGCTCATATGGAGTAGTAATTACATTGTTCATCCTTTTATTTTTTTTTAAACTTCTAAACAGTAGTTTCCTATTGTATAGATTTAGTCTTTATATGTTTTATGGACGTGGTAAAATCTTTCTCTTGCTTGCTCTTCATTCACTTTCCAGTTTGGGGAAACAATCAACAAGCCGATGTCCTGTCTTGTAAGTCTTAGATCAAAGCCTCTAAAATAGGGTGTCAATCTCAGGTTAACTGCAAAGTCAGTAAAAACTCACTAAACAACAGCAAATAAATATAATGCCCTTTGATTTATGCGTTACATAAATGTCAGTGTTCAATTTAAGCAAAGCAAAATCTAGCAGCAGTCTCTTGCCTACCTATATCGACATTTTGCTTTGGAGATAAAGGCACCTCCATATTTCATTATGGTAGAAGTTTAAAACGAAAAATACTAAATCATGTTCTAAAATTGAGTAATATTTTCTAGACTTAAGGAAGTGATGGAGAAAAGTTCTACAAATCAAAAGTCTTAGACTTATTTGCTTTCTGTCACTCAAGAGTATCACAGAGTGATTATCACAGTGTGACATGGTCCTGGCATCTACATTTGATTTAAAAGAAATTAAAACCAAACCATGCTGAAAAAATCTTAAGTTTCCAGATAATTTGCAGCATTTAAAAACATCATAAAATTTCAAGTGACTCTGCCAGCCTCTTGGAGAAAACATGTTTCCACTCTGTATTGCTGATGTTATCTCCAATGTGCAAAAAACCCTCTTGTGGGATATACTTTAACAGTTCTCAGTCTTAGAGTAAACATCATTAGCTCAGTTCACCATCATGTTGAAACACTCATAGATTTATCTGAAATATTGAATTGGGTGAAGGTGTAAAGTCACACCCTTCAATCACTTTGTATGAAAATGGGCTCTCTGATTCCCTTCTCCTCCCTCTGAAATGGATCTCTACTCTTGCCAAATTAATATTCCTAAAACACAAGCCTGACCAGGTCACTCTATTGCTCACAAAGCTTCTGTGGCTCCTTCCTTCTAGGACGAAATTCAAATTGATCTGTTGGTACTTAAAACTCTTCACAATTTGACTCAAATCTTGATTTCCAGACTTATTTCATCTTACCCACCCTCACAGTTATATGTATGTTTCAGTGCAACTGGCCTATTTTTCCCCCCTTTTTTCTATGATCCAATTGCAGCTGGGCTTTTGTATGGACAGACCTTTATGCCTAGGATATTTGCCTCAGCTGGATCTCTAGAATCCTTCACTGGTCAGTTTAAGCACCACTCACTTTCAGCATGAGTCCTCTCCTAATTCCCTCAGTTGTTATTGCTCCTATTCCTAAATTACACTACATTTACTTAGGAATGAACATTTCTTTGTCACATCTCACTCAGAAGAATTTACACTCTTCAATGACAGAAACTATTTAAATCGCCTCTGTATCCCCATTGCATAGGATGACGACTAGCATTCAGTAGAAACTTGAGAAATTTTTGTTCAATTGAATTGAATTAAGGGATGGTTAGTCTAGTGATCATTAGGGCACATTAAACAACTATTTAAAGCCTGGTTTACTTACTTCTACTCTGCTAAATGTAGTGACTTTGTGTTGCAATATTTTGAATAATTTTGTGTTTCTCTGGAAATGTCTTGAGACTTTGAATAAATGTATGCATTGGTACACAATAAACTTACCCAGGAATTTATTTTAATATATCATTCCTATATATGGAAGACAACACAAACAATAAATTCAACCTATGTCTTCAAGCACCTTAAACCACTGGTCATATCTTAATTCATGGTGGAGGTAGAGGGCCATTGAATTATCTCTTTGATGTCCTGCATTTCAAAACTCCCAAAATGAACTCAAGAAAACTCTTTTAAAAAATATTCCACCCTTCCACTCCTCATAAATTAAAATGGGTTAAGAGTTCAGTGGTGAAGTGGGGTGGGGGAATGGAAAAATAATAGAGGAGCAATGAAGTCTTAAGAAGGCATTTGCATGACATTATATACTTTTTTTAAAAAAATGCAACAATAGGCAAATAACTGGTTGATGGTCTTTAACACTTAATTCATTTTTGGGGCTAGGTAGTCCTGCAACTTACATTGCAGGAAATACATTGAGAATGAATCCATAAGAATAGATTTCTATTGTAGGTGAGTGGATTTTTTTTTAATGCAATTTAGAAACCATATAGGAAAATCCTTAATTTCTTTTTGATCCTCAATTTGATTTTCTTTTGGAATTCCCTAATATCTTTTAGGTCTTGGCCATGTGGCACAGTATATTCTGACTATAAATTGATATAAATGTGTGAAAATATCTTTTTAAATATTTAATTTCCTTTCAATATTTTTCTCATTACTCAATCAGAAGCCCAAAACACACACACTTTTCTTTAAAACCATACAATGCATACTAGCACTCCTGAGAACGATCTAACACCTACTGGGTTTGTTTCTCACAACCACAGACACATTCCTAAGAATATGCTACTCCTAGGCTTTCAAAGCCCAAATCTGGAGACAATCACCAGAAATACTCAAAATCAATTGAATCATCCAGAATTGAATAGGGATTTGGAAAAGTACACACTGTTCAGTATTGTTTTGTGTAGAATCTAAGTCTCAGAACAGTCAGAAAGTCCCCAAACTGTGAATTAGACAAAGTAAGTCATTCCTCCACATGTAGCTAGCACGACTATTTAGTGTGCATCTGTTTTGTGTATATCTATGTCTACTTAAAAAAAAAAATTCTCAAAGGATTATACCTCTTCTGACTATAAGAAAGTTTGGGCTCTGCCCAGATATTTGTGGTGCTGATTGTTACCTAAGAGGATAGATTTTTATCCACTTGATGTGGCTTCCAATTGCTATTTGTCTTTCTCATTAGGATATTATTCAATTGAATCTTGTTGCATTCTTTCAAATTTTCACATTCCAAAATTTAAGTCATACTGGATTTGATATCTGGGTAGAAGGGAACAGGCTCTTCTATTTCTGGAGTAACTTACTGAAGGATCCTGCACTGTTCAGCACATAGTAGGTTCCACAAAAATGCTTATTGCCTTCCCCTGCCATTTGCAAAAACTACTGGTTATTTTTCTTGTTGTGGACAGGAATAGGGGAATGGAACATGAATAATTTGTTATCACGAAGAATAAGAAAGTGAACAAGGGTTAGAGTGCTCTTTATTTATTTTATTTCCTATCATAAATTACCTAATTTATTGATTAATGTATAAATGTTTCAAGGATCTGCTATTTTGCCTGAATAGGTACAGCCTCTGTTGAAGCAGATAATAAGTTCTTTCTGATTATAAACATGGTCTTTGTGAGTTGTCATGGCTTTAAATTTATAATCCAGTGGCCAACTCTTTGGTGATGAGCTCTCCACACTTAGTTAGGTTTGTCCTCAGGCAATAGTTTGCTGACAGGACCACACTCAAAGCCTTTCCATCTCAGTGTGACTTGCCAGGACTTGGTTTTTTTTGGTATAATTTCTAAGAATTCAGGGTTATCTCAGTGCCATGATGAGACATCAGAATTGGACTTCTACTGTGGTCTTTACAAAAAGGCATAGTATGATAAAATCCTTAAATATCACCCCATATTCCTGGATTTCATTATCATCAAAACCAATGGGATGTCATTGTTATACCATACATAATCTGACATGGGGATGTACTTATTCTGTATCCTCCACCCTTCACTTTCCTTTCTGCCTAGCTCAAACATCAAAGTATGGAATTCAGGGTGAAGTCAAGCTCCTTATTAGGCACAAAGGTTTTTTTTTTTTTAAAGATTCTTTTGCTTCCAATTTGACTTCTTAAATTTCTAGAACACTGACACAGCAACTAGCTGCAGGCAACATTTGAGGTTTTATAGTTTACTTTTAAAAATTGAGGCAGAAATCTCTACACACAATTTTCCTATTCCCACAACTTAGAGCAGAATATATTCCAAAGTCATTTTCTTCTGGGCCAAGAGAAAAAAGTGGAAAGAAACATGAAAATTATTTCAGCCTGAAATTTGATTTTTTTTTTTCCAGTTTGAGTTCATATCAATAGAAGGTTGGCTTTATAAATGAAGTGCTTTTAACAGGTTTCTGTTAGTCACATTAATGCTCTAATAAACTCTAATTACTCAGAAAATATGCAAATGAACTAATCAAATTGCTACTTCATCAAATCAAATCAAATAATGAATATTTTAAAAAAGATCTGAGGAGAACACAGAAAAAGAAATGTTTTATTTCAAGTATTATGTGGGCCTTCAAATCTTGCTCTCTTCTTATATAAGCAAATACTTTGGGTGGTGGTGGTGGTGGTGTGTAGTTATTAATGGAAAACACCTAAAGATGAAGTAGATACATCTGTGAAAACTTGTTTTTCTCAGGGAATTAATGAAAATAAGATATATTGTTATGACTCTTTATCACCACAACAAGGGTAAAGGAAGGAGATGTACAGAGAGCAAGAAATACAATTATTATTATAATGCCCATTTTAGAAATGAGGGAACTAGGGTGGCTAGGTGGCACACTGAATAGAGCATAAAGCACTGGCCCTGGAGTCAGAGGACCTGAGTTCAAATCCAGCCTCAGACACTTAACACTAACTAGTCATATGACCTTGGGCAAGTCACTTAACTCCAATTGCCCTGCCTTCCACCCTCCAAAAAGGCAAAAAAAAAAAAAAATGAGGGAACTGAGGATAATAGCAATTAACTCAGGGCCACGCCTGAGGTAAGTGTCACAAGTGGAATTGAAACTTGAGATCATCTGTATCTCATATCAGTACCCTCTCTTTCTACTCTGCTATAAAATTTCTTTTGCAAATGCTTATTCATTAAATGACTCAGTCTAGAAATTAATCTACAACTGAAACAATATTAATGTGCTTTCATTTGTCCTTTCAGTCCTGAGATGTAAATTCTGGGCTCCAATAATTAGTATCAGATGAATAAAGAATGAGAACTAGATTACATATATATCAATATTATCATTGGTCACACAACTTTCTAGTATTTTAGAAATAATTCCAGTAGTAAGACAATTTTGATCAAGAAAATAATGAAAATCAGCCACTGTAAAATCCAGTACTTTCTGCAACAGATCAGGGTTTCAGGAGAAATATGTTATGAGTAAGTCATGGGTCCATGTTCTTCCAAAGGAGAACTGTGGAAAACTAGAAAAAGTACCCTGCCTCAGAAACTTGTAAGTTTATGATCAATTAAATATAGAATTCAAAGGAAACATTTGGTGAAATAAATATCTATGATCATCTGATACAGTACATAAGGAAAATAGAAGAGACAAAATGAAGATTATTTTTAAAATTCTATATTCTAGTTCAGCCCTTGACTTTGTAGGGTCACCTCTGTTTCTCTGCTGTTTGTTATACAGCTTGGTTATGCAACCTTGTACTAACTTTGATATTCTGCCTAAGGGAATATATTCTGTTCATTAGTATTGTTTGAACCTGGTTTTATGAGGATAGCAATTTGTGTAAACCAGTGGTTCTCAACCTTCCTAATGCCATGACCCTTTAATACTCCTATGTGGGCGGATCCTCCTGGAGACCAGTACAGGAGTGGTGTCTCGGTTCCTAAGACCATCAGAAATATGTGTTTTCTGATGGTCTTAGGTGACCCTTGTGACCCCTGTGAAAGGGTCATTCAACCCCCAAAGGGGGCATGACCCACAAGTTAAGAACCGCTGAATTGTAAACCAAAGCTTATGCTAGAGGTTAGGCTGACTTCAGAGATGCTCAGGGAAAGTGAGATGACTATGGAGAATGTCTAGATTCTATGCAGATCTTGTTTTAGTTCCAACCAAAGCTCGTGTTGTGGTTTCCTCAAATTTGGATTTGTACTTGCCTGCTAACACACATCTCAAACTACCATTTTACCTATGTGCAGTCTCTGAGAGAAATGTTCTTAAGCCTTTTCCTGAACTCTATATAATGTAACCTCACAAAAACCTGAGGAGAGAGCCACACCTTTCTTTTTTTTTTTTTTTGGCCCTCTCCTTTGCTAAATGATTCAATGCAATTATTTCTAAAAATCTATTTCAGGTTTGAGCACTTTTCCTCTATTGACGATTACCAGCATGCCTTAGCCACAGACTCCTGCTTGATCTTGAAGTAAAACTACTTATAGAGTCCCTGAGAACAACTTCTAGTCTGAATATTCCTACCCAGATTCCTCTTTGTGATTCTCCATTCATTTTGCTACTCTTGAGATGAAGTCAAGATATACTCCAAATTCAGAAATCATATCAACAATGTCTCTTAAAATTATAGACACAGAGAGAACTCAAATACACAAAGTGACAGGATTAAGTAGTAATATGATGAAAAGAACGTGTACTATTGTCAAAGGAGATAAAATCAGACTAAGAAAGGGTGGATAGCCAATTGATAGAAGTTATTTTTGTTAAAGGGAACTAAAATAAAAACTCCAGCAGTCTTACTTTTAAGCTTCAAAAATGGCACCTACTTTCTTATCATTCTTTGAGCATAATTAAACACAATAAATCTCCCCTTGTAAATCTAGCCATCTTGTTGAAACCTTTTGCTAACATTTATAATTTTCTATTTATATCACCCTCCATACACATTAAAACACTCGTTCAGTAAAAAGTTTTTATTGGCATATGTTAGAGGCCATTAGATTCCTTCATTTTACATGTGTTTCTAACTGTTAAGTTCTATGCCACCATGACTCTTGACCTACGTGGTTAGTGTACACCATTAAAAGAGAGGGTTATTTTTAGAAGAGGTTTTTTTTTTAAACTTATTTTGACTTTTTAGTGTCTTTTCATCTACTGTGGTAGAGTTAGAGGTCTCTGTTTTCTCTGTAACAGGGATTGGTTTTCCCTAAAAAGCAATAAAGTTGTCCTTAGGCCTTGATAAGCCCCTACTACTTTTGATGTAGCCTACTGGTCATCTAAGTGCATGAAAATTCCCACTTGAGTCAGGGCCTCTCTGACTTGATGAACTTCTGAAGACCAAAAACAAACCAAAAAAATCACCATATCTTGAAATCACCAGATTTGTTTCTATATGGAGACAAGGTGGTGGGCTACATAGTGTGAAGCTCTCATCCTGGTTGTATATGATAAGGCAGTTAAGCAGTTCAGTAGACAAAGCCTAGGACTTGATGTCTAGAAGACCAGAGTTTAAATCCTACTTAAGACACTTCCTAGCTCTACAACTCTAGGCAAGTCATTGAGTTTCTGTTTGTCTTACTTTCCTCAACTGTAAAACTGTGTCCCAAAGGTGTTACAAGGATCAAATGAGAGATTATTTGCAAAGAACTAACTGGCACATAGAGATATAGAAATCCTTCTTTTCATTCTTATTCTTATTAAAGGGAATCCTGCCCCTAACTCTTGCAAATTTCTTTGACTTGATTGTCTAGTTCAGAGTTACAAAACAAATGAAACTCATAGATGGGTATTTTGCATAGATCAAAAGGGATAAATTAAGAATAATGGTTGAGAGGTCCATGGAGGCAAATTTTGCCACTATATTGAGAAGGACTTCCTTATAATTAGACCTATTTGGAAAATGGAATTAGTCCTCAAAGGACTTAAGTGAGTTCCATCTACTTTGGAGCTATTGCAACAGAGTCTGAATAAACACCTGTGCATAACATTATAGATTTCAATTATTATTCATAATTCAATTCAATCCAGTTCAGTTCTCTTCTAAACAGATGTAGACATGTTACCTCCAGTGCCACACAACATGCTCTCTCCTCAGAACCCTGTAATCTGGTTTCCGTCTTCATTTTTTAATATTCACTTCATGGTTCTCAAATACACCCTTCTGTTTGTAGCCACACTGTTCTCCTCTTACTTAAGTTAAAGTCCTCATATCCTCTCTTTACACTATTTTTATGCTTCCTTAAGTGGTGTCTTGGGTCTCCTGTATGCATGGAAAAATAGTTCTATTCCTTCCTTCAAACTGCCAAAGAAATGTTTCTAATGGGATGGTCTGATCATATCAATCTTGACGTTGAAAACTTTCAGTAGTACCCCACTGTTTATTGGACAAATGGAAATACTTAACTTTGGCTTTCAGGGTCCTCTATAATTGATCTCCAACCTAACCTACCTTTTTAGCTATATTTCACAGTACTCCTCTTTCGGCATTCTATTCTCCAATGAAATTATATTATTCACTAATCATGAGTCTTTTCCTTCTCTAACATTCACGTATTTGGACATGTCATTCTCCATATCTTGAATGAATCTTTACCCCATTCCCCTCCCTACTACCAGTCTTCACCAACTAAAATATTTCTCCTCTTTCAAAGTCCCAGTCTGAGACCATCTTATTTACCTAGGTCATGATTTTCTCATTTGTGCGATTCTTTTCTCCTATGGACTTAATATAGAGCTTGTATAATAGCTATTCATATATATCTTCTTATACAGTATAATGAAATCCTTGGGGGAATAAACTGTCATTGTTCACTTTAGAACCTAGAAAAAAAGCATTATTATATTAGGATTTGCAAAACTTTTAAATTTATTTGGGTTAAATTGTTTCATGCATCAGGCATGAGGTTGGACTAAATGAACTCTACGTCCCTTTCAAGCCCAAAATTCCATGATATGCTATAAGAAAGGCAACAACATGAGTGGTTTTCTCCTCTCCCTCAAATTTCTATTAGCTTCTTTAAAGGTGTCCTTTTGAAGTAAGCTGTGGAAAGAAATGTTTATATTGAAAATTTCCTATTCCTTACGAACATTCTTGGGGTTTAAGCACACACTCAGTGTGAACCGCAACCAGTATATAAACAAAATTACATCAGCCATTGCCTTTATTTGCCTTCACAGTTATCCTTCTACCTTCCTTGGTGGTCTGGAACTATTATTTTTACAAAAGAGTACAAAGGAGTTGAAAGATTTTTTTTATTGCTATTAGTAAACAGGTTTGAGAACTAGAAGTATTAAGAAGCTTCTTGTTTTGGGAGATCAACTTATTGGCCCCTCAAATTACTTATCTTCTAGGATCAAACTTTCTGAGACAAATCCATCTCATTCAGGAATTTAGTAGTCAGAAAAAAGTTAAAGTTCCACTGAGCTAGCTGCCATATCATAAAAGGCTTATCCTTCTCTCCTGATAAAAAGATGGCTCCTGAGGGAATTAGAATCCATCTCCCTGTAAGTCAGCATGAATTAAGTTAAAAGAGTAAACCCAAGCTCATTCATTTGTATATTCATTCATTCAATGACATTTATTAAATGCCTACTGTTTTCAGAGCAGTATTCTGCAGATTGAAGAAATAAAGTTTGAGTAAGTCATAATCCATTTCTCATGGAGGTTAGTAGGGAGACAAAACACAAATGCATGTAACTACAATGCACATAATTGCATAGCAAATGCATTAAATGGATGCAAAATAAAGTGTTATTAGAGTTCTGAATACCAGACTAGCATTTGTGTAGCAGGTGACACTCCATGTCAAGTTGTATCTCTAAACAATAGACAGAAATGACACCAGCCTCCAGAGCAGTTATGGTTAGGGACAAAAGAAAATGTTCCTTGAAAATCTGGAAAGACTTTCCAGTTCCATACTAGGCAATAATTCTAGTCTTCTGTGTTTCCAATAGTCCTACTATCAAGACATGCTGACATTCCTTGACTCTGTTTCAGGATGAATATTTAAGAGTCTCTTACTTGTTTCATGTAGGAGAGCAGTACTGCTGCTCTCTGCTTCAATCTTCAGAGGAAGGGAATTTTAAAGTCAAAGGCACCTTTTCCTTCTTTTAATTTTCAGTTTCATTTTGAGAGTAAAGTCACTTGAATCTCAGAAGTGTAAGGTCCCTGCCTGTTATCGATTGCATTGGTTTTATTGTAAAGAGGAAGAATATAATTTATATGATACTGAAATGATTAGCCAAGACCTAAATTCCAAAATTTGCTTATGGTAAACTCACAGTAGTTGGTAAATAAGATAAGAAAAAACAAAAGGAAAGAAATTAATGGTTTAAGAAAAAGCATTTAAAATGACAAAGATTGAGGTGAGGTCATTATATTTTTCTTCACTTACAATATGGTGTAACAGCAAGCACCCTAGCATACCCAGGGTGGCTGCTAGCACAGGTTCTTAGATCTGCTTTTCTAAAGGAAAGCAACTCAAAATGGGTTAACAGTCTCACTTTAATCAATCAAACACATATCATTTACCTAGTTCAGGGGAAAAAGTCAGCACCCTGAACTTCAGAAACACAATTCACAAGCAGACAAGAAAATACAGACAAAGAAACAGACCATCAGACAGGCTTCCAGTTGTCTGACCATTACATCCATACCCATTCAGTTACCAGAGAGAGAAGCATCAACATGTGGGTTTTCAAAGCTGGGGGGCTCAGCGGCTTCCCAGAGTGTCGTCTGGACAAATCACACAGCTGTTCCCAAAGTGAGCCCCAAACCAAAACCTCACATCAGGGTATATATAGCCTTCTCCTGGCTCAGAGAATGCCACAGCCCTCCTGACTCACTGCCCAATCACAAAGTAATAAGATGTGGGCATTCCTGAAAAACAAGTCTGGTACCACAGGCTCCATGTGACCACATTCAGCCTATTAGGGGGCAGAATTTATCTTCACAGCAGGGAAGCTTCCTGTGGGCTCTGCTTCCCTTCAGCAAATTCCCTCCATTACAGCTCCATTTGATTATATTCAACTTTTTAGGGGACAGAGTTTACTTTCAAAGCAGGGAAGGTCTTCAAACTCCCCCTTAGGTCTATTAAGGGTCAAGGAAGATCTTCAAATTCCCATTCCCATTACAATATACAGGTACATGTACAGATACATATGCAGGTACATATGCATACACACACAGATACATTGAACCACACTGTGGAATATCCTTCTAAGGATTGTTACAATATGGAAATTTAAAAAAGTGTTCTTCATCACCTTTTTTGTTTGTTTTCCTTTGTGTAGAAAATTAAATTAAGAACTATTTTGAGTGATTTGGGCCTCCATTTAAGAGAACCTTCTGGGACTTCATACAATAAGCCCAATGTCATCCACAACAGCTACCATTAAGGAGGACTTCACCAGCTCTAAAGACCCCCTCTTCAGCTTGGTTTTTATGTCTAGATACATTCTAGGACAGTTGCAAACACTTATCATATATCTCCCCATTTCCCACGTGTGTTAGTGCTCACACACACATATACATACATACATATACACACATACACATACACACATACACATACACACACACATACACACACATATATATATATGTATATATATATTTACAAATTAATTTGTATATATCAGGCACTTACTGGTCTATGAGTGTGTTATGTCCCACTAGTAGAACTATAAATTCCTCAAAAGAAAGGACTTTATTTTTATGTTCATGTGGTTCCTGGAATATAATAAATACTTCTGAATGATGGCTAATCAATTATTTTATGCCTTCCTCATTAATAATCAGATGATTGCTAGGCAAAATTTTTCTGCTCTTACAGCTCTTAACATGTATACAGGAGACACCTTGCTAGAGTAGAGATTTTAAGGGAGTAGTTTCTCATTAGTGGCAGCTAGGTGACACAGTGAAAAGTATTCAGGACCTCTGGTCAGAAATATTTACGTTCAAATGCAGCCCAAGACACTCGTTCTGTGACTCTGGGTAAATAGCAAACTCAGTTTCCTCATCTGTAAATGGGGATAATTATAACTTCTTCCACCCAGGATGTTTTAAGGATAAAGTGAAATAATATTTGTGGAGTTCTTGTCAAACTTTAAAACATTTTCTAATTACTAGTTACTATTATTACCTGATCAAATGCTGTTTTATAGGCAACAGACGATAAGCACAATGACGTTCTCTGCACCATTTGGTGATTATGTGGCTAAACATCGTTTGTTGTAGAGTATCTTTAGCAAAAGTAGGCCTATTTCTTTATCATAGATATAACTACACACACACACACACACTCAGACACACACACACACACACACATTCTTTATAAAGGTTTTGTAGTGATGAAAAATAGGTATTTTGGCTAAAATAACTGACATGTTCATATATTGTTAATGAAAAAGTTCTATTGCTTTTCACAAGGGTTAGGCTGTTCCTGTTCAGCTATCTTGAAACTTCTGTCCTCAAAAATATACCATGACCAATAGGAATGTTTTCCATGATAATTGGCCTATTCCAGGGGTGGAGACCTGTGGCCTCAAGGCCACATGTGGCCTTCTAGGTCCTTGGGTGTGGCCTTTTGATTGACTCCAAGTTTCACAGAACAAATCTTTTTTATTAAGGGGATTTGTTCTGTGAAGTTTGGATTCAGACAAAGGGCCACATGTGTCCTCAAGGCCACAAGTCCCCCACTGCTGGTCTATTCCAGTGGCTTTTAGCATTATTGTTCTTTGGCTTTCTTTTTTACTTCCATATGTAACAGATAAAGACTGATTTTAGGGTCAAAATGTGGGACTTTCTTTCTCCCTGACAGAAAAACAATTTCTTACAAAAGCTTTTTGTTTTTGTAAGACAATTTCTAACAAAAAGCAGATATTTTACATTTTTTTTACCTATGCCATTTTTCAAATCTCATACTTATATGCTGTTGGCATGATCTGATCTAATTCAATCTCTTGTCAAGCATTTTGCATTTTTCCCCTTTATTCACTATTCTCACTGTTCATTTAGATAATACTCATCATCTTCTATTATCTTCTTCCATAATAATTTTAAATGATGTTTATATTGTTAGTTGTCTTTAATACCACTTGCTATCTGTCTTCTTGGCAAATAGATCTAGCATGCTTACTAAGACAGTTTCAAAATTCTTTAACACTTTCTATGGTGCAGTGGAGAGAGTACGGGGGACTGAAATCGGGAAGACGTGTGTTTGTGTGTGTGTGTGTGTATGTGTGTGTGTGTGTGTGTGTGTGCGTGTGTGTGTATTATAGGACTTAGGGGTCATTTAGTATTTTGTTTTTGTCTCATGGATTGCCATTGGCAAATAACTGGCAACCAGTCAGGCCAGTCTACTGCTGATGCATCTTTCTGCTCTTGACTCTTGTAGACTAGTCCTTAGGAAAGAGACACAGCACATTGTTGAGACTGCAGTTAGAACCTGATAGAATTGTCATAGCTTATGGAATTCTGGCATAATCTTCAAGAAAAAAAAAAAAGAAAAGCAGGAAGGAAGGAAGGGAGGAAGGAAGGGAGGGAGGATTGAAAGAAAGAAAGAAAGAAAGAAAGAAAGAAAGAAAGAAAGAAAGAAAGAAGGAAAGAAGGAAAGAAGGGAGGAAGGAAGGAAGGGAAGAAGGAAGGAAGGAAATACCTATTAAATCTATCAATAAACATTTATTAACAGCCTGCTATGTGCAAGGCACTATGCTAAGGGCTGGGGATATGAAGAGACAAAAGAAAATCTCAGCCCTCAAGGAGCTTACAATCTAATAAAGGAGACAACATGCAAACAGACACAAAGTAAGTTATATATAAGATAAGCAGGAAATAATTAACAGAAGGAAGATCCTTGAATTAAGGGGCATTAGAGAAGGCTTGCTTGTAGAAAGCTGGATTTTTGTCGGAACTTAAAGGAAAGCAGAGAAGTCAATAGTCAGAGCAGAGGCCTAATTCGTGCCAGGCATTACAATAAGAACTTCAAAAATATTACCTCACAGCAATCCTGGGAGATAGGTGCTCTTATTATTCCTATTTCCAGTTGAGGAAACTGAGTCAAACAGATGCTAAGTGACTTGCCCAAGGTCACACGGCTAATAATTGTCTGAGGTCAGATTTCAATTTAGGTCTTCCTGACTGGAGGTCCAGCATTCTATTTATTGTGCCACCCAGATAATCTAGAAAACCCAGGGTTATCTCCATGTCACAATGACACGCTGGAGATGTTTATGGAGGAATTTACGTAATGTAATTCAAATAATGTTCCTTAAGTATTGAACCAAAAGCAATTTCATCGAGCACAGGTACTCTCAGATGCTTCAGAGTCTCAACTTCTGGTTGGATGGCTTTCAGCATCTATGAACACAATCACTGTGGGATAGCTCACAGTGACATTTGGAAGAAGAACCTGTTTTGGGTCTTGTTGGAAAGGCCATATTTTATTATTCCATTGTTGGCATGTGGACACTAGAACATTCCTGTCCTCTTACAAGGCAAAAGTAAAGTTATTGCATTACCAGAATTTAATATAATCACAGCTCTCTTACCACATGTTGACCATTTTATAAGAAATGAGAACCTGCCAGTTAACATCCACAGTTGAAAGTAAACACTCGTTTCCTCTGTGGTTCTGTAGCCACGTTGTATTCATTTCAAAGTTGGCACTTAGGGATGATAGTGTGGGGGAGGAGGAGAATAAGAAAATTCTGTAAGTGCCTTGAAGGTGGGTTGTTTCTTTGGGCTTTTATTTGTTTTTATTTTTCTTTTTGTGATTTTAGATCATGATTTCTGATTTCTTCCTAGGGAAAAAAAAGTCATTTGAAATGTATGGTACATATTGCAACATCATATTTCACTAAGCAATATTTCTCTCTTATAAGTTTAAAAATTTGCTAAGTTACAGCATGAGTCCCAAACTGACTAATGCCCCCAAAATGATAGAAGAAAAAGATTTATGTCTTAATAATATGTCTATTAAAACCTTCAGGTAAACAAAATATTGAATTCTAACTCATAATAGATATTATCAAATGAATGTAATTGATATCAAAAGAATGTGGCTAATTTCATTTAAAATTTCCAGAACAAACATAACAGTGATTTGGGTCATTTATAGAAACTATACAGTTTCTAAATGGAAATATAGGTGATTCCCAAGTGAGCACAAAACTTAACTTGGGGAAAAGATGCTGTTTTTAAATCATGTAAGCTCACAGTACGTTTAGAACTAATTTTAAGGACTTTTATTTTATTTTTAAAACTCCAATGCCCTATCAGGGTATGGCAGTGGCCCTAGGGTTTTGAATTCAGAGTACTAGCAGAGTACAAGCTTGGTCAAATCCTACCAAGCTGGAAGGGCTTCAAGTGTGGTCCAAGTAATGAATTGCATCTGTCTGATCTGAGAATCAACTTCGTTAGGGTTGGAGAAGATTATCAACTTGACTGCAGGATGTGTAACTGAAATTGTCTAAGTAATCTTTTATTATCCCATTTATAACCTGCTAGGTTAAGAATGTTCCCTAAAATTTCTGGTGTGTGTGTGTGTGTGTGTGTGTGTGTGTGTGTGTGTGTGTGTGTGCTTCTGGTCAAATAAGAAAGCCTTCCCTTGTTATGGGAATCTGAAGATCTTCCCTGCCTGTCTGCCCTTTGATAAGCTTAAGTGGCTCTGAGAACCTCCCCTTGCTTGAAAGTATACTCTGCCCCCTAATAGACTGAATGTAGTCACATGGAGCCTGTGGCTGGAGGCTTGTTCTTCAGGAATGCCCATGTCTTATTACTTTGTGATTGGGGAGTGGGTCAAGAGGACTATGACATTCTCTGATCCAGGAGAAGGTTATATATACCCTGATGTGAATTTTTTGCTTTGGGGCTCACTTTGGAAAGAATTGTGTGATTTGACCAGACAACACTCTGGGCAGCCATTGAGCCCCCCAGCTTTGAAAACCCAGATGTTGATGCTTCCTTCTCTGGTAACTGACTAGGTATGGATGTAATGGTCAGACGGCTGGAAGCCTGTCTGCTGATCTGTTTCTTTGTCTGCTTGTAACTTCTGTTTGTATCATCTGAAGTTCAGGGTGCTGACTTTT
>CM053591.1:22130237-22146341 GCA_028646515.1 Pseudochirops corinnae | reverse complement strand
ATATATATATATACATATACATATATATGTATGTATATGATCTATTTATCCAATATAAGATAAGAGATTAGAAGGAGAAGTTGCAGTATCTTTCCACAAGCTAGGGCAGATCTCACAAAGCTGGAAAGTATTCAAACACAATCCTTCACAGGATGTCTTATAGTCTAAGAACTAGCCCAGATAAATATAGCATCTCATAAAGCCTGACGGGTTTACAATTTGCATGAATGACAGGCATGCTCACACTGAGGCAATCATGGAACCTTGAAGCACTGAATTAACTTTCATCTCTCTATTGTCAATCAGTTATGGAGTGAGTTCTCAGAAAATAATTACTGGTTCTCAAGTAGGAAGAATAGGTAAAGGTTAAAGAGAGGCCTATTTAGAGTTGATTTAAGGAGAAACAATTCCTAACAAGCAGAGAGACTCAAAAGTGGAATGGATGGGCTATGAATTTAGAGTCAAGGGCTTGGATGTACAGGCCACTTCCTTTATAATTCTGGAAAAGTCATCTAATATCTTCAGAACTCAATTTCTTCATATAAAAAAATAAAAAGAGTCAACTAGATAATATATAAAGGCCCTCCCATCTCTAAGACTATGATTAGGCAGCTAGAAGAAAAAGCAGTGTTGGATTTGGAGTGAAGATCTGAGTTCTAACCCTGCTTCAGACACTTCCTAGCTATGTTACCATTGGCAAGTTATGTAACCTTTCTCAGTATTAATTCCTCCATCTGTAAAATGACCACAATAATAACTTATACGGTTCCTGTGAAAATCAGTAAGTCAGTCTGTCAAAAAAGCCAAATACTGTGTGGCAGGTTCTATGCTAAGTTCTGAGGGTACAAAATGAGGGGGAAAAGTCCCTTTTTTTTCAAAGTTAGCACATATAAAAGGACTTCACAAAACCTAAAACAATACAAATGCTAGCTAACAAAAAAATATCCTATGGCATTCCTATTTCTCACCAAAAAAAAAGACAAACTCCAAACAAGTAATAAAATTTTGCTCTCAATGATTTAATTATTTATAAATTATAACATTTTTCTAGTTTACGTAAGATCTTTTTCCTGTGCAATTTGCCTTCTACTGATTTAAAAAGCTGGTATGGGGAAAAGATATATGGATAAGTCTTTTACTAGTACAGCCTGGAGGGAGCCTAAGAAAAGAGGAAGAGCCTAAAAGTATGACATTATGATTCCTGGGATACAAAAAAGGCCTTGGGATATTTTGCTCTCATCTTGCAGTTTGGCAATACATAGATACCTGGAGACTCATCCTTTTCTTCCCTGGTAAATTCTGAGTATTAGGTGAAAGAGAAGACAACTCCTCCATGCCTATGGTCCCCCTCATCTTACCATCATCCACCCTCCACAACACATCCTTCCCCTCGGGTAGGCAACAGTAATTAAGGATAGAACTTGTGAGGGAGCCTTCGGATGAGGAGATTTCAAGTTTGATTTTGTAAATGCCTCCTGTGTTTTATATTTTAAGATCTAATAGTTACTTGTCCAAGTGTCCCTGATTCATTTTTCTTCCTTTTAAAAACATACTTCCATGATATTATAGATTCTTTGCTTAGCAATGGGGTAAAGTAGTAAGACTGTGTGAAGTTGAGATGACTCATGTTAAGTATAGAGTTACTAAAGTTTCCTGTGAAGATGTGACTTGACAAAGAAAGTGAGAAATCTGAGGCTCCTCAGTAGATCTTGGCATGAGACATTTTAATGCAAGGATATGTGTGTATACATACATATGTATATGTATATACATGCATACATATCTATACATACATATGTGTATATATACATTCATATACATATACATGTATATGGATGTGTATATGTATGTATACATATAGCTATATGGATGTGTATGTGTGTCTGTATATGTGTATGCATGTATATACATACATATACATGCATATATACATCCATATATGTGTATATGTATACACGCATATATATGTATGTATACACATCTATATACATGTGTCTATACACATATATTACTTTATCTGATCTTCACAACCATTCTGTACAAAACTAATATGATACTAAGTCACCCATTTTGCAAATGAAGACATACTGGCTCAGACTGGTCAAAACCATGGTTCTAAAATATGTGCTTTATGAGCAAACCAAAAATCACCCCGTCAGTAAAGGCAAGACTTGATCCTAAGTTCTTTCATTGCCAATTTCATGCCCTTTCATTAAACTAGACTCCATCCAAAGGGACCTATAGAGCTCTTTATCTTTTTAGGAGTTTCTATGTGAAAAGAATAAAAATGATGTATTTACTGTTAGTATTGGACAGACTAGTGATTTTCATAATGTGGCCCAGAAAACCCTGGGCACCCCAAGGATCATTTCAGAGGTTCCATTGAAGTCAAAACCATTTTCATAATAATACTAGGGTGCTTTAATTTCCAGTACAGTAAATAAAGATAAATGTAATCCACAAACAAAAGGTTTTTTGTGTCCTTGGTAATTTTTTAAGAGCATAAAAGGGTCCAAAATGTTTGAAAACCAATGAAGACAGATTACATTGATGTAGCACAGAAATACATGAATAGATAACAAGGTTAAGGTTTTCAGGATAAATATATTAAAGAGTAGTAATAGGTCACATATGCAGGAGTATAATAAGAACAAGAGATAGTGACAAATAGTGGATAAAGAATTAGCCTTGGAGTCACAAAAATCTGGGTTCAGATCCTTTCTCTATCACGTACTGGTTGTGTGACCCTGGATAAATCACCTAATCACACAGTGCCTTAGGCAACTCCCTAAGACTGTTAGAGCAAGTGTCAATCTGCATTGGTAGAATAAATTTATTCACAGTCAGGGGAAGAAAAAAATAACTCTATCTCACTTTTATATAGTGCTTTAAAATTTTTGAAGCACTTTTTCTCACAATAATCCTGTCATGTGAGTAATGCAATGACTGTTTCCCTTAGTTTACAGGAAGAGATAGAGGCTCAGACTTATCCATAGCTAGGAAAGATTGGAGCTGCTTGGGACTGAAACCTAGGTCTTTCATCTGAATTCAAGGTTCTTAGCACAATAACCTTTGACCTTGGGAATAAATATATTGGGAACTGGTAATGACCATATCATGGACCCAGAGTTTGGAGGTAGAGTTCTGGTGTTCCCAGATGGAATGAAGAAGAAAGAAGAGAAGTTGTGAATTTCAACTCATCTGTATAAGAATTCTTAGAGGAAATGAGATTTAGGCAACTGCAGTTTGATGGTTTCAGGATGGCTACTTTTGGCATTTGGCATTTATTAAGAAACCTTCATGAACAATTTATTCATGAAGGCTTAATAATTACTAAGTTCTATTCACTTATTTGTTCTTCAGTCATTTTTATAACTGTGATCTCCAAAGCTATTTGAATATATACCCCTATGAGTTAAAAAAGGAACATGTACCACCTTGTTTAAAATTTTTTTTTCCTTATTTATTAGCGGCATTTATATTATGTTGTACATTTATTTATAAATTCAACGCATGTGCTAATAATGTACATTTTAAGATGAGAAAAAAATAAATTAAAAAAATAGAAGAGTAAAATCATACATGATCCAAGAGTCAATAAGGAGTCACTAGAATTTATCAAGTAGGAGAATGATATATAGTATCAGATCTGTGTTTCAGGGGGAAAAATGTATTCCTTGGTAGCTGTATGAAGGAAAGATTGGGATTGGAGATGGGAGAATCTTGAGGCAGGGAGAATAATTAAGAGGTTTCTGAAATAGTCCAGGTTGAAGCACGAAATTGAATTTTGGCTATGTGAGTGAAGAGAGGAAGATGGAAGTGAGAAATGTGAAGGAACTATTTAGGAACTGATTAAATATATAGAGTGAAGGAAAATGAAGAGAGGAAGATGACACCAAGGTTCTGATAGCCTGGGTGACTGGAATACGGGTGGCGCCTTGACAAGAACAAGCAAGTTTAGAAGATTGGTGGGTTGGGGGAGAGGGAAGTAATGTAATGCTATCTGTAAAGAAGCTCATAATTCGTCCATACATGCTCTTCCTGTGTGATTCACTCTATTTCTACATAAAACGAAGACAGGAGGGTTTTTACTCAGGGATAAATATGCTCAAAGGTAGAACCCACTCATGATATAGGGCCAGGGAATGGAGGGGACATTTTTCTTGCCAGGACATTCTGAAAGGCTTGCAGTAGCCTCATAAGGGGGTAGAGGTGGGAGCAGAGTTGGAAATAACAGAGAGGAGGAGTGTGGAGGTCAGAATGGTTATGTTGGAGATAAGCCTCTGGCTTGGCTATTAATGCAAGGATTAGATGTGTCCCATCTTCTCAGCTTCCAAGTGACTTATCACAAACCCCGCTGAGGTCAGTTCCTTGTTCACCTGAAGTAAGGCATGACCCTCCAGGAAGCCCCATTCCCCACTTTAGAAACAACTACTCCAGTAATCCAGATTATTTTAAAATTTTGATATATCCTGAAATCTACATGTTTTGAAGTACTTAAGGTTCCATTCATTTTTTAAAATTCTTGAAAAAAACTAGAAAATGGAAATTTTGAACATAGGCATAACGTACATATAGCTACTTATTTCTTTGAAGCAGAAAGATAAAATAGAAAGAGCCTAGATTTGAATTTAAATCCTGGCTTTGAATCTTACATGGTATGTGACCACAGGCAAGTTTCTTAATGTTACCAAACTACAGTCTCCTCATTTATAAAATGGAAGTAACTATTGTATTAACCACCTCACATGGTGATTAGAAGGAAAGCACTTTCTAGACTTCAAAATATTTTTAAAATGTTATTATTTTCTTATCATATTATAATAAGTATCCAAATAGAAATTTATTGTCTTCTTTCATTATAATATAGCAGGCAAATTGCTGGTACTTCTGCTATTTTTGTATGATAATTCAATAAAAGTCTCAGTTTCTTTCAGTAACAACTTAAGGACACCTCTGTGTATATGATAAATAATTCATTCAAAATAGCAGCCTTTTATCACAGTGTTTGCTTGTGTATCTTCATATTAGCATGTAGGTGAATTGTTCAATTATTTTCAGAAATTGTATTTTTGCAGCCTATTATGTTTCTTTCAGCCTGAATAACATTAAGAATCCAAGTCAGGCATATGATGCTCATCCAAATATCAAAGCTCTAAATACATTTATTTATTTTCAAGGTCAGAATTCAATTATACCCTATTCTGGGTGACCTTACTGAGTTCATGGATTTTTTTTTTTTTCACCAAAGAAGCATGAAATACTGTTGATCACCTATCACCCTTGGATACTGAATCACACACACACACACACACACACACACACACACACACACACACACACACGGAATTGAGAATATTTTTTACCGAACTATAAATTTGGTTCTGGTCAGATACAGGGAATCTGGCTTTCCTTTGACTTTTTTTATTTTTAACAAATTTATTTTAGTTTCAATTCATGGAACAAAACAAGTATTTTCATAATAAAATGCAAAAAAAAAAAAAAGATGCAAATAAAACTATAAATCGACCATGTACAATTTTCTATTCTTTTAAAATATATCATGAAGTTGTCATGTACATTTCTTTTTTTTCTTTCCTTCTTCCTCCACCCCCCAAGATGGCTACCATTAGACACACACAAGCACATACACACAATACATACACACACACATACATATGTGCATATAAAATCATTCTATATATACCTCTATCAGTTCTTTCTCTGGATGCAGATATCGTCTTTATTTACATGTCCTTTGTCTTTAATTTGTGCATTAAAAATAGTCAAAATGATTTAGGTGCTCAAAGTTATTCTTAAAATAATATTGTTATTACTGTCTATAATGTTCTCTTGTTCCCACTCACTTTGCTCTTTTATAGTCAGCACTTTAAGGTTTGCAAAAGCTCATATGTTGCATATGTGGGAATGTAATCTCCTTTGATCTTCACAATAACTGTATGAGATAGACACCATTATTATCCTCATTTTACAAACGGGAGGAGACCAAAGCTAAATGATGTTGCGACATGCTCAGCATCACACAGTTAACAAAGATATGAGAACAGATTTGAACTCATCTTCCTCATTTCAAGCCCACTACTCTCTCCCACTATACCACCTCCTGTCATTTATCATGAGTATTGATACATGAGTTGGGAAATCTTCCACCGACACAAATTCTTATGATTCGTTAACAAGTGACATCAGAGATGATTTTAGGCAAATTGGAAAGTAGACAATGTTGCTCTTTGGACACCAGTCTTTCCATTCTTTCCATTTTCTTCACTTGATAGTAGCTCTCAAGTGCCTCATCTTTTTATGATCTGTTTCTCCTAAGTCACCATTAACATCATGTAACGATATGAAGTTGAAGGAAATGGAGATTTTTAACCAGGAGAAGAGAAGACTTGGAAAAAGTAAGGCATGATAGATGTCTTCAAATATTTTAAAGGACTCTTACATGGAAAATGGATCAAGTTTGTTCTGTTGACACTAGAGGACTTTGAGGAGAATTGTATGAAGTTTGCAAAGAAACCACATTTATGTTTGATATATGGGACAACTTCTGAACAGCTAGTGCTGTCCGAAAGTGAAATGAGCTGCCTTAAAGGCTGGTGGGTTTCCAGTCCTTAGAGGAATTCAAACACGTGCATTCCTAGCTAACTCTATAAGGTTATAGATTATAGAACAGTGATTAACTCATATTAGCAGAGTTTACCTACAGTGAAATCACAAGTCTTAATCAAAATAAAAATGGGGGAAGCAAAGAAGATTACATGTTATCCCTTACCCTTGATTTCATACCACTTAAATCTTGCTGACTCTATCCCTAAACTTCTTGTTAACCTTATAGATTAGTGTAATCCTGACCACAGATCAGCATAACCATATGAAGAGGATATGATGCCAATTTAAAGTGGATGAATATCTGTGACTATGAGTGGGAAAAGATTTCTTAATTTCTTCTTATTCAATACCATTCAATACTCTTATTCAATGTCACTCTTTTACCATGCCTATGAAAGCAACAAGAACTATTCCTCAACTAAGTGATTTTTCATTGTTTTTGTAGAGACCTGAGAGTATACCGATCCTGTTGAACAGTATCTCCACAGGTTTTATAAAATTGAGATCGGAGAGGTTTATCACTGTCTTTCAGTGTCCTTTATACAAAATCCAGGTGAAAATTCCTCATTTTAGCTTCATTCTAGGGAATAAACAGGTCCACAAAAGAATTTTTGTGCTTCTATTGGCAGCACATGAAAATCAAGTTACTTTACATATCTTCCTTTTTGCATTAACTTAAAGCAAAAGGTATCCATAGGTATTTTCTTCTAGCACAGTGCCCAGAATATAGTAGGCAATCAATAAATGCCAGTTGTCTACTTAGTGCTGGAAAATATATACTCTTACTTTCTCATATAAATTATGTTTTGTTTCTGCTTCAAATGTTAGGTCAAGTTAGAATTTAATTGCCTTTCTGAAAAGGCTAACTTAAAAATTACACGTTAAAAAAGAGATGCACGGAATCCTTAAAATAAATGATAAGAATCAGAATAGAATAAAGTCAGATTTCTCCAGTGTCAGAATACTAAGATTTTAACATTGTTTTGTGAAAGGAATCATCAAGCAATGACAAGTCTATTGTTACTTTAACTATAGTGTGAAGAGGAAAAAAAAAGGATACTCTAACTCAATTTTTTTTAATGGCTTATAAAAAGACTCCTGTATTGGTACATGTATGTGTGTGTGGCATTAAGTCATAGAACTTTGTTAGTGCTGCTATAGAATGAATTCTAGTTAAAATTTCCCTAAGAAATTTACATTAATTCAACAAACTTTATGAAGTGACTAGAATTTGCAAACTTTACTATTTGTCATACTCTCTACATTGTTTGTTTGTTTTCCTGTCACAGTACTGGTGCTTTGCCTTACACTTGGCATACTCTATACCTGCCTTATTGCCTCCACCTCTACCTGCTGAAATCCCAGGCCTTCATAATCAAGTTCACATGAGAAGACCTTGGTGAAATCTCCCCTGATCTACTCTGTTGGAAAAGATTTTTGCTTCCATGGACCATCCATGGTATTCAGACCTGTAATTTCATCATGGCTGAAACTGCTTTCACAAATATAGAACAACAGTTCACACATTAATAGATTTAGATCTCTAAAGGTCATCTATTCCAATTGTATTATAGCTTCAATTAATAAGTCTTAGAGAGTTACCTAGCATCATTTAGACTTTATGGAACTTATCTATCATTATAAGACCAATATGTGTCACATACAACAGATATTTCTACTTAAAAACTGAGCCTCTATCAACTATGCCATGCTGTTCCTTCTTAAATCTCATATCTTTTGAACATATCATGGGCACTTACGTTTATTTTATATTATAATTATTTTTCAAATTATTAACCACATAAGGTTAATGATAGAGTTGTGGGCAAGGTAGATGTGTCATTACTTTCTTAAAAAATTTCCCAAAGTACCTTGCACAGTGTTCTATATATAGTGGGTACTTAATAAATGTTTCTGGAATTTTCAGGATAAATCTTCTAACTTTGCCAGCATATAAAAAGAAGAATGAATTTATTCTGCTGGACTTCAGAGAAAACAAATGGGAAATAAAGACTATAGAGAGATGAATTTGTCTTAGTATAAAAACATGTATTGTTATTGAGGTAATTGGGAAAAAATCAAAATGGAATCATGGGAGGAATCCATGGTTGTTTGATTTTTATTTAAAGCTTATTTTATTCTATGTGTTACAGAGAATATTACAGCTCGTACTCCCTTTAGAGTAGTAGTACATATAAATATAGATTGATAGATAGATAGAACACTCTATATTTGAGTTTTGAATTAAAGGCATTAAAAATGTCAGATTCCGTTTACATCTTTTTGATGAAATAAAAAATAATGGGTATTTGGTTTTAAGATACAGTTGAAGAATTTCAAAAATCCTATCCTGTCCTTTAAGCTACTTATAAAAAGCTTATATAAGTTTTCATGTCATAAATTCATTTCTTGGTCTGTTGGTTATTTCCTGTTAGTTTAGTCTTCAGACAAGACATAATTCAATCATTAAAAAAAAAATCAACCATCTATGCCACCACACAAACCCCAAACCCCAAAACTACTTTGCTTCTTGGCATGTGTAGAATGATGTTTTGGGATCATTCTTTCATGTAGACCCAGAAGTAGAAACAGGAAATAAGGGTAATTTGTGACTATTCTTCTACAGAGCTATTTTATATTAAAGTAAAAGCAAAATATGACTGTATACTTTGGCCAACAAATGATTTCTGGACTTAGAAGAAAGATAAAAATAACAAAAACAGGAACAAAAATTTCATAATTCATTTTCAAAAATTAGTAAACAATCAATAAAATATTTATAATGCAAAAGAGTAATTGTTTTCTTTATTCTTTGGGCTATTTTTTTATTTTCAATTTTTCTTATCTCGCCTTCCCCCTTTTTTTAGTATGAAATATGAAAGGATATAAACTTTCTTCTGTTTTAATTTCAAACTATAAATCCTGGTATATCATACTACCAATAATATTCACTGTAATTATTAATTATTTCTATGATTTATTCTTTGACCCATTCACTGCTTAAGATATGGTTTCCAAGTCTCTATTTAGGTTTATAATTTTTGTTACTATTTCTTTGATTGGTTAGAATTTTTGTTGTATTAAGATAATACAGGTTGCATTCATGATTCTGCCTTTCTATAATTGTTTATTAATTAGTTATACCCCAGGATATGGTCCATTTTCATAAAACAGAATTTCAGTGTCCTTCTATATTTTTTTAATTTACTCTTTTCACTCTCTCTCCAGGAGATATTTTTATATAATTTATGAGAAATGTGATACTTAGCAGTCTTTATTTTTTATTTTTCAAAGATGACTATTTATTCTCATATTTTTTGATCAAACTCTGAAATATAAGTCTGTTTTTCTGGTTAGTAGCAATTTAAGGGCTTATTGCAGCTCTGCAGGTGTGTTTTGTTTTGTTTATTTCATTGTTCTTTTGTTCTTTCATTCCTTCATTTGGAGTTTTGGCGAAGCTACCTTATTGCAATTGTTCACCATCTTTGTTAAGTTGTAGATATATACCATTCATCTTTTATTCTTCATATAAAAAAAACTAAATACTATCTTAATGGATGGCATATCTTTATTTATATCTCTTAATGAATTTCTAAACCATTCTGGATATCCTTTCAGTAAGTTCATTCTTTCTTCAGAGATTTTAATTTTTGTTGCCTGTTCTGTGGAAATTTCTCATATTTTTTTTTTCTTATACCATAAGGTACTTTCACTGTATTGAGTTTTCTTTCATGCTTACTAATTTTTTCACTGTATTTGTTAGTTTCTACAAGGTTTTTTTTTTTTTCTTATAAAAGAAATTTTTTTACTTCTTTTTCATGGTTATCCTTTTATTTTGTTCAGGATGTTCATTGTTATTTTAAAGTGACACAGGTGAGCTGCACTCATTCACTATCATTAACTCCACCATCTTGCTAGAACCTCTTAACAATTATAGTTATTATACAGAATAGATTGCTTCACTAGATATCTTCAATCAAGGGCTGAATAATCATATTAGAAATAATAATAATTCATGTGAGAAACATACTTCTTACCATGAGTGGCATTATATGAGCTTTGATTTTAAGAATCAACAATTCTATGATGAAGTTTTAGAGGTTTTGGTAGTGCTTATTTGTGATGAGTTAGCCTGGATAGAAGTTACTACCATTTGTCTGATCTTCAGCCATTGTACCATTTGATAATGGTCAACACAATGGAAGTCCCTCTAATATTCTCTCACCTTCTAGGAACTTAACCTGTGATGGAAGAATGATTCTGTAGCTCATGGAGTCCTGTATCTGAGCTACTTTGGGCCATGCAATCATTGAGTAATGCTCACACTTATATAAGCCTACTAATGACCATCAGAAAGAAAATAATGGTCATCCCCAATCTCTGGTGACACCAGGTCAAACAGTCACTGCAGTTAAACAAAAAGCCTACTTGTTCCATTAAATCAAACTTCTAGGAACACTAATCCTGATTAGCTAGATCACTTCACTGGCCAGATCAGAGACTGTGGCTTTAAAGGAGTTTCAGAGAAATAAACAGAAAAAGGGACTTATTCAAACCTCTACTTCTTCCAGCAATCCCTGTATGAGTACAAGTAAGGTGGGATTTTTGTTGTTTTGTGGTTGTTTGTTTTTTAGAGTTCAGTTTCCCAGGTTCTTGCTAAAGTATAAACATCTGAAGGATGAATCTCCTTTGATCCCTGGTAATTCATAGCTGCAATACATCCTGTGCTGAGTCACATAGATTTTCACACCTTTTGGCTCTGAGCCAATCAGTTACTGAGTCACATAGGTTTTGGTGCCTTGTGACTCTGAGTCTGTTAGTTGAAATTGTGTGTGTGTGTGTGTGTGTGTGTGTGTGTGTGTATTCTGATGTGAAATATTGCCTTGGCGCTCACTCTTGGGAAAAATGCTTCACCTGAGGTCTTCTTGACTTCTTGGTCAAGACTCTGGGTAGCCATTGTTAAGGGACCCCCTGGCTTTGTGAACCCAGATATTGGTACTCTCTTGGTCTGGTGATGTATTTCCTCCACTTTCAGGGTGCTGGTCTTTTCCCCTGAATACGTGGATGATGCCAATAGAGAGAGGAGACCTCTGATAATGGAGTGAGGACCTCTGATATCAATCCTTGGGAGAACACTGGACTGATAGAAAACAAGATTGTTAACCTCTTTGAAGAAAGCATGTTTTTGGTGAGACTGGAAGAGTTAACTGTTATTTCCCAATTATTGTGTTATTTTGCTGAGCCCAGTGCCCAGACTGGAGCAGCCCCTTCATGTAAGGCTGGGGGAGGATGAACTACCCCTGAGTTGGGATGGTGTAAGTCAGAGAGAGAAGCTGGTGGCAAGGGCCCCTGAAGACTGCTGTGCCTGGATTCAGGCAGGAGCAGAGAGAGCTTGGAATGGAGCAGTCCCTTCCCCTGTGAGGTGAGCTGCTTACAAATGGATCCTGGCAGGAACATGGGGTGGTTGGCCCCTGATTGTGCAGGGGGAGAAACCCCAGAGCTCAGGAATCAACCCTGATTGTAGATAGAGGGTTTGCAGCAGGGCAGGAACAATGAATGTGCTTTCCTGCTACATTCCCCTGGGATGGATTAGGACACAGAGAGGGGCATTGTCTATGGTGATATGGGGGAAGTACCACGACCCCCAGGGACCCACCCAGTCACCCCTCAGCACTTGGAAGTGGGAGGTGGAGCAAGTCTAAGAGACATGGACTCTGTGACTTATTAGAGTATGTGTGCCCCTGAAAGTGTCAGGTGGGAGCCTACAAAGGCAACATGGGGAGAAAGACACACCCCCAAGAGGACTCTACTCGGACACTCTGTTTTGATTGAAGGGATTGTAACCTACTGTGTCCTAGGGGTAGAGAGTGTTGTATTCTCTGCTACCCCTTAGGGATGTGCTGTGTTGAGTGAAGATGCTAGCCTGGGATCCCCTGATTGTATAAACAAGCATTTTGAATCAGTACCTGAGTGAAGAGCATCTGGTTGCTCACTCCCCAAAGATTTTGACCTGCCAAAGAATGTATAAGGTCTGCGGAGGGGTATGCTATCTAACGTTGTATACTTTTATGTCTGTTTAAGACCATGTGGCCACCCTGGTAATAAGTTGTTATGTTGTTATGAATTGTGAATGCTTTAGTTTCTTGAATAAAGTTTAGTTTTGAGTAAATAGAGTGCTTATTCTACTGTGTGAGTCAACCACACACATACACACACACACACTCGTGAGTATGTATGCATGCATGCATGTATATGTGTGTACACCTACATATATACATATATATACATTAATATACATACTCATACATATACATATTGTATATATACTCATATACTTATATATACATACATATACATTAATATATGCATATATACATGCACATATACACACATTAGTACATATACACATATACACACATGCATTGTGTATGCACATGTATATATAGTATATATGTACGTGTATACACGTGTGTATATATGTATACATATGTATTTTTACTTATGCATATAGACATATGTGGTTGTATTTATATCCACAGTAGCAAGCCTCAAGTGTGCTTATGTTGACTGATGTTACACCCCAGTACTATTTTTCAAGAAAAAATACCAAGGACATTTACTGGCATTGACTGCCAACTTTTTTTCCCATACTCAATTCTGGGTGATAGGTCCAGGGCCAAGAGGAGCTCAGGCATTTGAGGCTACAGGGGAACAATTTCCCTTCCTGGGTAAGGAGCAGAACATAGACCAGAAAAATGATGATTACACCTTTTCCTGTATACCTAAAAAACACTGAAAACTTTGAGACCCCCAGAAATAGATCTGAAAGTAGCAGCATGAAAAAAAAATGGGACACTGTCTACCAACCCACAAGTAAACATAAAGTTTAGTCAAAAAAATAGGTTAGAAAAATGTACAAACAGCAGAAAAAGAACTTAACCATAAAAAGTGACTAAGGTGGCAGGGAAGACCAAGACGCAAATCCAGAAGAAGACAACAATGTGAAAACAGCTACAAAGAAAGTCTCAAAGGAAAACCATGACATGTTTTTGTTTTTTGTTTTGCCATGACACAAATCTAACAAGAATTCCTAGAAGAGCTAAAGAAAGAGATAGGAGTAGTAGAGGAAAAGGGAGGAAAAGAAATGGAAGTGATGCAAGAAAATTATGAAAAAAGAAGTAACAGTTTGGTAAAAGAGGTGTACACACACACACACACACACAATACAAAAGATTAACAACTTAAAAGACACAACTGGCCTAATGGTAAAAGAGGGACAAAAACTCACTGAAGAAAAGACCTTATAAAACAGAAGAGATCAAATGAAGAAGGAGGTACAAGAGTTCACTGAACAAAATAATTCCTTAAAAATTAGACTTGGGAAAATGAAAGCTAATATCTGCAGGAGACGTAAAGCAAAAAAAAAAAAAAAGTGAAATATCTCATCAGAAAAACAAATGACCTGGAAAATAAATTGAGGAGAGAAAATATAAGAATTATTGAACTACCTGAAAGTTGTCATGAAAAAAAAAAGGAGTCTAGACATTATATTTCAAAGAAGTATAAAAGAAAACAGCCCTAATAACTTAGATTCTAGATGTAGAATAGAAATTATAAGAATTCACCCATCACTTCCTGAAAGACATCCCCAAGTGAAAACTCCTAGGAATACAATAATCAAATTCCAGAGCTTCCAAGTCAAGGAGAAAATATTGCCAATGACCAAAAAGAAACAATTCAAATATCATGAAGTCGCACTCGGGAGCACATAAGATATAATAGCTCCCTCATTAAAGGAGTGGTGGGCTTGAAATATATTATTCCAAAAAAGCAAAGGATTTTGGGTTACAATCAAGAATAAACTACAAGCAAAACTGAGTATAATCTTTCAGGGGAAAAATGGATATTTAATGAGATAGAATACCTTCAAGGATTCCTAGTGAAATTACCAGTGTTGAATAAAAAATTAGGTATTTAAAAACTAGACCCCAGAGAAACATGAAAAGGTCCAAATGAAAGACAAAAAAACTCCACAAGTTTAAATTATTTATATTCCTACATAGGAAGATGATACTTGTAATTCATAAGAACTTAATCATTATTAGAGCAGTTGGAAGGAGACTAAATAGACAGAGAGCATGAATATGATTTGATTATCTTGGGATGATCTCAAAAAAAAGTAAAGGGTATGGAAGAGGGTTGAAATGGTAGAAGGGTGAAGAGAAATAAAGAAAGGGAGAAGTTATATCATGTAGAAAAAGCACACAAATAAGAGCTATTACAATAGAAGGGAAAATAAGAGGAGGTGGCAGGTAATGCTTAAAGGTTACTCTCGTTAGAATTGCTTCAAAGACTGAAGAATACACACACACACACACACACAGACACAGACACTCAGTGAAGCATAGATATCTATCTTACCTAACAGAGAAATAGGAGAGAAAGAGTATTATGGGAAAAAAAATTAATAAAAAGGAGAGGATTGAGAAGCAGAGACGAGATGGTGGTGTAAAAGCAGGAAAACTCAGTGGCTTCCCCCATAACCATCTCAAATGCCTATAATTTATGACTCTAAACAAATTTTAGAGCTGCAGAACTCAGAAAATGACAGAGAAACAAGGCTCCTGCAGAAGGCAGCCCAGCAGACATACAGGAAGGGTTCATCCACTGCTCTAGGAGCCAAGCCCCGCCCTGCGGTTTTAGCCCCAGGGAGGTCCAACCAGCTCAACTGGAGAATTCGGGAGACTGGATCACTGGCAGCTGGGGCAATTTCCAGAATTATCAACCCATAAATGCCAAAGACAAAGTGAAAGGTAAATGGAACTCGGCTATATTGGGGGGAAAGGTGTGGGTCCAGCCTTCTGCCACTAGAGCAAGAAAGCAGCAGAAGCAGCAGCCCTGCAGCCACCTCCACGTGGCTGCTTCAGAGTTCGCAGCCTGCAGATTGCAGGGGAGCCAAGCAATCATTCAGAGGCTAAGTGCTCTTGCTTTAAACTTCCTGGATTGGGATCGTGGTCTTGGGTGGTGGTCCTGAGGTGTGTGACCAGTGAGCCAACGCTGGTGGGGGCTGCAGAGATGGCAGCCTCCTAACAGCTCCAGCAGCTGTGAAAACCCCAGTGATTTGGTACAAAGCTCTCCCCTCTGAAAGCAGAGTTCTACTTAGCCCAAAAGTCAAGTAATTGACGGGCAAAATGAGCAGGCAAAGAAAGCAAAGCAAGCTCAGCAAATCAATATTTGATTCCTTTTTTGGGGACAAAAAAAGATCAAAGCATGGAATGGGAGGAAGACAACATAGTCAGAACTCCCACACCAAAAGCTTACAAGAAAAATGTAAATTGATTACAATCCATAGAGTAGCTTAAGAATGATTTTGAAAATCAAGTAAGAGAAGTGGAAGAAAAATTGGGAAGAGAAAAGAGAATGATGCAAGAAAATCATGAAAAAAGAGTCAACAACCTGACTGAAGAAAATAAC
>CM053591.1:22116545-22129737 GCA_028646515.1 Pseudochirops corinnae | reverse complement strand
AGGTTGGGGGGAGGGTTGTTAGAAACACACACTTTTGTAAAGGGACAGAGACAAAGTAGAGAATAGAACAAGTGGGGAGCAGGAGAGGAGGGAGGGAAATATAGTCAGTCTTTCACAATATGTCCATTGTGGAGATGTTTTGCATAACTACACATATATGGCCTGTATTGAATTGCTTGTCTTCCCAGTGAGGGTGGGTGATGAGGGAGAACGGCAAAGAATCTAGAATTTAAAGTTTTAAAATCAAATATTTTTTAAATGTGTATATATTATTATTTATTGTTATTATTATTATTATCATTATTATTATTTACATGCAAATGGGAAATAAGATATACAGTAGCAGTTCTCAACTTGTGGGTTATGTTCAATTTGTAACAATGAAAATACATCCTGAATATCAGATATTTACAGTATTACAGATTCATAACAGTAGCAAAATTTCAGTTATGAAGTAGCAACGAAAATAATTTTATGGTTGGGGGTCACCATGACACGAGGAACTGTATTAAAGGTTCATAGCATTAGGAAGGTTGAGAACCACTGATATACAGGCACTGGCTTAGAGAGATCCATCTCGCCCAAACAGAAAGTCAGAGGGGTGATGGGGGAGGATATACAAGAGAGCAGACTGGGGCAGGGGGTATACAGTGGTATTGCTGTTTTGGGATGGTGGGTAGGGAAAAGACAGGGAGAAAATCTGTTACTCAAAATCTCATGGAAATGAATTATGTAAACTAAAAATTAACAAAATTTAATTTAAAAAAAGAAATGAAAGGAAAGAAAAAGTAGAGAAAAAACTAAAAATAAAAAGGAGGAGAGATTAAGAAAGGCAGTGATCTGAAGCAAAACAGCTTTTGAGGAGGAATAGGGCAAAAAAGAGAGAATAAACAGAAGAAAATAGAATGGAGGAAAATTGTCATTGTGATTGTGAATAGGATGGACTCAGTCATAAGATGGAAGTGAATAGCTGAATAGATTAAAAATCAGAATCCAACTATATGTTCCTTATGAGAAGCACATTTGAAATGGTAAGATATACACACAGAGTTAAAATAAGGCACTAGAGCATAATCTATTATGCTTCAGCTGAAGTAAAAAAGGCAGTGGCAACAATGATGATCTCATTCAAAACAAAAGCAAAACCAGACCTACTTAAAAGAGGGAATCAGGGAAACTATGTTTTGTTGTAGGTACCACACACAAGGAAATAATATAAAAAAAATTATTGTAAGATCTCAGATGAAAATCTCTGTAGGAAACTGGGTCATTTTTTTTTAATAGTAGCCAATCTCCACTTGATAGAAGCAAATGAACTGGCAATTTTCAGAAGAAGAAATCAAAGCTGTCTATAGTAATAAGAAAAAAAATGCTCAAAATTGGTATTTAGAGAAATATAAATTAAAACAACTCTGAGATATCACTTCACACACATCTGAAATAATATATGTTGGAAGGGATGTGGAACAATAGGTATTCTAATGAAGTGTTGATGGAGTTGATCCATCTATTCTGATGAATGATTTGGAACTATGCACAAAAGGTTGTAAAACTTTGACCCAACAATCCCACTACTAGAATTACATGCCAAAGAGAAAGTGAAAGGATCTATATGTACAAAAATATTTGTAGCAATTTTTTGTGGTGGCAAAGAATTGGTTGCCTATTGAGGGAATGCTGAGGGGATTGAAGGGATGCCTATCAATTGGGAAATGGCTGAAAATGATATATGATTATTATGGCACATTATTGTACTATAAGAAATGGAGGAGGATTTCAGAAAAATCTAGGAAGACCTAGATTAACTGGTTCAAAGTGAAGAGAGAAGAACGAGGATATCATTGCATAGAGTAACAGCAATATTGTAACAATGATTGACTATGAAAGACTTAGCTACTCTGATCAATAAAATAATCTTGGACAATTTGGAAAAACTCATGATAAAAATTGCTATGCACTTCCCGAGATAGAATTGATTAACTCAATGCAAGTTAGAGTATAATTTTCTCACTTTTTTTTTTTTTGCTTTTTTTGTGTGTGTGTGTGAAATGGCTAATATGAAAGTATGATTTGCACATGTATAATGAGTATTGGGGGAGAAGAGTTGGAGGGAGAGAAAACATTTGAAAATACTTTTTAATGTTAAAAAGAAATAAATAACAATTGAAAGAGAAAAAATCTCATAGGTAATAATAGCTTTTCCTTAATTATGAAATCCAAAATATAATCACCTTGAACTACTATACTAGTTACTGCATTAATATTTTACTTGCTTGGCCAGCTGGTAGAGGTAATAATAACAATGAAATGAAAAATAATTTCAAGAACTCATTATGTGCAATATACTTTATTAATGCTATATTAATAAATCAAACTACCTCATTGGAAATGGAAATAGAATAAAAAGACTAGTTACTGTTCTCAAGAAGTTCACAATAGAATTGAGCTGGGCACACTTCACCTACAAACTGGCTATCATTGAACAGCACTTCACATTATGGGAGAAGGACTTCCTGTAGGATATACTCCATTTGAGTCATGGAAGAACCATATTGAGGGAGAAAAGAGCCTCATTATGGTTCATACCAGCTACAACTATCTGGAATACTTTACAGGAACTTGACCAATGTAAAATCTTTGGGGTGTTATATTTTAATAGATTTATCTTCAATACCACCTATGAACCAGAACAAAATAATTTATAGGTAGACTCATTGTTGTAACAGACATCATGTAGATAACCAGAGAATTAACAAACCCTTCATACCTGCAAACTTTGCATTCACTCACTCTGCTAGACATTATTCAATATTATGTACCAATAATAGGTGCAAGATACCTATGTCCAGTTGTTGTCGTCTACCTTCTAATACAAATTGACTACCATACCCAAAGGGTCTATCTCTGATGAGTTCCTTCATGTTCACTCATGACTATAAGTCGCCCAAGTGAGGCTCAAATAATGCAGTTCTCTTGTGCCTATGACATCATAGCTTAACAGAAAAATACTTTAGCCTGTTAAAGGTTTGTTGACCATAAATGTACTATAATATCTATTGGTATATCTAATTATATAGGTATATGCTTGGGCCAAGAATTCTAAAGAGAAGCCAGAAGACTTGTTGCAACCCCTTTTTATACCACTTTAACAACAGGCACTGTAAACATTGGACTTCATTGCATATTTGTTCCTATCCTAGGGGCAAAATGTCACATGGATGGTAGATACTTTGAGCAAAATCATTCATTTCCTTACCAATGATGGCCCTCCCACCACTGTTGGAGTCACCTGATTCCGTAGTAGATTATCCATATATAGTCTCCACTCTTTTATGAACTTTGATTGATGTTCCCAGATCATATTCCATTTACAGACTCCAATATTCAAAACATTTCATATAAAAAATTCTTTCCACAATGTGGAACTCCCAGTCTGATGAAAATATGAACCAAACCTTTGAACTGTATTTCAGATATTATACTTCAGACTTTCAATATAACTGACTTTCCTTATTGTCCACCACAAATTTTTTATAGCAGTAATGGTATCTATTCAAAACTCACACACTACTGGGATCACTAGATCACAATTTTGAGTTATGAAAGGACCTCTGAGGCCATTTAGTTTAAATCCTTTATTAACAGACAAGAAAACTGAGTTTCATTCAGTCACTTGCCCAAAGTTACCCGGGTAATAACTGTGGTAGGGCACCTAGTTAGTACAGTAGATAAAGCTCTGGGCCTAGAGTCAGGAAGACTTGAGTTCAAATGTGGCCTGAGACATTAACTAGTTGTGTAACCCTGGGCAAGTAACTTTACCTTTTTACCTCAGTGTCCTCATCTGTAAAATGAGACAGAGAAGGAAATGGCAAACCACTCCAGTATCTTTGTCAAGAAAAACCCAAAAAATAGTCATGAAGAGTCAGACACCTGAAAACAATTGAGGAACAAGAAAAGTCCGAGGTAGAATTTGAAATCGATGCCTACAGGTTTTAGGACCTGGGCTCTTTCCACCATGTTGCCTTTATATCTACTTATACAAACTAGTTTCCCTACAGATTTTTCACTCTACACTTCCCACATGGAAGACCTCAAAAAGATCTTGTATAACTAAACTTGTATCCCTATGTTAGAACTTCCCCAAACTCATTCACAATTCATTCTGGTTGGCCAAAACATCATGAAAATGGGAAGTCGATCTTTAATATACCTAAGGAACTTCATTACTAGTCACATACACACAAAAGAAATATTTAATAAGGGCAGCTAAGTGGAACAGTAAATAAAGCACTGCCCCTGGAGTCAGGAGGACCAGAGTTCAAATCTGACCTCAGACACTTGACACACTTACTAGCTGTGTGACCTTGGGCAAGTTGCTTAAGCCCAATTGCCTTGCCTTCTCCCCTCAAAAAAAAAAATACTTACTAGTATTGTTACTATTTAATATTTAACGGTGAATCCTACACTCAACCAGGCTACAGAATGCCCTTCACAATTATTAGTAAACTTGGAGGAGTTGTTGGGATTTTCCATCAGCATTGTTCTTATAAGTGAAGGCTTTGAGTTCATTGGAGGTACCCTGAGGGGAGAGATGAAGCGTCCTAGACAAAGCACAGCAACCTTGTTGTGGAAGAACAATGTGCTGTTGTAATAAGATAATGCTATGTCAGGAAAAGAAACTTTGTGGCTCCAAACTGTAATCTCATCAATTCTTTGCCTTCCGTCTTCTACTCCTGCTTCCCTTGTGGCAATGTAATGTGTGGTACAATGGAAAAAGTGGCAAATTTTGAATCGGGCCCCTTGTTCCAATTTCAGCTCTGTTACTGCTTGTATGGGCTTGGGCTAGCACTTTTACTTGTGTGGGCTTCAATTTTCTCATTCCAGCTCTAAATTTATGATTATATGTGTTCTCATTTTAGTTTGTTTCCTCTGCCATTACGCTGATTCTTCAAGTTTTGGATCATTTCTAAAGACTCCTTTTCTTTCAAGTTGAACTCTAGGCAATGAAGATTCTTCCTCCATTTTCTTTCTCCTATGGTAACCGATAGGCTCAATTCCTTTGAGTGATTACAGATCTCAGAGAGAAGGCTCTGTCATATCCTAGGGCTTGATTCAAACAAGAAAATGTCATCCTCAACTAGGAGCATCTTAAGCACCTCACCACACCCAGGGAATCACTTCTCAGTCTGGGTTCTGTGATGAACCTCTTTCATCAAAAATAGAAAACTAACAACAAAATAGCAAAATAAAACAATAAGAACAATGGGAAATAAACAACAGAAAATCAAACAAGTAGGAAAATAAAAACAAAAAGGAAATACTTTTGGCAGATACCAGTTTCTTTTTTGCTTCATCTGATGTTTCTTATCGTTCATTGAAAAGAGTTATTTTTGTTGTTAAATCTCCCAAGGAATCCTGTATAATTTTTTGCTATAGAGATGGGAAACACCTGCATGTAAAAGAGTCTGAAAGGAAGCATTTTGTCCCGCGGAATCATTTTTTTTTTTGTAATTAATAAGCAATTAGCACCGAGGAATATTATACTCTGAATCTTTCTGTTAACTGTAAAATGGAAGAGTTGTGGTCTCTTGTTTAATAGGACTTGGAAAAAACTGCTTGACCCCTAATAATACTTTCATTGGAATCTGAATTCCTCTACACCAGCCCAGAATAACAATGTGATACTATTTCTAAGATTTAAATTGTGACATGGGAAAAAACATTACATGATCTAATCAAAAACTCATTATTTCACTTTCAACATTTTGATAAAGAGAGGTTGATTTGTGTTAAAATCTAATCCTGTTAAACTTTGGTGAACTGTCCAAAATAATTGGCTAGTCTGAAGTTTTATCAAGCAGATGACTGCTTGCTATAATTGAATTAGTAGGTCTTGGAAACCTATTGACTATACAGAGATACTAACTAGTTATAATTATTGGGGGGGAAATTGAATGGAGGTCTTTTGATGCCAACTGCTGTCTTTGTTTGATTTTAGATATAGCCTCTGTGTGTTCTTATCCATATCTTGGTAAATGTAAAACCTCAGAAACCAACCCTCAAAAACGCACAATCAAGAGATGACATTTCCATGCAAATTGTCTTTAGTAAAATGTGGTTAAAGTTCAAAGACAAAGAGTTAGGGTTAGGCTTTTGTTTATTGTAAAGGTGTCTATAACAGAAATGATATAGTGAGTAGGTATATATTCCAGAAAAATCTGTGCATTATGTCTATATCATTTTATAGTGACCTTGCATTGGTTCCGACATCCATTCCATATTTGGATTTTGTGTTTTTCTGGCAGGTTTTGATCAGCCTCAGTGAGAATCTTGGAATTTGCTTTCCCAACAAATTTGAACATATGACTTTAAAAATATAGTCTGCTATTACATTTGTTTCTATTACATCAACATTTTAAATATATATATTTTGATAACTTTGTTTCAATATAATTGGTTTTCTTATTTTATGCATTATTGTGACAAAGGGTCAGCAGGCTTTACCAGACTGCAGCTGGGTGTCACAATGAATAGTGCAATGGTCTATCACAACTTCCTAAGACCATCTACATGCCAAATAAACTGTTTTCTAAGCAAAAATCATTGTGTAACGAAGTATTTGTCCTTGTTCTGCTTTGCTTTATTCCTCTTCCTAATTAACAATGAATTTTAAAAGAAAGGAAAAAGGACTTATTTCCAGAGAGGGCATTCTGATGACATTCCTTAAGCATAGATTTGTATATTTGGAATGTTGATAAAATTAGTCAATGTTAGTAAGATATCAAGCTACAAAACATAATTTTCCTTCTCTCAGATAAAGAGAAAAAAAATTTTAAGAGTTTAGGAGACACACATCTCACCTTCTTATGATGAGTCTGTCAAAGCCTCAAAATCTATTAAAATGCTGACATTAACCTGTCAGGAAGAATTAATGCAGCCACCTATTCTTCTTCCAAATGCTAGCGACATAAAACCCCTTACTATTGATCAGACTCAGCTATTCATTTTCATCCAAAGTTGAGTGGATGTTCTTAGACTCCATCAATAGGTCAAACAGGCTATCAACACAAACCAATAAGATCTGAACCCTGAGTCAGCATGCCAAGACGTCCTTGAAGAGCTCATATTAATTCCTCCAGGGATGATTATTTAATAGAAAATGGGCCTATTATTAAAGCAGAATAATAGCCCTTGATTGTGCTCCCTTCAAAATCTCCTTGTTCAGAGCTACTCTGGACATTTAAGTCATGCAGCTAGGTAGATATTCTAAATCATTAGTGTAGCAGCTTCATTATGTTGGAAGCCAAAAAAAAAAAATCATTCATGTGTAAACAATGTCAGAATGCCAATACTAGGAACAACAATAGAGGAGGGGTGGGGAAGAAACAAATTAAAAATGGCTTTAGCTAAGCCAGCTGTTACTTCTGTGAAGAGAGACTTAAAGGCTAAAAGAAACAAATACTCAAACCTTTGCGTTCCCCAAAGGGCTTGTGTAAGAGGAAGATTTCAAGCAGTGGAACTTAATTGTTGGTCAGAAAATGCCAACAAAAGCAGCTCTTCTGCCCAGCATGGTTTGCCCAGGCCAGAGGATACTGTTGAGAGGCACCTGTGTTTCAGACAAATCGTGAGTTAAAGAGTGTGGTGGCCTACTCTTTTTTGTGTTATTTCTTTCCTGTTCATTACGAGGAAGGATTACTTCCTTCCTACTCATTGTTGTCTTTGGTGTTATCAATATCATTCTGTATTCCTGGGGATGCAGTTTAAAGTTGGACAAGGAGGTTTCTGGGTAGCAAGTGATTTCCATTTTATTTATGCACTGAATTAGCCCTTCCTACTAGGTCCTGCTGGTTTCACTCCATGCAGTATGTCACAAGTACAATCTTCCTTTCTCCACGTTTTCCAAAAACATAAGATCTCTATGCACACTGACCAAGTTTTTACTTTAATCCTTCTTTTAAGATCTTCATGGGAACATGCCAGATTGTCAACAGGGTTCCTTTAAGAAAACCAACATCCCTAAATCTTCACAGAAGCACGGTTTTAGTTATACACCTCATTGTTTTATACAAACTGAGAGGAAAAAAAAATGAAAGGATACCTTTGCATCTGAATTTTACTTGTCAAGCAACTAGCAGAATCCTCTGTTGTTTTTACTTCATTAATAAGGGTCCTAATTTAAATATCCTTTTGCTAAATAGGTAAAAGAGTGGGCACATTCATTTGTAATTTATAAGCGACAAGCAGAATGGAAGACCAGATTCACTCTCCCTTTCCATGATATTGGACAGACCATTTCTATCCTCATCCACTCATGGGTGAGAATCTATGTGAGTAGCTTAAGGCAATATTTGGCTTTGGAATTGTTTCTGGCTAAGTGGCCAAAGAATATGGACTATTTCTATTAGTCTCAGTTCTCACACCAAAGGAAGATGTGTTCTAGAAAAATGGTGACTTATAGCTATTCATATGCACCAGTAGGCTTGATTCTCCAACCCCAGGCAAATACAGAGTGGCTTCCTATAAAATCATGAAAAAAGTGACTTTGGATGACCAGACAGGAAAGCAATGTCTTCCAACATCTTCTCATGCACGTTGGAGAATAGAACAGTTGGTGAACACTGTCAAATATTCCATTATAATAAAAAGGGATATAGTTTTTTAAACTATGAACTTGACAAACTCTAAATGAGTATTTCCATATGTAAAATAGAATAAAGAGAACTTTATGTGAAACTTGGAATCTGAATTATAGATACTTTGAAATTCTTTTTAAGTTTATGCCAAATTCAACATGCTTTTCAAAGGTGTCCAAATGATCTGTCTCCTACTCAATTCAATTTGTTCTCTTCTCTTCATTTTTTAAAACATTTCATTGAAAATAGTGTTATTTTAATGGCCTAAAATAATGAGTACACAGCATTTTTGTAGTGCCTTAGATTTTTAAACAAGATGCATTATGTGCATCTCTGCCTCATGTGAGGTCGAGATTACAGACATTATAGAATAATAAGCAATCCTATATAAATTGGCATTATCACTATTTTACAAAAGGACAAAAGGAGGTTTGGAGAAACAAGTGTCTTATCTATGATCACACAGCTAATATGCATCAAGAGTTTATTCTGGTCTCTTCAGAATCTAAGATCAATGTTTTCTATTCTATTTCATTGTGACTGTCACATAAAGGAGTATAGTTTTGGCAATGCTACTGTGGAAACAGAATCAGAGAGCTGAAAGGTGCCTACAATCCATAGGACTTCAGTTCCATTCATACATGAACAAGAATTCTTATTACGACTTCCCATAAGTAGTCATTCAGCCACTGCTTGAAGACTTCAATTAATTAAGCAATACAATGAATAAATCAATAAGCATTTATTGTATCTACTTAATAGAGAGGAATAGTGGGAAATAATTTTTCTTTTAAAATTCCGCTTCGGGGAGCTTACAACATTGTAAGGAAATGTGGAAAATCTGGGTTCCCAGTCTGGAACAAGGAAGAAACTTCCCAGTTACTGTTTTTCTGTATAGCTAACACTACCCAACCTGTCCTGCCACACACTCAGTCTGAAAACAAAGATACTGGAATTTCCCACAATTTCAAAATTCAGAGATATAAATAAGACCTATAACTTCCTTTCTTGTAGACTGGGAAAGGGAAAACATGTTCCCTTTAGCAGCTACCACTGTTAAAACTGCTTCCAAGTCACCAAGATCACCCAGCTGCTGGGGTAGGGTCAAGTGAGCCTCTCCCCATATCTGCTTCCAACTCATCTTTCCTAGGTTCTGTCTTCTGAAACTCTATGACATTTCCTTGCTTCCAAAGATGAGCAAAAATAAAAAATCCAAATCCCAGATGTCAATGTGGCTCCAGGCCACTTTTCCTTCTCTTGAGGAGATAGAATTCGTCTTTCTAAAAGGGTACTTCCATCAGGATTATTATATACATGTTATACATAAGGGAATTGAGACACAGAGGAGTTCACAGTAACTATACCAAGACCATGAAACTAGTAAGTGGTGGAAACCTGATTTAGACCCCTTTTTTGATTCTAATTCCCATGCTTTTTCCACTACAATCTACTGCCTCTACACAGCATGGGGCAATGGGCTGAATAAGCAAACTAGGCAGATTAGGACATCCACTCCTTTGAACCACTGGCATTGGCATAGATGGCATTGGCACATAAGTATAATAAGCAGCTCCTGTTTGTAAAGTACCTTACAATTCACAAAGCACTCTCTTCACAACAGTTGTTTGAATCACATAATGACAGTATTATTAACACCATTTGACATATTGTATCCCCCAGTGCATAAGCTCCTTCTGGGAAAGACCATTTTTATTTGTTTTTGTGTTCATATTTCCACCCTTTGCACATTGATACTTTGCATTTAACAAGTCACAGATATCTGGTGAATTGAATGAGGAAACACGCTTAGAGGAGCTTTGGGACTTTCCCTCAGTGTCTCACAGTTACTAAATTCTCAGAAAGAGAATTTAAATCCAAATCTTATGACTCCTGAGTCCAATGCTTTCTCCATTCTACCAGAGGTGAATCCCAGGGAGTGTAGAGACATCTGAAAATGCCCCATATCTGCCCACCTTTTTGTTAGATTATAGATTTTGATTCCCAAAACTTGAACGGCATGTGAGTTTATATAGCCCTTTCTATCCATGCTTTCTATCCATGGTCCAGACCCAAGTCCTCCACCTGGGAATGAATGATCACATCTGTATTATGGTTGCAAATGGTGAAATGCAACCAGTTCCCAGTGTAGGTATCTAGTCAATTACTGCTTTCCAAGGAATTCTGAATGGTGAGGAGTCATAGAAAGATGGGACAGTGATTTTAGAATAAAGTAAAGGATTTTGGCAGCAAGAAGTGGGAAGTAATTTTTGGGAAGAAAGAACAAAAAAGCACATGGATAATGTAGATAGCTTTGGTGTTGTAGAATAGAATTAGCCCTTCCTAGATTCACGTGGGCCAGGTATGTAGCTCGGTAGATAGAGTAGTGGTGCTGGAATCAGGAAGACTCAACGAGTTCAAATCCTGTCTCTGACATTTACTAGCTGTGTGACCCTGGGCAAGTCATTTTGTTTCAGTTCCCTACTTATAAAGTGATCTGGAGGAGGAAACAGCAAACCACTCCACTATCTTTGCCAAGAAAATCCCAAGTGGGCTCAAAAAGAGTCAGACATGACTTAACTACAGCAAAAAGGTTCACATAAATCCCTAGGTTGTTGTTCTTTGTCAGTTCATCCTGGTAAACAACAGACAAACTTCTGATCTGAAAGTTAAATAAATTTCCTTTTCTCCATTATATTCCATTTCTTCAGACTCATAGAAAATTATGTATTTGTCCCTGCATACAATATATAGTACTCCTAATTTTTTTTAAGTCTTCTGAGATTGAATTTTATTCCATTTAGTAAATAGGTATTAAGTATCTAATCTGTGCAATGATAGTAATTTTATTCATATTCACAATGCTTTCATAAAATTCAAGGATTTTAAGAGATAAGCAGAATCAGTTTCCTAGTGGGTGAGCTAATTTCTTTCTCGTTGTTGCCTTGACCTAACATAGCACAAGACTGATTCCACCAGGAGCGTAAGACAGATGTGGGAGAAAGAAAATCAACCACATTAGATGCTGGGTGTGACATCTGTATCAGCATATGCCAGGAGGTTTGAAGTTTCTTCTTCATGATTTCATTTAGTCTTATAGTGTCAGCAAAAGTAGTGAAAGAAGGGAAAATCGAGTCTCATAGGCACTTAGCTCAGGAGAGCTATTAGTTTGAGCATCTAAGTAAATTTAGGTCAAGGTTGTATTATACATCTTCTAATGCTACATTTCCCCATTGATCTTTTTCTCTCTGACTCCTACAGAGTTTGCATCTGTTCCCATTTTTTGTTAGTAGAAGGGAAATAGAATAAATGCAAATATGATGCTTATTTAACTTTTAGCGTCAAATTATGTCTCAGAAACTTTAACATCAGCCACACAATTTAAGCACAAAAATCATTTGTAAGCAATGGTGTTCTTTTGATCCAAGGGTACACCAGACATGCAGTCTTTGGACTTCACAAGCAGTCCCTGTTTTAATTTTATGATTTGTGCCATAGTAAAAATCAATGAGGTCCAATCTTTCTTCCTTAGTGGGGTGTGGAAGGGGGAATCAACATGTATTCTGCCACTGCATCAAATGTTCGTACATAAGGAATCTTTTTAATGGGAAGAAATATGGTGTAGTGGACAAAGAGTCAACCTCAGAGTCAGGAAGATTTGGGTTCAAATTCTGACATATTGACTATGTAATATTGAGCAAATTACTTAGTCTTCCAGTAACTGTTCTAGAGTAGAGATCGTCAAATGCGTGACCTGCTTTCCAACACTACTGAATGCTCTGGGAGCCAGATTTAAAAAAAAGTAATTGGAAAATATTTAACAAAATAAATAAAAATAGAATAGAATAGAATGTTAATTTGTAAGTGAGCATGTTCCTGTAGAAATCCTTAAATATTGTTTAGTATCCCTGTTTCTATCTTAGTTTGACATGACTGCTCTAGACAACTTTTAATACTGTTTAGTTTCAAGGAAGGTGCTGACTTACTTTGGTAGAAGGTTTTCCTTTACTGAGCAGCTCCCCAAAACAACAAAATCCCAGACCTACTAGATTCTATGCTATTCTATCACTTTCATGGCAGTCATTGTTGCTGTGCCACAATCCTTCAAGAGCGTGGTTTTCTACTAGTGGAGTGGGCATAATCCTCATGCTCACTTTCTTATTTTGGAACAACTTAACAAACTACGTATGAGTTTGTGAGTTCTGGTGGGCTCTGCCTTTACACAGAGCAATTCTCTTTTGAAACTGGCCAATAAAACTCTATTCAGAAATAGAAAAGAGATCACCTGGGTTTAAATCCCATCTGTCCCAGCTAAAACCTGTGTGACCTTGGGAAAGTTACACTCTATGACTCAGTTTCTTCATCAGTAAAATAGGGGAAGTTTCAATTACACTAGATGATCTCTAAGGACCTATCTGTCTGTCTTCCTTCCTTCCTTCCTTCTTCCTTCCTTTCTTCCTTCCTTCCTTCCTTCTTCCTTCCTTCCTTCCTTCCTTCCTTCTTCTTCCTTCCTTCCTTCTTCCTTCCTTTCTTCCTTCCTTCCTTCCTTCTTCCTTCCTTCC
>CM053591.1:22094725-22116445 GCA_028646515.1 Pseudochirops corinnae | reverse complement strand
GCCTATCTATCTAGTATATGTGTACATATATATCTGTATACACACATATATGTATCTGTATATGCACATAGATATGTATATGTATGCACACATATATGTGCACTTATATATGTGTGCACATACATATATATACATATATATATATATATATAAATTCTTATGATAATCCTTTTAAGAACGAGAACTGGGGGAAAAGGTTTAATTGCTGCCATCTTCATACAAAAAATGATAGCATTTAATGGCTATACTTCTTGGTCTAGCACTTAGTCATATTGCAATAAATATATATATATATATATTTGTATATATACATATATACTATATGTGTGTGTATATATATATATATATGTATTGCATGATATATTAGTCATATTGCATTATATTATTCTCCAGTAATCCTTTATATTTGTATACACACTTAATAACAAACAAAATGTTTTCAACATGCACAAGATCATTTGACCTTTCCAACACCCTTGTGTGGTAGGCAGCACAGGAACGTCATTAGAGGAAAGTCAGGCAGATAAATTAATGCCTAGCCCAGGAGATTTTCAGCTTGAATGGAATGAACCTGAGGCTGAGAGGGGTTAAGTGATTTATCCAAGGTCACACAACTAGAGAGTAGCCTGGGCAGGATGTGAACTTAGGTATTTCTGGCTCCTTTTTAAAAGATTTATCTTTGAGAGATTTTTTAAAATTAGTAATATGTATGAATATTCATTTAGTGAGACTTTGTATTAATGATAGACTATTTTACCAAGAAAATGGTTAAAATATTTATAAATTTTTTCCCAGTCATTTCTTATTCTGATCCTATTTGTACTATCATAAAGACGTTGAATGGAAAGAACATTGTATTTGGAATCAAAGGATCCAGGTTCAGATTCTGCCTCTTCTTCTTCCTACCTTCATGACCTTGGGTCACTTCTCTGGGCATTAGTTTCATCATTTTAAAAATGGAAGTTGGGATATATTACATGACCTCCAAGGTTCCTTTTAGCTCTTGATCTACATGTTTAGTTATTTCTATGACAATAAACCATATGGTATTTAAGATATTATCAGAGATTCTTATTTGCTGTCAGAAAATGATTTTTAACAATACTATTTTGTACCCTTAATATTTGTTTCAATGAAGAGAGAGGCAGTATGGCTTAGTGGTTACAAGGCTGGCCTTCGAATCTGGAAGATCTCCATCTTGTACTGGATACATAACCATGGACAGGTATATTAAGCTGTTAGTGCCCTACGTAAGTCTCTAAGTCATAGGTTGCTGACCTAAAAAAAATCATTGATAAGTATTTTTATTTTGATTTCTGTTGTGTGTCCTTTTGTCTTCCTCTCAATAGTTTCTTTATAAATTGACACAATGTGATCACAGTTCACTGCATAGTCGGTCTCAAGAATGGCGTTACCTCTCCAGAGCCAGAGTGTTTGCGAGTCATCTGCCTGCTCACATTTCACTAAGTGACTGCTTTTTGTTTCTCTCAAGTGACAATTAGAGGCTTTAAGCACCATTTGGTTGATGCCATTGAAAGTTCTCTGTCTGTTTCAGCTGAATAGGAATCTGGTGACTGATTCCTTCTTCGCTGCCATGTTGTGAGGAAAGAGTAAGAAACCAGATCTCTGAACAAATACCAAGTTTGGACGTCAGTACATTGTCTGCCTCATGGTTATCAAGCATGTGCCAGTCAGCGTGGTTTTTTTTCCTCTTCATTCATTGCAACCAAAAGAAGATTGAATTTGCTGAAGATAACTGTTTCCATACATCTTTCCACCTAGATTAATCAAAGTATAGGAGTATATTATAAGTTTATTTCTATGAATCATTGAATAACTATTAGGACATGTCTCCTGAGTTAGGAACTGCTAAATACAGATTTTATTCTTCATAAAATATGTATAAAGAATCACTTCTGCTCACTAGCACCTGTCTTCAAATTGATAACTTTTGTATAAATCCAATAATCATTTATTAAGTGTGCAAGACACTATGGCAGGCCTAGAGAGATAAAATGAAGGATAATAGCTTCCCTGACTTTGAGAAGCTTACAATGAAGTAGAATAATAAGACCTGAATGAAAATAACTATAAGTTTAGAGATGACAGTAGGAGGGATCAAGAAAAGATAGAGAAAAAATTTGAAAGGGATCATTTTGGGGGTAAGGGAAAATCAATAAAGACTTAATAAAAGAGGTAGCAAGATCTTAAGGGAAATGTGTATTATTTATGTATTTTGTGTGTAATTATATATATTAACATTAGTTTTATTGATTAATAATTAATGACATATTAACAGTATATTCATGTTCTTCATGATATATCATGTGATATGTAGATTATACATATGATATAGTTATAGATATATATACTTATATATGTGCATATATTGTATGTATATGTATACACATATTATATACATATATAATCTTAAAGTGAGCTTTGAATAGAATGCTGGATTTAGAACTAGAAAGATAGGTTCAAACTCTGACTTTGACACATACTGACAGTATGACTCTGGAAAGTCACTTAATCTCTCAATGACTGAGACAACTTTAAATTGCAGAGAAGGTATCAATCTGCTTTTGGAAAAGAGACTTTACTTATGTGTCCTCTGTAACAATAAAATCACACATTCCATCCCATGATAAATCATAGACTCTGACCTGGAACAAATCTTAATGGTTATCTAATCTTTAAAAAAAAATTTTTTTTTTAATCTTTTGCTTTTTGGAGGGCAATTGAGGTTAAGTGACTTGCCCAAGGTCACATGGCTAGTAAGTGTTAAGTGTCTGAGGTCTGATTTGAATTCAGGTCCTCCTGACTCCAGGGCCGGTGCTCTATTCAATGCATCACCTAGCCACACCAGTTGTCTAATCTTTTTCCAATTTTTGACAGAGGAAAGAGGTAGGATTTAGTCCCTATAAGCCCAAGAAAAGGGGAATAGGGAGTTACTTTTGTAAAACACTATTTGGTTTTCATAATTTGTTTTATTTAAAATTTCCTATTGAACAACTAGATTAAAGCTCCATAATCCTATTGGCCCTACCTTTGTTTGACAGGGTTTTTAGATTTTTGCTTGTTTTCTTCTTTTCAAATTCAGGGAGTTTGTTTGGCCATAGTAATGATGCTGACCCTAGTTACATGTTTTTCTTTTAGCCTCCTATTTGATTCTCAATGGAACTTAGGCAGAGAAAGAGGGAAGTGACTGCCCCAGGTTAGGAAAAGAATGAGTAATTTCCTTGTTTTGCTGCTCTGCTTAAGGGCTTCTGCAATAAAAGGAAATTGAGACTACCTGGAGTGAGGACATATTTACCAAAGCAACTTAATAATAAAGCTTGGTAGATTTAGGCTGAGTTGATATGAGTCAAAACTTTTCGAAATGTTCACAATTTGGCAGAATAGAACAATTCGATTACATTCCACAAGCTTTCATTAAAGAGAGACAGAGAGAGAGAGAGAGAGAGAGAGAGAGAGAGAGAGAGAGAGAGAGAGAGATGGAGAGAGAGAGAGAGACAGAGAGAGAGAGAGACAGAGAGAGAGAGACAGAGAGACAGAGAGAGAGAGAAAGGGAGAAACAGAGAGACAGAGAGGGAAAGACAGAGTCAGACAAATAAAGAGAGAGAGAGAAAGAGAGAGAGACAGAGAGAGAGAGAGAAGAGAGAAACAGAGACAGAGAGAAGAGAGAGAAACAGAGAGACAGAGAGAGAGAGAGACAGAGAAGACAGAGAGAAAGGGAGAAAAAGAGACAGAGAAGGAAAGACAGAGGCAGGCAAATAAAGAGAGAGAGGGAGAGAGGGAGGGAGAGAGAGAGAACAGAGAGAGAGAGAGTGGGAAAGAGGGAGAGAGAGAGAAATGGGATATATCTATACATTCATGTGTATAATATGTATGTTTGTTTATATGCACACACATATACATATATATACACACAAATATGTGTGTGCATGTACATACATACCTACATATACATACACACATATGCATCAATGTGTCACAAGGTAAAATGTGAAGGGGGAAAAGCCTTGGTAAAATTCTATGAGCAAATAGAGGAGAAGAAGATCACTTTTACCTGGGAGATCAAAGAAAGTAAATAGAGCAAGGAAGACAAGAGACAGACAGTGATCATATAAATGTAAATGGGAAGGAAATGAAGCTGAATTCTGCACAATTATAGTGCTTAATCTTGGACCCAGAGATGAGACTGAAAATGTACATGCCTCCCATTACTAAAAATTGATGAGTTTTGATCAGTTTTACCCAATTGTTTTTTCTTTTTTTTCTTTTAAAATTTTTGTTATAAGCTGTGGAATGGCTCGCTGAGCAGGAGAGGTTTGAGCTGGCCCAAGGTCACATAGCTCCTAAATAACAGGACTAGAATTTGAAACTCGATAATCAAGTGTCTCTTTTTAAAATTCTACATAAAAGAAATTATTCTTTATTTTTACCTTGTTTGATATCAAGAGTTGGTTTTTTTTTTACTTTTCTCTTTCACAACAAAAATTAAAATATATTATTATAGTGATACGTATACTCACATACTATACATGCGTATAACTGCAGTACAGTGTATAACTGGTGTGGCTAGGTGATGCATTGAATAGAGCACCAGCCCTGGAGTCAGGAGGACCTGAGTTCAAATCAGACCTCAGACACTTAACACTTACTAGTGTGTTATTTGCCTGACTCTGTCTTTCTCTCTCTGTCTCTGTCTCTCTCTGTCTCTCTTTAATGAAAGCTTGTGGAATGTAATTGAATTGCTCTATTCTGCCAAATTGTGAACATTTCGAAAACATTTTGACTTCTTTGGAGTCAAAAGACCTGGAAATGCATTTCAACCCAGGGATCTTGGGTAAGTCATTTGATTCCTCTGGGTCTCAGTCTATTTCCCATCTGTACAATGAGGGGACTTGAGTAGGTGGTCTTCCAAGTTCCTTTAAAAAATAATCTGTGATCGTATGTGTGATGACCAACCCTGACAAACTGGACTCTTCTCAGCAATGCACAGCTATAAGACTTAACTCTACATGTCTCAGGATGGAAGAAGATGTCTACATTCAGAGAAAGATCTAGAAAGACCTGAGTTTAAATGGAGAATGAAGCAATCTACATGCTATCGTTCTTTTCCGTGTTTGGTTTTGTTTCCTTTTTCCCATTGTCCACTCCATTGGTTACAACCCTTCTATACAACCAGACTAATGTCCAATGTGAAAGTATTTGCAGATTCTATACTTGACTTCATACTGTCATGATGGGGCGGAGTGTGGGAAGAGGAAGGGGAGAAAACTTGAAACTCAAGGGACTCTGGAATTGAATCTTGCAAACTAAAAGTAAATAAAGATGCCCTTTAAAAAACTAAAAAATAAAAATAAAAAATAATCTGTGATAGCAGAGAGGGAAATAGAGAGACAGAAAAAGAGACAGAAAAATAGAAATAGAATAAAGAATAGATATGATGAGGAATTGTTATACTTAATGTAAAATTCGTATTCATATTCATTTAAATACAAATAATTATAATACAAAACTGATACTTCATAAGGTCCAAGGGGGAAAAGATCATTAAGAACCGGAAAGATCAGGTAAAGAGGAAATATTTAAGTTGGACTCCTTCAAGTAGGAAGTAGCATTTAAATTGGATCTAAAAATGGATCCTCAAAAACAGTGACCAGTAAGAAGTTTCTCTGGCTCTGGCTCTGGCTCTGGCTCTGGCTCTCTCTCTCTGTCTCTGTCTCTCTCTGTATATATCTATATATTATGGATATAGATATAGATATAGGTATATACAGAGAGAGAGAGAGAGACAGAGAGAGAGAGAGAGAAAGAGAGAGAAGTTCAGTAAGGTGTCTGATTGTACAAGGTATTGAATGCCATGCTAGTGTGGCAATCATTGAGTCATTCAATTATCCCCACCACCTAAGTGATGAGATGTTTTGCTCTGATATATTTGTCAAGTGAAAACAATTTAATCAATAAGAGATATGATAAAGGCTTAATATTGAATTGATTAATCATAGGCTTTAGACCAAGGCCATTGTTTTCAACCCTTGCTTCAGACTAAGAGAGAAAATGACTTTGATCAATTTAGGTGTCCTTCAAAGTATTTCAGTGAACCGAAAGAAAGCTCAAAAGAAGTGTTGGAATTTGTTAAAGAAAATTGATCTATGGCAGCTTCAAGGTTCTATGAGCCCCCATCAGAAAAACTATACCATACATAAAGGGAACATTTGAGAACTGCAGTAAACAGTCTTCCATGAGCTGTGAGCCATTTCTTTGCCATGTGTGCTCTCTAAGCTTGAGAATACTTTCCCCTGGATTCCATATATTCTTATGGTGAAGTGTGTCACAGACACAGCAGGGGTGTGGGGAATGTTCTTACAATCTCTTCTTAGTAACAACACTAACTAAAAAGGTGATTAAGTTTATCAAGATAATTTATGTCAACGAAGGAACAATAGGACCACGCTCCTAGGGGCTCATAAAGTATAGCACTTAAAAAGACTACTCCCACAACTTTTCAGGGCTAAGGATGGAACCTTGAGGAGAGATGTAGCAACTCCCTTCTGGATAACTAGAAAGCAGATTCGGAATTGCCAGTGTCAGTGGAGTTTGCAAGAGAAGTTTCAGAGACTATGTTACTCTATAAAATTTAAATTTTAGTTGGTATGTATACATTTATGCTATTTTGTTAACTGCTAAGTAAAGAATGCTATATCATGGCCACTTGAATCAGAAGTCACTTTCTCTATAATATACAGGAATTTCTAGGTCTTAATAGCAAAGAACCTTAAAGATTAGTTTTTCCTGAAAGCTAATCTCTGCTTTCAGCATTTCAACAGTCTATAATAATAAAATGAAATCTCTGCATGTTGGCTTTTTTCTATTTAACTGACTCTCATGAATATTTCATCTGAGGTTATTACTGATATTCATTCCCTCTCCTTCAAAAAGAAATACATACAAATCATAGGAATTAGAGATGATCTCCAATCCAACCTCTCATCTTGCAAATAGGGAAATATATAATAAGTAGCAGAACTGAAATTTAAGACACAAATATAATACATAGTGCTTCTTAGAGACCTTAAGGATCATACATAACTTCCTCAAACACCTGATGTTTCCTCTGAGTATTCTGTGTCTTGGAAAAAATATTGGGCAGATGGGGAGGGACTGCGCTGTGATGGTTTTACAGTTCCTCTTCTATCAAACTTGATTCTGTTTTCTTCTAGTTTCTAGTTTGGAGTACCCAGCAGACATGCCAACATGTTTCAAGACTGCCCAGTTCTGGGACAGCTAGGTTGCACAGTGAATATAGCACTGGCCCTGAAGTCAGGAGGACCTGAGTTCAAATCCGGCCTCAGACACTTGACATACTTACTAGCTGTGTGACCTTGGGTAAGTCACTTAACCCCAATTTCCTTGCCTTCCCCCCTCAAAAAAAAAGACTACCCAATTTCTTCTTCCTCTCACTACCCTCACATAGATAAACAGAGTCAGTATCTGCCACTTCTCATGGTATCAAGGGTGTGGGAATGTTCTGGCAGATGACTAGAGACTTGAGAAATCTCCACCAGAGTTTTGCTCATCACTCACAAACCTGCAATTTTCTTTGTGCTCTTTTGTATGGGTGCTTAGGGGAGCTTGGACAAAGGGTACTTAGTGAAGTTCTCTAGAGTTAAGTCACAAGGTTTTTAAACTTGGCCCAAATTTCTATCTTTTTATCTTCCTGCATCACCTGTAGTTACTTTCTATCTGCTACATAATTTTTTTCTTTTGAAGCTGTGGGTTTCAAGAGGTTTGCAGAAAGTGACTATTCTGTCGTTTTTCTAGTTACATTCCCTTCATTTGTTTTTTACTGTGTTTGCTTATTATGCTTCACATGATTTTTCAAGATGACCACCCAGATTGCAAAGTGAGGTCATGTATCTTGGATGTGGCTTTTCTTTCTGCCTTGCTAAATACTTAGACTAACCAAATAATGAATTTAAATAAATTCCAGCAGATTCACTGATGGGAATGATTTTTTTATAAAGAGCAACAGCATAATCACAGCAGTTTTTCACAAAAATAAATGATATTCTGAGAATAGTTCAGTTCATCATGAGAATGTATTTGAGTCTTTGAAATCCCCTTTATTTTAATGTAGGCTCTTTTGAGTCCTCATTCAGAGGGCCAGTTGACATAGCCATAGTGCTAGGATGTGGGGAGTCAGGATGAGGATGTAAGGTGGTACCTAGATGGTGTGAGGCATCACCACTAGGTAATGTAGTAAAACACACAGTTTAGCTGGCCTGGAGTCAGGAAAAACTCATCTTCTTGAGTTCAAATCTAGCCTCAAATACTTAACTAACTTTGTGACCCTGTGCAAGTCACTTAACCCCGTTAGCCTCAGTTTCCTCATCTGTAATAAGAGCTGGAGAAGGGAATGGCAAACCATTCCAATATCCTTGCCAATAAAATGCCAAATGGAATCACAGAGAGTCAGACACAACAGAAAAATGACTGAAAACCAAGAAAAAGAGGAGAGAGAAGCCAGAGATGTCAATAGTGAGCTAGAGGGAAGGCACTTAGACAGACATGGAGAGGGGAAATTAGCCAATCTGAAAAGTCAAATTGAGAAATTCAGACCACTAAAATTATTCAAGCAAAAATTATTTGCCCCAAGATCATTCCAGCAAAACTTCCTCTACTTCCCCACCATGATAGATTTAATGCAACTTCCCTCCGCAATAGAAAAAATATAACTAAATATATATCTTCTAAAGCCACTATTAAAATGTTTTCCCAAATTTGGGGTACTTTATGAATGCAAACTTCACATTACATTTATTGCAATTTTACTTGATAAACCCAAAAGCAATATAGTTCCTGATCCCCTCACCAATGTGAATGAGAATGGCTTCATGTATCATTTTCTACAATATCACTAATAACTTCAAACTGGGCAATTCTTTGCTATTGTGGTCTTTGGTTGTATGTAGCTGGCTTTAAATTCAATATTTTGGAAGCTCCTTTTATCCCTGTTGCCTGTTGCATACAACAGAGACTTAACAAATGTGGATTAAATTGAATTGTGGAAAATGGAAATGAAAACTAGAGTCTGTCAAAAATGGGAAATAGCTCTGTCATGTTTATGCCTTTGTGGAAACCAATAAGTATTGAGAAATGTACACTTTGTTCACTGGAGTTGGCATTTGAATTGTGATCTGAAGAATGGATAGAGTTTCAACAGGTCCAGGGAGAGGTTGTTGCTCACTTTGGGAAGAGTGAAAACAAACACACATCATTAAGGAAGAAATTCAGGGTGTATATGAGAGGTCATGATCACAGAATACATGGATAGGACTACTATGAAATAAGGTGTCATGGCGCCAAATTATGAAGGGCCATGAACGACCCTTTACAATATATAAGGGATTTTAATTTTACTTAATAAGCAATGGGTAACTTCTGAAAATAAAGGCTTATGGGAGGTGGGGGTTCCCCCTTAAAGGAATCAATCTATCTACTGTATGGAGGGTTAGAAAGGGAAGAGAGGAGGCAAGATGACCTGTTAGGAAGCTGTTGCAATAGTCTGAGTTGGTGGGCAATATGAATCTGTATTTGCACTGCTGCTCTGGGAACGAAAAAGAAGGAATGAAAATGAGATATTTTGGCAGTAGAATTGGCAGTTCCTAGTCATTTATTTTATATGAAAGGTGAGTTTCTTGAGTAGGCATGGATACATAATTCATCATTTAGTGGGAAATCTATTAGTTATAAGCTTATCTGTATTTGGCTGGATTGGTCTTCATTTTCTTGCCAAGACCATAGTTGAATACTTTCCAACATGATCCAGGCTATGAAATCTGATGAGGCATTGAACTAGGAATTTTGTGAAATAGAAGTGTTGTGATGAATATCATCCAGGAGCTGTATAATCAGAAAAGGGGGTGGACTGGAATAAGGAAAACAGATCAGCAACTGGAGGGCTGCATTTCTTTCCACAGAATTTATAGGAGGGTATGGACAAGAACCACCAGAGGAGAATAACATATTGATTGATAGGCCGTGACCTGTACCAAAGGAATAAGTACCTGAATAAAATAATTATTGATCACATTAAATATTGAAATATGAAAGAAGGAGAGGGAATATTAAAAGACTAAACAAAAGTTTTAAATACAGGAGAGCTGGAACAGCTAGGTGATGGAATGGAGAGAGCACTGGGCTTAGAATAAAGAAGATTTTGTCTTCCTGAGTTCAAATCCAGCCTCAGACACTTACTACCTGTGTGACCCTGGGTAAGTTATCTAACTGCTTGCCTCAGTTTTTCATCCATAAAATGAACTGGGAAGGATATCTCAAATCACTCCAGATATCTTTGCCAAGAAAACCTCAAATGAGGTCACAGAGAGTTGAATACAACTGTATAAAAACAACAATAGGAAGATAGCCTATAAAGATTTAATGATCCTTCCATCAGTACTCACCCCCAATATCAAGGAAGATTCCCATATCTGAGGTTAGTCACCCTCAGACACCTAACAGGAGGGACTAAGTTAGCCAACTCCAATCCCTGGAGATTCAGGGATGATTCTCTGACGTCGTTGGCTTGAGTTTCCCCTGGTGTGCTTCCTTTCCAAGATTATCAGTTGAGAATCATTTAGGAAGCCAACCTTATATATTTCTCTTTAAGAAACGGGAATTTACTAAAGCTGGTATCAACAACTGGTAGACAGTTGTTATATCGTCATTCAGTCACATCTGACTCTTTGTGACCCCATTTGGAATTCTCTTGGCAAAGATATTAGAATGGTTTGCCATCTGCTTTTTGTTCAATGGATCAAGGCAAACAGGTTGAATGATTTGCCAAAAGTCAAAGAACTAGTGAGTGTCAGAGATTGGATTTGGTCTCAGACACACACCAACTGTGTGACTCTGGCCAAGTCTCTTAACCCTGTTTGCCTCAGTTTTCTCATATGTAAAATGATTGGGAGAAAAAAAATGGCAAACCACTCCATTATCTTTGCCAAGAAAACCCCAAATAGGGTCATAAGGAGCTACACAACTGGAAAATGACTGAACAACTGCCTGATACCAGCTTCTGCATTCTATCTCCTGTACCTAGCTGCTTGGGTGTAAAATACCCTTCCCTGCCCTCTCTTCCAAAAAAAACCCCAAAGACTTGTGTATAATTATCCCTTATGAGGCCTATTCACTGGATGGGCTTTACCTCACTCAAAGAGAGAACTTTAAAGGACCGTAGGCTAATAAGGCCAGTCTCCTGTTGCATGATCGGCCATCTTCAGTCATCCTGATGAATATCTGGTCACTAGAATGTAATGGTAAGGGAATTTGAAGATCTTCCCTGCCCCTTAATGGTCCGCACTTGGAACCCAACAAGAGAAGCTTGCTTAGGTGATTTTTTTTTTTCCAGGAAGGCCTACACCTTTTGTTACTTTGTAATTGGACAGTGAGTCAAGAAGGTTGTGGTGTACTCTGACCCTGAAGAAGGTTATGTAAACTCTAAGATGAGGTTTTGCTTTGGGGATCACTCATGGGAAGAGTTGTATGATTTGGCCAAAAGAGACTCTGGGCAGCCCTTGAACCCCCTGGCTTTGAAACCCCAGATGTTGGTGCTTCTTTCTCTGGTAACTATGTATGTATATAATCGTCAGACAACTAGAAGCTCTATCTGTTGGTCTGTTGAATTGTGCTATTTTCTCTGTCTGTACTTTTTGTCTGCTTGTAATTTCTGTTCATATTTTCTATGAAGTTCAGGGTGCTGACTTTTTCCCCTCAACTAAGTAAATGGTATATCCGTTTGATTAAAGTAAAGTTTTTTAGTTGCTTTCCTTTTAGAAAAGCAGATCAGAGAACCTGTGCTAGCAGCCATCCTGGATATTCTAGGGAGCTTGCTGTTACATGGACCCAGATAACTCTGGAGGAGAAAGTGAGATTGGTGACCTTGCACAGCCCTCCTTCACTCAAATCAAAGTTAATTGGTAGTCATGTCATCATCTCCCTGATGTGATGATAAGAATGAAGGACAAACACAACAACCTAAGAGTCTCAGAGGAAGAGTGCTCAAATCTTAGAAATTACATGGAGCATGTAGATAAATCATAGGTGCTTTTCCCATTTGTAGGTTGCTCAAGAAATTGCCCTTGGGCATGGTCTAAACCTCTCTGGTAAATGTTCTTGAAGAGCTGTGAGTCTAGTTTATATTTGGTTTCCAGTGATGTGAACACTGCTACCAACTGGCCTGTGTCTGAGTAAACATCTGAATTGGGGTCTAGGACACTAGCTGAAAAAAAAATAGGAATGATGAGAAGAAAAGCAAATCCAAGATTCTCTGAATCCCTCTAATCTGCCCAGGACCTTTTCTAATCAAAGTAGAGTAGGAAGAAAAGAGACTTGGTTGAGGCTAAAGTAAAGGCTTCTTCTCTCTCTCCCCACCCTCACCCCAAAGCAGTTCCTTCTGGAGAGGGGAGAGGTTCATCTAGAGTTCCATAATCACTCCAATTCCTGGAATTGCCCCATCTCTTCAACTTAACACATTATATACAGATGTTCCCAAAAGGATAAAGAAGTATCTTTCGATCTATGACATGAGGGTCATCTGTAGAGAGGTGAAATTTTAATTTGGGAGAGGGAATAAAATTGCCAAGAAAAGGAGTATAGAAATAAAATCAGTTCCAAGTACAGAACCTTGGGGAAAGAGACACTTATAAAAACTGGGAAAAGGATGAGGAGACAGAAAATATAGTTGTTAGCGGGGAGACGTAAGAGAGTGAAAAATCTCAGAAGTGAACATTTATCTAAAGACAACATTCAGAAAAAGGTCAATGGTATGAAATGTGACAGAGGTCAAAGAGAATTAGGACTGAAAAAAGAGCCATAAGAATGGGTCATTTCAATAGGGTGGTAGGGACAGGAGCCAGATTAAAAATAGTTGAGGAAAGAGTGGGTGGCGAGTAAGGGGAGGTGGAGACATTTTCAAGAAATCACTTGGACAGATTTACTGCCACGCAGAAATCATTGACTGCCAAGATTGAAATTCAAAATCCCTGTTTCTCAGGCCAAGTATATGCTGTATGAAGAAAATAAATATCTTCTCTAGCCAGAAGCAGGGTGCAGAGGGGGAGGGAAACTCATTTCCTTTGTGATGCTTTCTGCAGTTTGGTTTACTTCATTTTTTCAAGTCTCAGTGACTTTCCAGTGACACCTCTACTGGTTTGCTTTAACTTTATCTTCTTACTTTGTAAAGCTTATATTCCTCAATTAGCTTGGAGAGGGAAAGAGGGGAGAAGGAAGAAGTATCAGAGATATGGGCTTTTGCCTCCTCATTATTTACTTCCTCTATTATTCATTGAGAGATACCACAGGTTTGATAACACTGGAGATCCATTAACAGCCAGGAAATACACAAAGGCTCATTATTCTGAGAACTTCTAGATACTGAAATTTAACTTCTATTTGGATAAGTTGGGGTTTTTTAGACAGGGTTGCCTATTGAGCTGTATTTGATTAAATATCTTTTAAGCCTCTATTCATTGCCAAGACTTAGATAACAGTAAGTTTCCTGATATATCATTAGTTCCAGAAGGATAATTTCTATTGCTTAAGAATGAAGCCAAACAGCAGGCTCAAAACTACTGTATCTATCCTGACTTTCAACTGGTCTTGAATTAATCTTCCAGTTATCTTTGAACCAGTTTTCTTTTCTCTCATTTTGTCTGTATCACATATATGTACTTATCATCACTTCCACCTAAATCCACTCTCTACTCCAACTGGATTGAAATCCTTTTCAATACATTAATCAAATGACAATTGTCAAATATATAGGTATCAATATATATGCATATATGCACATATATAGTTTATTTGGTTATTATACATTCATTATATTATATATTTTTTAGTATTTGGCCAAGTCAGAATTTAGTAGATTGACAGGTCTAGCATTGTATGACAAGTTCATTGACTTGACCCAGGATGTCATCCCTATCACCTCTATTCTCCATTACTTTTATTCATAATCTTTTTACCTTAGAACACTCATCTGGGGGTGGCTAGGTGGTACAGTGAATAGAGCACTGGCCCTGGAGTCAGGAGGACCTGAGTTCCAATCTGACCTAAGACACTTGACACAAAAAATCTAGCCATGTGACCTTGGGCAAGTCACTTGACCCCAATGGCCCCACCTTCCCCCCTCCAAAAAAAAGAACACTCTTCTGAATTGGTGTTACGTTCTAATTAGTTTTTCAGAGCAGATCTCAGTAAACTACTTCTTTATTTGGGAGCCTTCTGCCTGCCTTTGTCTTTCCTTGTATTGCTAAGCAATAATGGAGAAAAAGATATTCACCTACCTTATTCAAACTTCTTTCATCTCCCACAAATTCTTTCATGATACGAAATAGCTCCTGGTTCTCTTGTGATTGACAGTTATTCTAAGTAATTTGTTATTTTGCATATAGTGTGCTGTTTGAATTTTTTACTGTTTCAGTTCACCTCTTAACACAGGTTTAATGCAAATAATAAAGAGCCTTAAAGTAGCATGCCATGCTTTAACTGGAATAAACTTCATTAGGAAGCTAAGTGATAGCATGAATAGAGCATGGTACCTGGATTCAGGAAGATCTGAGTTTAAATTTAGCCTTCAAACAATTACTAATTATGTTATCCTTGGTCAGTCACTTAACTTGTCTGTCTCATACTTATCTTTAAAATAGAGATAATGCTAGCACCTACTTTCAAGGGTTGTTATGAGGATAAAATGAGAGACTTGTAAAGTACTTTATAAACCTTAAAGCACCTATGTTCGTTCATATCTGACCCTGAATGGTTTTTTGGGGTTTTCTTGGCAAAGATACTGTAGTGGTTTTCCATTTCCTTTTTCAGGTCATTTTACAGATAAGAAAACTGAAGAAAACAGGGTTAAGTGACTTGCCCAGGGTCATACAACTAGTAAGTATCTGAGGTCACATTTGAATTCAGGTCTTCCTCCACTGCCCCACCTAATTGCTCCACCATATAATACTTTACTATTATTATATGTATTTACCAGCCCTTAACTCTAGTCTCCAAAACAGTAGTCTTTTTTTTCCTTTACTAAGTTCCCTCAGTTTCCCTTAATGATTCAGAAAAAAATTTTCTTTAATGACTGAATGCCAAAGTTTAAATTGTGACTCCAGATGTAAAAGTTGAGACAAAATGGTTCATAGAGGATGTATAAAATAGTCAGAAAGGGAGAAAAACATCTAGTGTCCTAATTCCATTTCATAGAAAGAAGACAAAACAACAACAACAAAAAGTCACCAAAACTTGCACCTTCTTAGCCCTCACAACCAATCAGGCAAGTATTTACTCTGTCAATCATTCTGGGCTTCAGCATTTATAGAAGGAGATTCAGGATGCATGCATGACTTTTGATGTTTTGAGTGATCTAGAGTTTCATAATTGTAAATAATGTAGTCACAGAGATTTCACAGAGCTTCTACACCTTACCATCCTGTGTGATTCCTGTCCAAGTTTCCTCATAAATCTAAAGAGACTGATTAGGCTCATTAGGGACGTTGTCATTGCTAAGTCATTTTTTCAGTCATGTCCGACTCTCCATGATCGCCTCCTTTAGGGACTTTATCATTGCTCTTTTAGCATCTTAGGTGTGCCAGTGTACATTCAAACATTTAAGAAGTACAGTGGATAACATTGGACTTGGAATCAGGAAAACCTGAGTTCAAATCCCAGCTCAGTTATTTACTAGCTGTGTTACTCTGGGCCAGTTACTTAACCTTTGTCTGCCTCAGTTTCCTCATCTGTAAAATGCAACTAATAATAGCACTTAAAGATGATAAAATGAGATAATATTTATAAACACTTTGCAAATCTTAAAGGGCTATGTAAATTTTAACTATTTTATTATTTCCAACGTGACATTGGATTTGACACCTTTTGTCTCTTTCTCCGTGACACTGGATTTCTGCCTTTTCTTATTATATATGCCTTTAATAATATTTATTACAACACTTCTTGTGCACAATTCATTGCTGGTAATCTGCCACTTGTTTATATCTGCCATATACTTTCCCCTTGACCTTGAGATGTGTGACATTTTAATTGCTATGGGGATCTGGCCTATACACAAAGTGTCTCTAATGACATCATTCCAGTGGAGAGGCTAGAAAATCTGCATCCTAATTCTGGGAGAAGTGGGATGACATGGAGTGGGAGTGCTTAGAGAAACAGTGGAGCAAACGTGTACCTCTGTAACTGAATTTGGTTCACTAATCACATGCTGAAAAGGAAGCTCTTCGACTAGCAATGAAGGCATTCAAAAAGCACCATCTAGATCAGCCCCTGCCTCTTTCATCCTAGCACTTTTAGGAGAGCTTGGTGATTCCTTAGTAAGTCATGACAATGAGATGATGCTATAGGGGGAGTGTTTTAGGGGAGTTTGGCTTCTCCCTGCTGTAAAGCCAAGTACAAGCAGCTTTCCAGAGGACTGCTGCTGTAAATAACATTAAAATTCTAATCACATGGTATAGTAAATCTTCCATTTATTCAGCAACAAACCAAAGCAAAACATTCACAGAAACCAAAGTACAATGTTCATAGCAATATAACATAACTCATTACTAAAGTGGCCTCATAGTTTTAAACAAAAGATGTCATTCAGTAAGACCTTAACTCAATCATCCTTCAGGGATACAAAGTACAAAGGTCTCCTACCCCTAGGTCACGATAAATTATGACCTTGCCAGTCAGCACTAAATACCCAAGGGAAGGTCCTTTCATCTCAGCTCAAGGCTGACTCCCAAATTCCATGATTCCTTTTCCATGATCCCAGCTCTTCCCTGAATTCACCCAACCATCACCTGGATTCATAGATAAACAGCTCTCAGCTCCTTATCCTGCTTCTCAATCACTTCCTCATCCAGTTCCTCATCCAGTTCCCTGTCCAGTTCCCATTCCATATTGAAGCTCATAGTGACCAGCTCACCTCAAACTCTTCACAATTTCTGTTTCTGGGAAGACAAAGCTTAACAGAACCATAACAACATTCATACACATTGTCGGCACTATCATCTTAGTTCACTTTCTGCCTGTGAAATCAACACAAGTCAACAGACAGGGTGCATCTGTCTGACAAAGTAACACAAACAACAGCCAGAATGCTTCTGTCTGACAAAGTAACACAAACACTAAGCAACACAGACAGAACAAACAGTGCCAGACACCACAAGTGTTCTCCTTTTCAGTTCTGCTCTTTTCCAATTTGTGCTCCTGCATTTATATAGTCTTTAGCTCCTCTTGTTCTACCCACCTCTTACCTCTTTCCTGTTCTGGTCTTTGGCAAGTCCCTCCCACTGTGGGGTTCACAGGTTCAGTTTCCAACAAAGACTTGATATAATCACAGGCAAGGCTCAAAGACACTTGAACTGAAACAAGGATCTAAATATTCCTTTGCTTGTCATTACACCCACTAAAGTCATTTGGCCCACAGTAATGGGATCAACCCTTGCCTTCTATATTTGTTCTTCTCATTTCAGGTTAATGTGGTACAGACTTCTACCCTGTGAATTTAAAAGGTCCAGAAGGTGCCTTGGAGGTGCCTAATATTCCTGAGTTCAGGGCTGGAGTCAGCTCTGTATCTGTGCCCCTGGGATATGAAAGGAGTAGAGTCTCTCTTGACATCCCAGAGTTCTTGAATCTGAGTTTGTGTCCAGTGCAGTGTCAATGCCTTGTGGAGCAAGAAGTGATCTTTGCCACCCAAACCCCATTCAGCCATAGCTGAGACAAGGATTTATCCAGAAGCTATGTAGCATTTGAACATGAATTTAGTGGGACCAATGCTATGTAGGAATTGAGCTTAGCTGAGCCCACTGTTCCCAGAAAGCAATTTCCAGTAGGGAAGAATATGCCCTCTGAGGTATTGGAGACAAAGTTTGTACTTTGTTCTCACTTTATCTTTTAAGTAAATATTTCTCTGTAAATGCTGCCTGATATTAAATGGTTAGATGGAACTGGGTGTTACTCTCTGGCCCCAAACAAAAGGTGAAAGGGAATAGAACAGAAATAGTGAGGACTTGAGTCAATGGCAGTAGAGTCTCCCTAAAACTCCCTTAGGAAACCTTTGAGCCCTGGGAGTCAATGTAGCAGCCTTGTTGTGGGACAGAGAGCCAGAGTGAACTCACTACAGAATTAATTCTGTACTATCATGTTCCATAATTTATAATCATGTCTTGTCACTCAGAGAAGGGCATTGTAAAAGAGTTAATGACTTGTTGTCATTGAAAGCTCTGCAGCTTTTTTAAAATGCAATCTAGACCAGTTTCTTCTTCTTACCTAATTCTAAACCCATCCTATTATCTATCTGCAGCATTTGTGCAGGTCACACACACTAATGGAGCTTTTTAATGGGCTAACCTTCATCTGTGCATTATGATCTAGGGAAGGTTTACTTTTTATCCATTCTGTTACTTATTGCTAATGCTGCTGTTATTTTCATGTATGTTTGTGTTCATAAAAACTTCCAAGGCAGCTGCGGGGCTCAGCGGATGGAGTGCTGGGCTTGAAATCAGGAAGATAAAAGTTCAAATCTGGTTTGAAACACTCACTAGCTATGTCACACCAGGCAAGTCAATTAACCTGTTTACTTTACTCTATTGGAGAAGGAAATAACAAACCCCTCCAATATCTTTGTCAAGAAAACCCCCCCAAAATGGGGTCACAGAGTCAGGCATGACTGAACAACAGCAAAAATTTCTTTGGTTTTCACAAAAGTGTATAGACTGAAAAATTAACTGCAAAATAATGGCGGGAAGAAGTTAGGGAAGATGTTACTAATACAAGTCCCCATTAACTGTAATTTAGATTAACTGTAATCAAGATTAATATCTACTGGCCTATTATCAATGCTTACTGGCTTTGGTTATTAATGGCATTAATTATCCTAAGGGATTACACACAGGTTCCTAAATGCTGGACCTTTCAAGTAGCAGGTCTTCTGATTTTGACAATCAGCATTGTCTCCTTTATCAAACTAGTCATGAAAGGTCTGGAGCTTCACTAAATATCAACCTCAACCATCAGAAACTCAATTGAAACTTTAGACAGTAGCAAAGGTAGCACAGTTTCCAAGGATTGGTTTATTTGTTCTTAGATTATTATATTATTTTATAAATAGTGCAGTAAAGCACAATACTAAACACTGTAGAATTTTAAAGATCAAGCCACCAAGTTTTTAAAGATAGACCGAAAGCGATTGATCAGTGAGCCATTTGTCACCACTTACTATATTCAAGACGTTACGTTAGGTAGTGGAGATACAAAAAAAAAAAATCATTGTCTTCAAGACATGTAACTTATAAGTACATACAAGATATGTGCAAAATAAATGTGTAATAATTAATGTGAGGACTACCTGGAAGATCAGAAAAAGATTCAAGCATGAGAAGACACTTGCAAGATGATAGGAATTCTGAGAAGGGGGAGCATTTCTATATGAAAAGAAGTGTTATACAAAGTCACCAAAAAAAAAAAAGAGTGATATAGAAAATTTTGTGGGAGAAGAAGCTAGTAGGCTGTTTTGGTTGGATTATAGAGTCATGCTAATAACTCTTGGAAGGTAGCATGGAGCTATTTGAAGAGTTTCAAAAGCAAATTAGAGGAGTTTGCATTTTATCATGAGGTAATAAGGGCCAGTGTAACATTTTGAGTAAGGAGGAGGGGTGATCTGATATATTTACACTTTAGGTATATTCCTTTGGCAACTGAGTGAAAATGGGTTGGAGAGGGGAGAGGCTTGAGACAATGAAAACAAAGAGTAGGTATTTGAAATAGTACACTAAATAGCTAAAGGGAACTAAACTAGAATGGTGGTGGTATGGTTGAATAGGAGGGAACAGTTGTGAGAAAAACTGTTCGAAGGGAAAGCAAACTTAGCAACTGATTTATTATGAAAGATGAGAGAGAGTGAGGCACTAAGGAAGACTTTGTGAACACCAGTGACTGGAAGTATAGTGCAGACTTTGACAGAAATAGGAAAAATAGGTAGAGGAATGAAGTTGCTAGATATGTTGATCATTTTAGTTTTGGACATGTGGACTTTGAGATGCCTTATGCATATTAACTTTAAAAACCCATTAGATGGTTGGTCACTGGGACTTGGGAGAAAGATAAACTATAAATCTGGGAGTCTTCTGCATAAAGATGCTAATAGAACTTGTGATCTGATAAAGTCACTGTAATTATAGAAATAGAAGAAAAGGAGCAGCAGATCAGAGTATTAGAATTCACCTACAATCAGGAATAGGGCATGGATAATGATTTAGTGAATAAGACTGAGAAGTGTTCAGACAGGTAGGAGAAGAAACAAAAGAGAATACTATCACAAAAATTGAGATAAGAAAGTATCCAGAAAAAGAGGGTGATTAGTAGATTCAAATGCTACCAAGAAGACAGGAAGAATGAGAACTGAAAGAAAAAAAAAGACCAGTGGATTTGGTAGTAAATATATCAATGTTCCATTTTATGTACATGGTTTCAGGAAACATCTTACCTTGACTATAGTAGATCTTCACGATCTGGTTTTAGCTTACTTTTCTAGGCTTATTTTACCCTTTCACACCCCTCTAACCAAATTGGACAACTCTTTCCCATTCTTCTCTTGCTATTTTCCATCTACCTGGAATGTACTTTTCCCCATTTCTACCCACGAAAATCCCTGTCTTCTATCTGTTATAACTGTTATAAACAGTATGGTAACTCGTAAGTCCTCAGTAGGGTACTTCCACTGTAATTAACAACTAATAGCAATAGACAATAAGCTTTATTAGATTTTTAAAAATCTTAATATAGTAAAGAGGATTGGTACAAGACATGCCCCCTAAATGTTTGACATACTCTCCCACAAATTTATAGAGAGTTAAAGGGAAAGGAGACTCAAGCTTAGAGAACATATATAGTAAAAGGCTAAATCACAGTTTGAAGTTGCAGGTAAATCTTTTCTTTTCCCTTTTGTGGGCTACTCATGAAGTTTTCCGTAGGCAGGGTAGGGTATTCTGCCACACTCCTTCAGGTATCCTGAACTTTCTTATCTTTACTGTGTCTAGTTGTTCTAGTTTCCTAAAGCAGAAGTTATTGCCAACTCTTCTGGGAATATTGTTAGAAACTAATAAAAGTCGAATTTCCCAAAATTTTTAAGGTCATCAGGTCCTCTTTCAGTCAAGGAAAAGGAGACAAAAGCTCTATACTTCATTATCTCATCCCAAGTAAGGCTTTCATTGGGGCTTTGGCTGGAGCTACTCTTCTCTAAACTGTATGATCCTTAAATCCTGGGTTTTGCACTGGCTTCATGTTTTATAGAAAAAAGTACAAAGCATGATCACATTTCCTTAGATAATACCAACATATCTAATGGAGTGTTACTCCATTTCACCCAATGATTTTCAAGGATTTCTTGAACCCATTTTAGTGCCATTGATGGATGGATTCGACTCATTTATCCCCCATCCTTACATATATATATACATATAGACCATCAAATGACTACTTTTTTTTAAATTTTATTTTAGTTTGCATCATTCATTTCCACAAGATTTTGAGTTACATATTTCTCCCCATCTTTCCTCTACCCACCACACCAAAACAGCCATCCCAGTGTATTCCCCCTCCCCCAGTCTATTCTCTCCTTTGTCTTCCCCCCTCACCCCTCTGACTTTTCGG
>CM053591.1:22054789-22094225 GCA_028646515.1 Pseudochirops corinnae | reverse complement strand
ACTGGGGTCCTCCCTGCTGCTGTAGACTTCTGGCTGACTGGATAATGAAGACTCCAAGACCGAGGCCCAAGATGACGATCAGATCCAGGCCGCTCAACGCAAGAGCACTGGCATCGAAACAATCACTCAGTCCCCCTGCTGTCTGCAGGCCGTGGGTGGGAAGCTACAATGCGGAGGTGGGTGCAAAACCTCTGCCTTTGGCTATTCTGCTCTGGAGACCTTTCAGCCAGAATGCTTATCTCCCCCTTTCGCAATCCCCACTCGCAGCTGCCGCTAATCCGCTCACATGAGAGGCTTCTCTGCACCTCCCGCCCAGCTGCCCCCGGGGCACAGCCGTGGCTTCAGGCCACGCTGGTTTTGGTTAGCAGTGCTGATATGGTTCCTCGTAGCCGAGCTGACTTTAGTGGGAAGTATCCTTGTGTGCGTTTTGGAGTTCTAGGATTGGTTTAGAGTCCTATTTTATGGGTATTTTGGGGTGGCTATGTGAGAGCTGTGATACGTTGCTGCTGCTACGCCGCCATCTTGGCTCTGCCCCTCACATTATGTTTATAACTGAGTCTCACCTTGCATTTTTCTGCAAATGCCAAGGTCACTGAATTGTACCAGTATCTGGAGGAGATTGAGAAGTGAAAATACTGGAAAGGAAGAAGTCATGTTACTGAAGACTTTAAAAGCAAGAGGATTTTATATTTGATCTAGGAGGTAATAAACCTGCACTTTAGTAAGATCATTTTAATAGCCAAGTAGCGTATATACTGCAGTAAAGAGAGACCTGAGGGCAGGAAGACCTACTAGAAGACTATTTCAATAGTCCACCTACAAGGTGCTGAGGGAGTCCTTAGCCTTTACACCAGGGTGGTGGCAGAGTCAACAGAGAAAAGTTTGTCTGTGTGTAGTAAGAGATGTTGTGAAAATGGGTAAAAATCTTTTGTATAAACAAAATGAAAGAAGCAAAAGCTGGAATGGAAACAGCCGGGGCGGGGGGAGGGGTAGGAGATCTACAGAATATGTTTCTCAGATAAAAGTCTTTGGTCACTGATTTTTTTTTTTTTTTTGCCTCTGAGACTTTGAGCAACAAGAGCTACTTCATTCTTATCCATTCAAGCCACTTGTGACCTCTGTCTTCCTGTGAAGTCCCAGTTGAACCTGCCCACCTGTACCTCCACCTTTTCTCTGGCTTTGGTTCTGATGCAGTTTACTTGCCTGTGGCCATCTGACCTACTCTACCTCAGCTACCCACAGACATGGCCGTGTACTTGATCTTGCCATTTCCCATATGTTCCACTTCAATGTGCACAAACTCTGAAACTCCTTTATCTGATCATAAACTTTTATCATTCCATCTTTTCCTCTGCCATATGACTGTGAATCCTGTTTTCCATCCTTACCATGATATCCATTTCTCTCATCCTGCAATTCTTTACCAGATTATCATGCATACACTAACTTCGCTTTCTTTTCTTCCTCATTTTAACTCCTTGCTGAATCAGTTCAACTTTACATTATCTTCATAATTGTTTTAAAGGATATAGGGAAGGCTTGATAGCAAATATTTCCCTCTCTGTTGCCTGAAATACATTTTTTATCATGCATTGTGCTTAGCCAATAATCTACTTTTTAAATATAGGTGTACCTGGTACAGGTGGCAACTAGATCCATAGTGTATAAATCCATAGTGGGAATACATTCAGAGAGAGAGGAGGGGAGAAAGAGAGAGAAACAGAGACAGAGAGAGAGAGAGAGAGAGAGAGAGAGAGAGAGAGAGACAGAGAGAGAGAGAGAATGAGGGGGGAGAGAGGAAGGAAAGGAGGGAGAAGGAGAAAGAGTTAAAGTAGAATAAGAATATAGATGCTTGACTTGAATAGGGCTGCCAAAAGTCTGGAAGAGAGGGTTAATGCACCACACAATTCTGCCTGACAAGTCCTATTCTGGAGAAATCATAGCATTTTAGTGGTTTGAGTTTTTAAAAAGGTTTAACTCCTAAAAGTTTCCTTTCCTTTTGCCTGAGTATCTATCACCCCTTCAAAATACAAGAAGTCTATAGAGGAACATGAGTCAGCATGACATATCCATCCTTTCAGTTTATGAAGGAGCTTATGAGGATGGAGAAGCAAATGATTCCATTTCTCTGGCATATCCACTGAGAGGGGCAATTATGGTTTCCAACCCATTAAGGTGTGCTGTTGTCTAATCCAACAAGGCTTATGATTGTTAAGCTACATCTGAATGCTATAATACTCTCTTACCCTAGCTATGCTGTTTTTCACATTTTGAATGAAAATATCCCCCAAGCTGTTGAGAATTGGCCACAGCCTGATTCATCTAAAGAGCTGAAACAATGTACAGTGGCTGCCTAGGCAGAGTAGACTAGATGACAATGAAGTGCTTCAAATGAAGTCATTAACTTGGATTTATGTTTTGGCCAACAAACACAAAACATTCAGAGCCTGACAGTCTAAGGAAACAGAAGGAAATTTATTGACTTGCTGAAAAACATGATAATATTTTGAAAGGGTGTATACTTGTAATCATTGCTGGAAAACAAAGAAAAGCAGAGAAAATCTTTCAGCATAATAGTTCTTCTTTATTTTCTTATTTCTATTGCAGGCATCATACTCATTCAAGTCATCCAGATCTGCAACTTCAGAATCATCCTCAGCTCTTTCTTCTTCCTCTTCACTCTCACCGGGATTGCACTCAGTCGGCCACTTTGTTGTTGTCATTGTTTAATTCTACTCCCCCACATCTCTTGCATCCATTCCCCTCTCTCACACAACTATTAGTATGGTTCAGGCCCTTGTGGTTTCTTAATTGGACAACTGGGTTCATCAATTTGGTCTGGGATCAGACTGGAAGACATCTCAGAGGCCACCTAGTCCAAGCCTCTCATTTTATAGATGAGTACACCGAGACCCAGATAAGTTAAGTGATATACCCAAGGTCACAGAGGAAGTGCCAGACTATTGGATTTGATCCTGAGGCCTCTGACTCCAGAGCCAGTGGTCCTCCCTGCTTTAATTCATTCCTGTTTCCAATCCATTCTTAATACTGTTGGAAAGTAATATTCCTAAAGTTTGGGTCTAACAGAGTCCTTTTGCTGCTTAAGAAGTTTTAGTAGGTCCCTATTGTCTATGGAAAAGGTCCTCAGGTCTTATCTAGTGTGTAAATTCTTCAGTGCTGCAGGAGTTAGAAATTAAAATGTATATAGATATAGATATAGATATAGATACACACACATATATGTATATATGTGTATGTATATACATACGTGTATATATGTAACTGCAGATATACATGTATATACATGTATATATACACATTATATGTGTCTTTATATACATATATAAAATGTATATATACATATATAATGTATATATATAATGTATATATAATATATATGTATATATAAAGCATGTAATATTTTAATATATAATAAAATGTAATTGGGGAATATTTAACAAAATAAATTAAAATACAATAAAACATGGATAATGCTAAAATGTGGTTTTCTAAGTCAATACATGTCTTCAGTGATCCTTACGTATGGGCTAGTGACCCCCATTTCTATTTGATTTCAACACACTTGACTTAAAATACAAAGCCTTCTATCTGAACCCGTCTGCAGTCTGCCTTTCCAGGCTGATTACCTAATACTGCCATAGCCTGACAGCCAAAATGTATTGTTTTCTGTTCCCCACACATAGCAGCCTACCTTCTGCTCCTGTTTGCACATCACCTAGACATTAGCATATTCTCTGTCTTCTGTCCTAAATTCCTTTCAAGGCTCAAAACAAATGCTCCTTTGTAAAAGAGACCCTTTCTATTGCCCGCTCCCACCCTACAGAGACGGTTTTACTCTTGTCCTTATATGAGTAGCACCTAGCATAGACCAGCACATAGTAGATGCTTTATTAATTGTTTTTGAGTTAGAAGATCCTAAAAGACTCTAAAACTGTATAGTTCATGTTCACATCTTCTTTTAGCAGACATTACATTGATCTCTAGGGTAAAGGAGGAAAAAAATGATATTTAAAATAGAAATGAGGTGTGTCAGACGGATACATCAAAAACTTCTGAAAATCTAAATATATAAAAATTCATGTGTAGATGTGAAAATAATATTCATGGAATGTTAGATCTGGAAGAGACTTTGGAGATCATCTGGTCCAACCCTCTAATTTTACAGATGAGAAAATTCAGGCTGAGGAGGTTAAGTGATTTTCCCAAGGTTGCGCAGCTAATTAGTGACATGATGATTTAAGTCTCATATTAATTAGTCTATCAATTCACATCAGTCATCAACAGAAAAGTTTTATTTAATGGCAAAGGTGGCTAGCAGAGCCTATTGTAAGCAGAGTTCCTTGTTTGTCCATATTGCCTATGTATATTGCTGAGAAATATCTACTCTTAACTTTTCAGCAGAGTGATCACATTAATTTTGTTGCATTATCATTGATTTTTCCCTTTGGATTTCTTAAGAACAAAGTGACTGCTTTTGTGTTCTTGCTGTATTACAGGGTCATGATCAATTACTGGCAATTTTTCTTAGTTTCTGATTCTGACAGCAGCATTTAATATCTTTTAAATGCAGAGTATGTTGACAAAGATAGAGCATTTTAAAGGACAATTTTTGTTGTTCAGTTGTTTTCGACTCTGTGTGACCCTGTTTGGGATTTTCTTGGCAAAGATCCTGGCGTAGCTTGCCATTTCCTTCTCCTACTCATTTTATAGTTGAGGAAACCAAGGCAGACAGGGCTAAGTGACTTGCCCAGAGTCACACAGCTAGTGTCTGAGGGAAGATTTGAACTCAAGAAGATGAGACTTCTTGACTCCAGGCCGACCATTCTATCCCCTGTGACACTTAGCTACCTTTTTAAGGACAATATAACTATTATTTTAGATTGTAACCAAAAATAATTCCAGTATATGAAAATCCCATTATACAAATTGTTATATTTGACAAAAGTAAAACCTGATATTTGTGTCATATTTAAAGTTTGCAAAGTGCTTTAAATACATTATCTTACTTGAGCCTCACCACAATCCTGTGATATAGGTGGAAGAGAAGATATTGTCCACATTAAAAAAAGCAAGGACAGAGAAACTAAGTGACGTGTTGGACTCAAATTTTAAGTAACATGGCCATGAGATCACAATACAAAAGTTTCAGAGGCAAGATTTGAAACCAAGGCTTCCTTACTCTAAGTCCAATGACTGCTCCACAATGTCATTGCCTATGGGACAACTTTTCTCCTCCTCTTCCTTCTCCTCCTCCTCCTCCTCCTCTTCTCTGTCTGTCTGTCTCTCTCTCTCTCTCTCTTTCACCCCCTCCACAATCACTTAGTTTTATCCCTAGCCAACCAAGGAGCTCAGACAACTCCTTCTCTCTGTTTTTTTTTTTTTTAATCTTCTTGTCAGGTACTGGGACTTTTATGTTAAAAAGAAATCTCACCCGTATATAGCATTTATTTTCTATTTAATTAGTACACTGTCATTCTGGTGATTAAGTGTTCCAAAAGTTAAACACACACACACACACACACACACACACACACATACACACCATGGAGAATGCCCTATGTGTTATTTGATATTCTGTGGTTTGGGAATAAGGAGGGGCAGGGCAGAGTCATAACTAGAAATCCTTGGTACACAGCAGATGCAGAGAACAATGAGAATATGTCAAATTTGGCAATGAGTAAGTATTTTAATGAACTTGAAGGGGCAAGGGTGATAAATGTTGTTATGGAAGCCCAATTGGGCTAAAAGATCATATAACCAGATTTAGTGCCAATGAAAGTCTATTCATTGAAGAGTAGTGAGATATACAACAATATTAACTTCCTCTCATGTAAAGCCTTAATTAAGCTCAGCAAAGAACTTTCCTCTGGACAACCTGAAAGGTAGATAAGTGGGTAGTAATGATGAGGTGCAGGCTCTAGGACCCTCCTTGAGCTCTCCTTGAATCTTTGAGGTACAGGCTCTGGGAGCTCCCTTGAAGTCTGATTACATCTTCCCACTTGATGAGGCATTTGCAGAGGCCACAAGTTTGTCATTGTGGCTGGGCCCAAACCTCTGTTACTAGCCTAGCCCTCTATTGTCCATCTACTTTCCACCTTTGAGCCTATCAAAATATCAATCCACCCTTGCATTGACCTCATTAACTCCTCCTGAAGACCCTCCCCAAACTCCTCCTCTAGACCACCCCTAGATTCCTTTGTAAGTAAGACCCCATCTTCCCTCCATGTGGTGTGAGAGCACCATAGAATGATCTAGTACAGACTTACTCTATGATAGTGCCGTAGAAAGACCTAGCACAGACTTACTCTGTGTCAGACTTACTCTGGCCTGCTTGCCCAATGCAAGCATCACAGATATCTAGGCTGCCTCAGAGTCTGGGGAATATGAGGTCTTATGTACAGAGGAATCTAGGGGTGGTCTAGAGAAGGAGTTTGGGGAGGGTCTTCAGGAGGAGTTAATGAGGTCAGTGCAAGGGTGGATTGATATTTTGATAGGCTCAAGAGTAGGAAGTAGATGGACAATGGAGGGCTAGGCTAGTAACAGAGGTTTGGGCCCAGTCACAATGAAAAACTTATGGCCTCTGCAAATTCCTCATCAAGTGGGAAGATTTAATCAGACTTCAAGGGGTTTCCCAGAGCCTTTACCTCAAAGATTCAAGGAGAGAGCTCAAGGGGCTCCCAGAGCCTGTACCTAATCAGTAACACTATTTCTCATTCCATTTTACAAATGATGAAACTGAGGATCTAAGAGGTTGTATGCCTTGCCCATAATCTCACACAGCTAGTAGGTGTTTATGGCATGATTTAAACTCAGGTCTACCTGATTCTACTTCTAGGTCTATCTCTGCTGTGTCAGGTTGCCTGTTAGCCCAGTGTCTAGAACAACACTTAAAAGGCAGCATGTAACACACAACAATTTATTGCTGATTGTCTGATTGTCAACCAGGTGTACAATTTCACAAAGTGTTCTTACTGTACCATACAGTTGTTTTGTGTGTACATCTGCTTAGGTATAAATAGACGACCTGGACTCTCTTTGGTGTCCTCTGAAGTTTGGTCCTGGAGGGTCCCCATCTCTACTCCATCATTGTTCTTACTGGTAGCAGTTGACCACATGTTAACTATGTCTAGCAGGGGGTACATTATAAGTTTTCAATACCTATACAGGTCTTATGTACCCTATAGATCATGGGAGTCCACTCTCCTTTAAAGAAACTGGCTTGTGATGCAAAATAGTTGAGATAAAACAAAAATTATAAATAGGTAGAGATTGGCATGAAATTCTAATACCAGTTTCTAAGTTTTGGAACTTGTGGTTCTGTTGTGGTCTAACGGTGCTAGAAACCAGGAAATGCAAAAATACAGGGTGAGGTCTAATGAAAACCTTTATACAAGTAAGGGGAAAAGAATCAGTGAAAGGATCTAGATGGGATTGAGGAGTGACAAGTAGTTTGGGGTGGTCAGGAGGCCACAGAGAATGAAGGGCTAGGCTGGATCTGGGTCCACAATGAAAGGAGAGTTCAAAAGATTATGTTGGGATGGCCTAGATGCCTCAGGGAAACTCCAGGGACTTAGTTGCAGAAAATTGTGGGAGAGTTCAAGGGCTTTTCCAGGTACAGGTCCCATCCCCATCAGTTCCCTATACCCAAAACGTACTCCCACCTCATCTCAGCCTCATGGAAGCCCTCATTTTCTTCAAAATTCTACTGAAACCTTTCTGCGTAAAACTTTTCCCAATCCCCCAAATGGCAGTGCTTCTCAAAAAAATTCTACCTTGTATTTATTCTGCATGATACACACCCAGATATAGATACACACGCACACATGTGTATGTGTGTATGTTACCATATTTTCTCCCCCTGTAGAATATAATGCATTGTTTTATTTTTATCTTTGTATTCCATGAAACTACAACAAGGCCAGAAACAGACTCAATAAACCTTTGTTGAGCTGGTTGATTGTATTCTGATGGATGGATGTTTGTAGAAGTCTAGGGGAAAGGCCTTTAAAAATGGCACTAAGCATTCAATGTCAGTCATCATCAAAGAAACAACAAAAAAGGAGAAATCATAGAACATTTTCTGCCTGACAAGTGAGCAAGCATTATGGGCTTATTTACTGTGGAGGCAAGGTATTTATTTAATTCACTATGTTAAGATCACAGAGTCCAAAGAGGCTTCCAAGAAAAAGACACTTTATCGTGCACATCTGATGGGAATACAGTTATTGTCCTCAGGTTAATTTCATCTCGTATTGTTTTATGCAACATACAGTACTGTTTACCTAAGAAATACGCATTTTAATAACATTAAGCTATAACTAAACCACAAAGCAAAGAAACTTAGCATAAGAGAGAACATCAACAATTTCTCTTACCTCAGTTCTCACAGGCTTTGGATTTACTCTTCAACCACAAAGTATTATTTAGATTAAGAGGACTGGAAAATAGGGTTAGTCTGATTCAGAACGTCTTAAAATGAAAAATTTATACCTTAGATGTCAAAACTAACCAGCTAACATCTAGTATATCATTTTCATGACACTGTTCTCCCTCAAATTCTCCCTCAAATTCCTCTGTTACAGATTCCCACTATCCCAAGTACTCTCCCATTTCTGGTTAGAGAATAGGTGTTTTCAACATAGAAAGTACTTAACAAAAGCTTTTGTATGAATTTTGTGATTATAAGCATACTTCATTTTTCAAAATCTAGTAGACTATGAAATATTGCATACTTCTATATAATTCTGTATTTTCTTGTAACCTAGTAAATCATGAATGTAACATCAGCAGAACGAGAACTCATTCCTAATTTTAAAAAAAGTCTGTTCCACAAGAAATAATGCATTTAATTACCTCCAAACATTTCCTCTGATTGATTTTAATTTATCACTTAAATAGTAACTATAAAATGTTTTTAATATTTACAATCAGATCTTTATCTTAAATATATATACATAAATATATATACATACACACATACATATGCATACATGCACATACACACTTGTATATGTATGTATGTCCTTTTAAATGTGTGAAGCATAGCTCCTTTGACTGAATGGAAGAAAAATTGGAAATTGACCTACTGAAAGGTAAAAGCCTTAGTCTCAAGTTATTTCAGTGTATGTGTGTGTGTGTGTGTGTGTTTAAGCAGAAACAACAATAACAAAAAAGCACAGGTGCTTTTCAGAAAAGAGAAGGATCCCATGAACAAATGATCTTTTCTGTTCCTGGAGTCCCTATGGGAAGGGAGAGGAGATATGAAGGGGGGAAGGGAAGTGAATGCTACGAAAAGCAAAATAATGAAATTGTACCACATCATCTAATTCACCCTCCAGTACATGGTCATGTTTGTGATTTAATGCATCTATGTAGTACTTTAAGCTCTATGAGCTATTGTCCTCCTTAGTCTGTTTCAGCATCTATTTTCACACATTCAGAATGCCTTGGCCATGAAGCTAATGGAAACTGGTGAATAAAATGCCATATCATCGGTGAAGAAGGTTATTCATTGCTCTGTGCTTTTCTAGGTGCATTTCAGAGATAGAAAGACAGCTGGAAAGCCCTTTGTATTTTTAGAGTGCCATTCATCTAAGAGATACATAGTTCCTTCATTCTTCTTTAGCTTTTGAATTCCATGTCAAATCTCAGACCTTTCATACAGGGGGAGCTGAAAGGAATACATGGATGGAGGCAGGCTTAGATCCCCCTTCAACCCAATTAAGTATCAGGAGAAAAAGCTTCCTAGGGGAAAAGTATCTCCAAAGGGAAAAAAAAAAAAGTATTCATGCTCATCATTTTTCTCAAGACTTTGTTCTTACTGGTAGCAGTTGACCACATGTTGACTATGTCTAGCAGGGGGTACATTATAAGTTTTCAACAGCTATACTGGTCCCATGTACCCTATAGCTTATGGAAGTCCACTCTCCTTTAAAGAAACTGATTTGTGATGCAAAATAGTTGAGATAAAACAAAAAATATGCATAAGTGGAGACTGACATGAAATTCTAATACCAGTTTCTAAGTTTTGGAACTTGTGGTTCTGTTGTGGTCTAAGGGTGCTAAAAACCAGGAAATGCAAAAATACAGGGTGAGGTCTAATGAAAACCTTTATACAAGTAAGGGGGAAAGGATCAGTGAAAGGATCTGGATGGGACTGAGGAATGACAAGTAGTTTGGGTTGGTCAGGAGGCCACAGAGAATGAAGGGCTAGGCTGGATCTGGGTCCACAATGAAAGGAGAGTTGAAAAGATTATGTTGGGATGGCCCAGATGCTTCAGGGAAAGTCCAGGGACTTAGTTGCTGAAACTTGTGAGAAAGTTTCTCTTCTGGATGTTTAGATTCTAAAACAAAACAATATCTATCTGCAGAAGGGCATAGGAAGAATAATTCATAAGCAAATACCAGAAATACCTACATTATTATACGTGGAATATTATTTGAATTAAAAAAATTTTTGACCTCCTCTCTTCCCTTCAGACCTCTGCTGTTTTTATAATAACGAATCAATAAATCAACAAGCATTTATTACGTACTTACTATTTATTATATGCCAGGCAGAAGGAAGCAAGGTAAAAAAAAGATTATTAGTGGGAAATAAAAAAGCCTGAAAAGATCTCAAACTAAGCAAAGTCATCCAAAAGACCTTTAAAGATAAAAACAGAAGGAAAGATAAACAGAAGAAAATTAGAACAGATTTATTATTAAAAAAAAAAAAAAAAAGCTTGGGATTTTCTCCCTTAAGGATTGTAGGACTATTATACTAAAATGATAATGCCGTGATTCTCGATTGGAAATAAAGGAGGTAGAAATGATGGAGAAAGTAAAGATGAGGAAAGCAGTCACACTAGTTTACATATATATGGAGAAGATCCATGCCAGAAGTAACCCAATTATGCGGGTGTGAGAGTTATGTGAAGAAGGAGAGTGTGCACAAGAAGCGGGAGCCATCTCAGTCAATATGTAGTCAAGATAGTCCCAGAGAGATCAATTGAAGAAAAGGAGTCTGTTATACATAGAAATATTCACAGCACCTCATATTCTATGGTAGCAATAAATGAGAAACTTAGAAGGTGACCATTAATTGGGGAACTGAATAAATAAGTTATGGTGTATGAATGTAATAGAATACTATTTTATTATAAAAAATGATAAAAGGAATGATTGTGTGAAAATTTATACTATAACTACAATATTTTTTTTTAATGAACAAATTTGAAAGACTTAAGAATTCAGATCAAAACAAAGATCAACCATGACTACAGAGGACAAATATATATGTATATGTATGTATATATCTGTACGCATACAGACACATACCTACACACACACACACATACGTGTCCATACAATAAATATAAGTTATGGTGTGGGGTAGAATAAACAACTGACAAAATCAACCAAAGACCTTTTAGAAGAGACAAAATTTAGGCTGAGTTTGGAGAGGAGATAAGGATTTCCAGGGGTGAAGGTGAGGAAGAAGACCATTCCAGATGTAAGAAAGTAAGGCAATGCCACCCTGATTTATCAGACAAGTCAAAAAGAACTGTCAGATGAATTTAGCATATAGCATTACAGTCACAAAACAAAATGGAAATTAAATTTGGATCAGTGAAGCAACACTGAGCCCAAAGTAATTCTATTGTATAATGCACACAATTCATCTATAAACTATTTACATGTGGATGTCATGATTTCCTTTATACTGACTGTCTGGAATTTCTGAGTTTTCTAAGTACAAAGAAAAGTTAAATGTTCTTTAGTCAATAGTCTAACATTGATAATGTATACAATCACTGTCTCATTATCATGAAGACCAAAGCTACAGTGTAAATAGTACCATAATATTTGTATTATGGAGAAATGACTTAAAGTCTATAAAATCACTTGATTTTTATGAAACCAAAATTCTAATGATCTATTAATTATGATTTCCAGATCACTATCCACTTAATATATCATGATGATTTTCTTAAGGCTATAATGTTTTTGCACGAATATAACATGTTTCTATCAGAGCTCTAACTAGGAAGGGGCAACTGATACTTTGCCCCAAGGTAAGAGAATTTGAGGGGAAATAGTAAATCATAGATATGAAACCAAAAGGTATCTTATGGCCATTTAGTTTAACCCTTGTTTTTACACATGAGGTTACTGAGGCCAATAGAAATTAAGAAAGTTATTCAAGATCACCTAGACAGTAAGAAAAGGAGTAGAATTCTGAACTTAGATTCTCTGATTCCAAATTCAGTTTCCTTCTAACTGAAGCCCTCACTGATGACACTTTCTGGGGTCAGCACAACTTCCTCTCCTGCCTGACCTACCCTCAAGCACATCTACTTAATCCCTCCTTCCATGCCTGGCTCTTCCCTTGGCTTCATTCTTTTGGCCACCACCCTCTCAGCAGCGTAGCTAAATCAAGATCTCTTAAGAGACACTTCTGCTATTGCCAGACCTCTTGTCAGATGAATGTCTCTCCCTAAACACAGGTGAAAATTCTGCTGGGAACATCTCTAATTCTCTAATTTTGCAGAGTTTACTCTGAAATCCAGAGGCATAATATCAAGTCATCTTTATTCATTCACTTCATTCACTCCCCATAGAGGGGAGAAAAATTTATTCCATTTCTCCCACTGCGTGGACTTTATTTAATTCTGTATTTTAGGGTTGAACAAACAGTACATTCTTCATGCTTCATTTTCCTTATTAATCACATATTCCATTCCATGACCCTTTCCTTTTCCTTGCTTGTTTCTCCTGTTTCATAAACTAGAGCTGTGTGAGTCTGAGAGAGGAGAAAGGACAGAAATAAGGGAAAAAAGGAGGCAGAATATCACAGGTGTGTTTAGAAAAAAATCCTTTAGAAGTGGTGGTGAACTGAAGCAGCAGGAGTCAGGGTGAACATTTGTTGGGGAAAGCCAGCCCAAAGCACAATAAGGACATATGGGAAATCATTTTCACTCTAATGACTGTCGTGACATGCTTGTTGTTCAGAAACAGCTTGATACAAAGAAAGCACCATATTTAAAATGGAGCCCAGAGGTCTTCTGTACAAGCACCCAGGTGACAAGTGGCAAAATGAAACAAAAAGAAATGCTTGAAGTGTCTTTTAATAGACTGTCAAGAGGATAACTCTTACATTTTAGGTTCATTACTTCTTATTTTTAAAGCCAAAAAATGTATTTGATGAGAGACGTGACATGGAAAGATGAATTCCTAAACCTCTTTACTTTCCATTAAAAGCAGGTGGTTGGCTGTCAATTAAACTGGAAATGATTTTAATTGTTTGTTCTGAAAAATATCTAAAATAAATTGCAAGCTAGAAAATGAAATGATAGAGTGGTATATATATATATATATATATATATATATATATATATATATATATATAGGAGAGAGGGAGAGGGAGAGAGGAGAGAGAGAGCACGCGCGCATGAGAGAGAGACAGAGAGACAGAGAGAGAGAGGAGAGAAAGAGAGAGAGAGAGAGAAGGAAAGGGAGAGAGAAAGTGTGGATGTATATATATGTATATATATTTACACACACACACTTATATACATACACATATATACACATATGTATGTATGTGTGTGTGTGTCCATGTGTGTATACACACATGGGGGGGTGGGGGACCCAGGGGTAGAGGATTAAAGAGCAGGTCTCTGAATCAGGGATGTTTGGGTTCATACCTTTGAAACATGCTTGTACTATGACTCTGGGCTTAAGTAATTCTCTATGATCATAAATTGTAAATCTGTTTTAGTAAAGGAGTTTTTTTTTCTTTTTTCTTTTTGGAGTGGGGGAAGGGCAGAGCAATTGGGGTTAAGTGACTTGTCCAAGGTCACACAGGTAGTACCTGTCAAGTGTCTGAGGTTGAATTTGAACTCAGGTCCTCCTGACTCCGGTTCTGTATTCACTGTGCTACCTAGCCACCCCAGTAAAGGAGTTTCTTTATAGGTGTAATGTTCTACATCAGTAAATTCTCAAGTCAGGACTTAAAACAAATAAACAAGGATGCCTAATTGAAATGCTGGTCCTAAAGCAGAGAAATACATTGATGGCTGTCAGGCACTTAAAAGGGGGCAGTTAGATGGCACAGTGGAGAGAGTGCTGGGCCTGGAATCAGGAAGACCTAAGTTCAAATCTGGCCTCAGACACTTACTGGTTCTGTGACCCTGCAAAAGTCACTTAACTCTGTTAGCCTTAGTTTCCACATCTGTAAAAGGAGCTAGAGAAGGAAATGGTAAACTGTTCTGGTCATTGCTGGCAAGAATGAGATCACAAAAAGTCAGACAAGATTGAACAATTAAGTTTTATCCCAAATTAACGTGATGGACCAGTAAGTTTTTATTTTTCATCTAGACTTGTGATTTCATCAGTAGAGTGGGGCAGTAGGGGAAATCTGATGTGGAAATTCCCTCTACTGAGGCATATCAGAAATTTATCTACAATTTATCATCTCAGAGATCTACGGGGGGTCGCTGAAAAGTGAAATGGTTACGCAACTAGTTTGCCTCACAGGCAAGACATTAACCCAGGCCTTCTCTCCACTATTTCAGACTCCCTTTCTAAACTTAATGATTATAACAATCTAATTAGAGATTATAAAATGTTTCTTTGTATCCACAAAGGATAGCTGTCCTACCTTGAAAATTATCACCAATATTGGAATTCAATATTGCTGCCATTCCTGTCTGTATTTCTTTGCTGTCCTTTTATTACTATAGATACCTCCTGAATCTGCACTTTAGAGTCAGTTTAGAAATCCTCGAAAAGCTCTAGGAGCATCCAACTTTATAGGAAAGGACATTCATGAAAGATAATGAGTCTTTCAGTTCTCCAGTGTTCCACAGGGTCCTATGTGCAAACAGGCATAACTGAGGGAATTTCCTATGGACACATCCATGATGGCAACTTGACTTTTTGGTTTGACTTGTCTTTTTGGCAACTTAATTTTTTGGGTGATACCTTGTATTTTTGGTAAGCTATCATTGGGAATGCCAGAATCTATCATATTCCTGACAAATGAATCTCCCTTGAACTTTGGACTATTTACATTTCACAAAAGTCACTGTAGAAGAAGAACAAAATAGAAGTCATAGTCTGGAGACATAAAAAGCAACTGGAAGAAAGTCAACTACCACATAATTTATGTCTGACATGTGAAAATTACATAGAAATTGCTCATTTTTTCCCTATAAACAAAGTCATCAACAATCATTAAGGGCCAACTATGTGACAGGCAAAGTGCTAGGTATAGGGTTACAAAATACATACAAGAAAGAGACTATCTCTGCTCTAAAGGAGTTCATATTGTTTCTGAGGGAATACAACATGTTCCTGGAAAAATAAAGACCGGATATATATAAAATAAGTACAAACTGATTTCAAGTTTTTTGGGGTACAAACGATTGATAGAATCAGGAAAGATCTCTTGATGGAGGTGGAGCATGAAAGAGGGAATGATTCCAAGAGTCTCAGATAAGGAAAAATTGCATTTCATCACCAACATCGAAAATCTGTGGGAGATTGTGCCCTGTTAGTTTGTGGGAAGTTTTCCTTATTTGTTTACTTCTTATTTTGTTCTAAGCATTTTTTTTTATTTTGATGAATGTATATTGTATTCTGGCTTGATCAAAGAGATTCAGTTAAAAATGTGTAAAGACAGATCATGTCTCTTTGAGTGTCATGGACTTAGAGGTGAGCAAAAAAATGAGGTTAAAAGGGGTTAGTGGTGGAGTTTCTAAGGGAATATGCAGATACCAAATTTGTGTGAAAAAGCAATTTGGCATGGTAGAATTTTAAAAAAAAGTTTTATTTTTGTTTTTAACATTTTTAACATTTTTTTAAATTTCCAAAATCTTTCCTTCCCTATAACCCCTCCCCTGCCCACTGAGAGAGCAAGTAATACAGTATCAACTATACATTTGAAATCACGGAAAACATATTTACATATCAGTCGTGTCACCAAAAGAAGGAAGAAAACTTTTAAAAGTCAGAAAATTATACTTGAGTTTGTACTCAGAGTTCATCAGTTCTCTCTCTGGAGGTTGGATAGAGTTTTCCATCGTGAGTTCTTTGGCATTGTCTTTGATCATCATATTAATCAGAGCAATTAAGTGTTTCACAGTTAATCATTACAATATTGTTATTACTGTACATAATGATCTCCTAGCTCTGCTCACTTTACTTCATATCAGTTGTTCTAGCTCTTCTCAGATTTTCTGAAATCGCCTCCCCACCATCCCTCATAGCACAATCATTTCTCATCACAATCACATACCATGACTTGTTCGGTCATTCTCAAATTGATGGACATCTGCTCAATTTCTAATTCTTTGCTACCATAAAGAGAGTTGCTACAAATATTTTTGTACCTTTAAGTCATTTTCCTATTCTTTTTATCTCTTTGGAATACAGACCTTGTAGTGGTATTGCTGAGTCAAAGAGTATGTACAGTTTTATAACCTTTGAATATAGTTCAGTATTATTCTAAGAAATAGCTGGACCAGTTTACAACTCTACCAACAGATTACCTGGGTACCTATTAGGTACATTAGGGTACCTATTTCCCCACATCTGCTCTAGGATTTATCATTCCTGATAGATGTGAGGTGGTACCTCAGAGTGGTTTTAATTTGTATTTTTCTAATCAATAGTGATTTAGGCTTTTTTTTTAAAAAAAATATGACTTCAGATAGCTTCAATTTCTTTTTCTGAAAACTGGCTATTCATCTCCTTTGACTCCTTATTAATTGGGTACTGGCTCTTACTTTTATAAATTTGACTCAGTTCCCTATGTATTTGAGAAAAAACTTATATCAGAGAAACTTGCTGTAAAAAAAAAATGATATTACTTGTCTCTTGAGTCTTGTGTTTGAATGTTAAATTTCCTATTCAGCTCTGTTCTTGCCATCAGGAATGTTTTAAAGTTCTTTATTTCATTAAATATTTAATTTTTCCTCTGAAGTATTGTATTCAGTTTTTCCAGGTACTTTATTCTTGTTTGTCACCCTAGCTCCTTTGCTTTGTGAAATATCATATTCCAAGCCCTCTGATCGTTTAATGTTGAAGCTACTAAATCTTATGTAAGCTTGCCTATCACTCTGCAATATTTGATCTAGATCTTTCTATTCTATATACAGATCTATTTCTTTCTGGATGCTTGCAATATTTTCTCCTTGAGTGGAAAGCTTTGGAATTTAGCTATTCCAAGAAATTTTCATTTTGGGGTCTTTTTCAGGAACTGGTCAGTGGATTCTTTCAATTTCAATTTTACCCTCTAAGTCTACGGTATCAGGACAGTTTTGTTAATAATTTCTTGAAATATGATGTTTAGGATTTTTTTTATCATGATTTTAAGGCAGTCAGATATTTAAATCATCTCTCCTTTTGTCAGTTTTGTTAATGAGATATTTTACATTTTCTTCTTTTTTAAAAAATTCTTTTGACTTTGTTTTATTGTTTCTGGGTGTTTCACAGAGTCAGTTTCCACTTACTCAATTCTAATTTGTAAGGAATGTTTTTCTACAGTGAGCTTTTGTCCCTCTTTTTCTATTCAAAAGCATTCTTTTCTTCAGGGAATTGCTGTGCTTCTTGTACATTAGACCAATTTTTTTTAAAGGTGTTATTGTATTCAGCATTTTTATACCTCTTCTACCACGACGCTAATTCTCTTTTCATAAATTTCTTGCTTCACTTCCATTTTTCCCCTCAATGTTTCTCTATCATTCAGATTTCTTTCTTTAACTCTTCCTGGAATTCTTGTTGGGCTTGTGTCCAAATAATATGTTTCTTTGAGACTTTAATTGTAGATATTTTCATGTTGTTTCCTTCTGAGTTTGTGTCTTTGTTTTCCCTGATGCTGTAGTAGCTTCTTATAGTCATTTTGTTGTTGCTTGCTATTTGTTCATCTATCCAGGCTATTTCTTGACTTCTAACTCTATGTCAAATTTGGACTCTGCTCACCTGGGGTTGGGGAAATACTATCACAAGCTTTGAACTTTTCATGTTTCTGTTTTTAGAGCTAGTTCTAGGGATGTGCAAGTTTTTGATGCTTCCAAAGTGTTGTGACTCAAGAAGTACGGTCACTGCTCTCCTGGCATATACTGTGGTCTTTACTCAGGAAATGTGACTGTTTTCCTTCAGTTATAAGTACTAATGCTCCTCTTGGCCCCGGAACTGACACAATGCCCCTGCTCTTCTGAGATCTCAGCATTATGTTTCTCTTCACCCTAGAATTGTGACCCAGAACTGTGTATGGGTAATAGAGTTACCAAACAGTGCCACATCCTGCACCCAAAGCCAGCAATTTGTCCACTGTAATCTCTTTATGACCAGTTGTCTGTTCTCTTTACTATATCTGGGCTGAGAACTCCTGAAACTATTACTTCTGTTGCTATACCTGTCTATTGGGTCCATCAACAACTCCATTGTATGCATTCTGGACCAGCCTCCACCTCAGCATCACAGACCTCTCCTTCAAACATTTTAAGTTGTCTTAAGATAGAAAAACATCTTATCCCAACTTCTAGTTGTCTCTACTACCACAAAATTCAATTTGAGACATTATCTTAAAGTCATCTGTAGGGAAATTTTAGGCAAGTCCCACTGAGTTGCCAACTTTATCCATCTTGGCTCCACCCCTTCAAATACTGTGGCATTTTGCAATTATAATATGGCATCATGAGTACAAGGGTCACCTTGGAATCAGAAAGACATAGATTTAAGTCTTCCTCTGACACACACTAGTTAGTTGACTCTGAACATTAGTTAGTTCTCTAGACCAATTTCTAAGACTTCAGATTACATATTTGTTACTGATCTGTGGCAGTGTGGATAGCAAAAGGAGTTTTTATCTGGTGGGAAAAAGTCAGAGCGATTAGGACTAGAACCACAGTGGGAAAGGGGATGGGGGCAGGGGTGCCAATTGAAACAATCTTTCTAGAAGTAGTGTTTAGTTATTGTTCCAATCGGTTGGAAAATGTATGGTGTCAGGAAGATATAGGTAACAGTGGAGTACATAGTAAAAAAAAGGCTGGGATAGATGGTGGGAGGAGATGTGAAACACGGTCTGGGCTTGGGCTGATGAGATAGAGTAGAATCTGGGTGTTTGGGCTGGCTAACTCATCAGTCAGGAAGGCAGGAGATATAGCAATTCAGAGAGATCACCGATATGATGGATGCCTTTAAAAAGATATATATTTGTGTGTGTTTGTATGTGTACATATATGTGTGTACACATATACACAATATATGTGTATACATATATATGCATGTACATATAAATGTGTGTACATGTGTGTGAATTTGCTGAACTTGCATCAATAAGACCTGAATTCAAATCAAATCTTGTCCCAGACACTTAACTAGCTGTGTCACCTTGGACAAGTACCTTAACATCTCTCAGCTTCAGTTTCTTTATCTGTAAAATGGAGCTAAGTAGCATCTAACTCACAAGATTATGAGTCAAATGTGATAACATGCACAAAAACATGGCAAATCTTAAAACACTGATAATATAAATGCTTTCTATTATTAAATATATCTGTATTTACCAAGATCTCCATCTCTCTCTCTCTCTCTCACGCACACATACACATACATACACATATACATCTCCTTTTAAAGATATCCATGCAGGAGTTAGCTTAGAGAAATTTGGACTTGGCCATAATTTAGATGTCTCTGTTGCCTGATACTGGAAAGTAATAGTAGCTTGCATGTGGTGGAATGACTTACACCTGGTGTATATTTCAAATGTTTTCAGAAAGTTGGCTCTGTTCTTAGTCTGCTTCCAGAATAGGTTATACAGATCGGCTGACCAGTGATTCCCTGAACTATGACAAACTCCAGAGCCTCTTAAAGGTTGAATTACGCCCAGGTTAGAATCAGAAAGCCTTCAAGCAAAAGAGTGCCATCCTTTCCATACCTTCAATATTTCCTGTATTCAGAAGTCTAGTTGACCCTGTGGAAGTTATCTGGTCTTTCAGTTCAATTTACTTTGAGCCAATCAGAACTCCAAAGAGGGATCTGGGTGGGGAGGAATCATCCCAGAAATGTCCCAACCTCCATGCAGTTTTTCAATATGTTTGATACTAGTATGAAACTAGTATGAACTCTCACCTACCTATGTTCTTAGCCCATTACATTGGGAGCTCCTTAAGATCAGGGGTCATGTTTTTGCCTTTCTATGTATCCCTAGTGGTTGGCACATTGACAATTAGTGAATTCTTTTTTTTTTTCTTTTCTTATGCTTTATTTTTTTCTCTTTTTTTCTTTTAAATTTATTTTTAGCTTACAACATTTGGTTCCACAAGGTTTTGAATTCCAAATTTTCTCCCGCTTCCTTTCCTCCCCTTTCCCCACCCAAGACAGCATGCAGTCCACTATAAGTTCTACATATACCTTCACATTAAACATATGTTCGCAATAGTCAGATTGTAAAGAAGAACTATAACCAATGGAATGAACCACAAGAGAGAAGAAACAAAGCATAACAAAACCAAAAAGAGAGAGAGCAAATAGTTTGCTTCAATTTCCGTTCAGACTCTGCAGTTCTTTCTTGCATGTGGAGGTTAGTAAATTCTTAATACATATTTGTTGATGGTTGGGCTGCCTGGCTGACTAGCCAATGTGTGTCTTTCTGGTCTGCCCTGGGTTTGACCTCAAATCCCAGGGTGATCCCTAAAATTCCATAGCCTTATTGTGGCCAGAATTAAAAGGGAGAATTCTTCGGGGAGTTAATATGGTTGGGGAGAATTAAGCAGTCTACAGTTAACTTAGAAACCAACTAGTAGCTTCTAATGCCACGAACAGAAGCTCTAGACATAATCAATGCTATTAAGAGACAAAAAGGAAATAAATGAAGATAAAAGTGTGGCTGCTTCTTATACTGACACCTCCTTCTTTATGATAAATGATCTTGAATGACTTCTCATTTTTTGAAATTCAATTTCTCATTTTTCCTCCTCACCTTTTCCTTCAGTACTCGGTCTTCCTAGTTAAGCCCATGGGAAGTATCCTTGGAGTTAGTCTCTTAACTTAGACTTGACATTTCCAAGTCACATGGCAGCTGTGGTGATTGGCCTTGGGGTAATCATAAAGGGGCTAGCTGTAAGTGGCTTCTACGTTGAATATGTTTTAAGGTGAAGGACCCTGGAAAAATTATCCCTGCCTTGCCAAAGGCCTGAAAACAATGACAGGAGGGCTTCTGCTGATGTGTTAATTGGCACTTCTAAAAAGTTGTTCGTATGTCTGTGCTATGCGTGTTTATACAGTACGTTCTCACTTACATAATTGTTCACATTAGCTAGTAAATGTAAGGTCAGTCTAAGTTCAGGTTTTGGAAAGGTCTATGGAATTATAGTGGTTTTATATTTTATGGGTGTTTTCTCCACTTTGGGGGAGGGGGAGGGAGCAGGTTCCTGCTTTTATTCCACTGTTTATCTCATAATCTCAAAGCATTAGCTTCAGTTGACTGAGTTCAAGTTATATCACAGATTTTTCTTAATTACTAAAGGAGATGAATGCTAGATTTGAGATGTGTGAACAGATTGGTTTTGGCGTACTGAAGAATGCGTCATGCACCTATCAGCTCAGTGCTGAATATGGCACCTATGCTAAGCAAACAGAATTTTGTTTCTGGATGGGCATCACATATACCTGAATGCTGTGATATTTTCCACTTTTGCTATTATATTTTGTAGAATGCTGCATAGGTCAAATATTTGCTCCATTTGAAAATAGCTATTATGAGGGGTGAAGGTAGAATCTCCAAAACAGAAAGAAGTCCTACTCAATAAGAACTTTTTTTTAAGTTCTCAGAATTATTATTTTATGGGTCCCAACCATGGGAAATTTTATTATCCTTTAATATTCTACTAAACATCTATTCACATTGCTGCCACCTTAATTTAGTTCCTTACATCTCCTCTCACCTAGACTACTTCTAATTTATCTTCCCACATCAAGTTTTTATCCACTTCTCCACTAAGCACAAATGTAATTTTCCTAAAGCATAGGCCAGGCTATAGAAATGTTATGTTTATGTTATATCAGGCAATGATATGTTTCTACCCCCGTAGATAAATTCTAGTGATATTCTATTATCTCCTGAATCAATTGTGGACTCATCCATTTAGCTTTTAAAGCTCCTCCCACCCTGACCCCTTCCTATTTTTTTTTCAGTCTTCTTATAACTTGGCATGTTCTAAGTTCTAGCTACACTTATTTATTTGTAGTTCTGCCAACATGATACTCCCTTTCTAGTCCTGGTGCCTTTGCATTGGGTATCTGCTATGCCTGAAACATCCTCCTTCTTCACCTCCACCCATTAATTTCTATTACTCCCTTTTAAGAAAAGCCTCAAATATTATATTCTTCAGATGACCTTTCTCTGGCCCTCCAAGCATAAGTCCCTCTCTCCTGGGTTCCTTCCCATCTATTCAGTGCAGATCTGTTGTTGTTCAGTGGATCTGTTATATCTGACTCTTCACGACTTCACAGAATCATTAATGAGGTTTTTTTTGGCAATGATACTGTAGTGGGTCACCACTTCCTTTTCCAGTGTGTGTCTGTTTTACGGATGAGGAATGGAGGCAAACAGTAGTGAAGCGACTTGCCCAGGGTCACACAGCTAGTGTCTAAGGATAGATTTGTACTCAGATCTTTCTGACTTCAGGACCAATGCTCTAACTACTGTACTACATGGCTTCCTCTTGTATAGATCTAGGTCCTGATTATTTACATGTCTCCCCCATTAGAATGTCAGCTTCATAATGGCAAAGCCAACTGTACTGCCTACCTCTGTGTCCCCAGCACTTAGCACTGTACCTGGCATATAATAAGTATTTGATAGTGTTGGTTGATTGAATGTTCTATAAAGGATTCTGTTCAATACACACACACACACACACACACACACACACACACATACACACACACACACACACACACACACACACACCCCTACAATGAATTATAATGGGTTTCATTCCAGTATTTTTTTTTTTTTAGAAGTTTGGGGCATTCTTAGAGTTATCTGGAAGCACCCTGATGATTGACAATCCTGGGTTTCATAATCTTGCTTTAAAAGATGACATAGACTCTTGTGTTAGTTAAACTAACTACAGTCAAGTAGGGACTATTGCAAAGTACTGCAATGGAATATATCACACCAAATACACAATATGTGATTTTTAAAAGCAAACCTACAAACTTTTATTCTATACTGTCTGAAGCAGGGATCAGTCCTCAATAGGAAGTCAGCATCCTCAACAGAGCTCTTGGAAAAAAAAGCTGAGCTCTCTGGCTTAAGTGCAGGCTGACATCTATCAGAACAGTTACACAAAGTAAAAAAGGCTTGGAAAGGTTTTACTCCATGATCTCCTCTCATTCTTGAAGGTCAAGGTCACTTTATAGTTATGATGATCCCTTTAACTCCAACTTTTCTCACTACAAATGCCTTGGGATCAGGGTATGATGTCATGTCATCAAGCCCTGGATGCTTTCAGATCTTCTCCCTTCTGGTTAGTCCATGGGTATAGAATTCTTATAATGTGTCTGAACTCTGGGACTTGCCCAGTTTCTCGACCTGTCATTTGTTTCTTCCCTTGGATTTTCTTGGCAGACAGTTTGCGCTTATATTGATCTCAGTGGACTGGATGGGGAGCAGGGGGGAGGAACAAGACTGGGTTTATAACCATTTCCTAGAAATACTTGTGATGGATTTGACATACTCTTTCTTATTGCTTGCTTAATCAAAAATCTTTTGTTCTTTCTTAGTTCATCCCAGTTCTATATACATTTAGTATAAAGTCATACTTTTATTTAGTAAATCTACATCTAACATAGTTCCTGCTACAGAGTAGGTACTTAATCAATGCTTGCTAAATTGTTTAAGTGAATTAATGGGAATTAGCAAATACGTATTAACCACAAAATTTGGGTCTAGACATGAAGGAAATACAATATAAGCAAGACACAGACCCTCTCCTTAAAAAGAATTTACAGAATACTCTTATGTTCACTATTACTTAGTTGCTTTAAAACAGAATAAACCGTTTTAGGTATCGGGTATTTTGTTTTGTTTTTGCTTTTGTTTTGTTTGCTTATTCATTTGTTAGGAAAGAGATCGTGGAATTGGCCATGAGGATAACTCATTGGTATAAGGTTGTCAAACATCTGACCCATGCCAGGGAATTTACCCAGTGTTACCTGAATTAGATTCAAGTTATAGGGAAATGCTTAAGAAATAAATAATCACAGAATAAAGGCACGGATATTATGCAGATAAAACCCCCCAGGAATCCTTTTCCATGGTTAAATGGTCCCCATTTCTATTTGAGTTTGACAGGCCCTCTACCAAGTCAGGTCATCCTCTGCTCAGCAATTTCAAGTTACCTGAGGGTACTGGGGAGTCAAGTCACTTGCTCACTGTCATACCACAACTATATGTCAGAAGTAACACCTGAAACTTGATCTTTCTGTCTCCAAAACTAGTCTCCGCCATGCTGACTCTGCAATTTATTGGAGACCACTGTATTTCACTGCGTGATTTTCACAGATTTCATGCCATTTTTTTTTTTGCAAAAAATGGTTGCATGCAACCATTATGTGAAGCATTTAAAAAATTGTCCTGGTATAACTTAAAAATCATTTATTACTTAACTGGTGCAAGATTAGGATATATGGAATACTCATGAATATATGTAAAGATTGAATACTGGCAATGCTTGTGCCCTTAGAATTCTAAGCTTCCAGCTCCTATTGCCCAAGGGATAAATGCCTATCCATATGCCATGGGTGAATATATTGCTGCACTGTTTGGCTCTTAAATGGTGTGATGGACAGAGTTATACCATGTGACAATTACTTGAAGAAGGGTTATTAACTGATTTTCGAACTGAAAAAAGCAGTGCAACAATTATGCGGTAGTGTCAATTATTTGGTGAAATATGGTATTCTTTTTATTTTTTTTAAGGGGTAGGTATTTATCTTTTTATCTACATTTCTCATGTCTCCAGAGAGATTAAGTTATTTTATGGTAGGAATAATGTTTATTGTTGTTTCTAAATTTCCATCTCTAGAATATAGCAGTTATGCAACTGGTTGATGATAATAAGAAGCCACCATGAAAGTGCTATAAAATTCTGCCCTGAGAATAATTGCCATCATCCTGCTTTTGTTAATTTCATCCAATTTTACTAATATCACCCATATTTAATATCATCCAAAACTGTGAATTGGGGGTCAGGCTGAGTGTAGGGAACAGGAACCACTAAGCCATGTATAAGGATCCATCTGACTGCATATTGACTTAGAAAACAACATATTACTATTATCTATATTCTATAGTATTTTTAGTTATTTAAAAAAATTCCCAATTACTTCTTAATCTGGTTTCAGTCAGATTTAAGAGTTTTAAAAACTGCAATAAAGACACTGAGCTATGTGTTTGACACCTATGTAATCCAACCTGCCCCTAAACCAGTGATTCTCAACCTGTGGGTCACGATCTCTTTGGGGGTCAAACAACCTTTTCGCCAGGGTCAGGGGTCACCTAAGACCATTGGAAAACACATATTTCTGATGGTTTTAGGAACCAAGACACCGCTCCTCTATCCATTTCCAGGTGGGTCCACCCACATGCAGATACACCCAGATACAAGTATTAAAGGGTTGCGGCATTAGGGGCATTAGGAAGGGTGAGAACCACTGCCCTAGACCCTTCTAGAAAATCTATTCAAAGACCTCTCTCCAGTGAGGGGCAAACCAAAACTTCCAAAAAAAAATCAACTTTTGAACAGTGTGAATGGTCAAAACTGCTTACCTCACATTGAGCTGAAATGGGCCTCTATACAATATATGAAGTAAATTCAGACTGATATTCCAGGCCTTTCAATTCATGTGGGATTTATTTCTGAGCAGAAGAACTAGCCCCAACCACAGCATTTTTTGTAGTAATAATTCTTAATTCCTAAAAATTTTCATGTTCTATTTTCTCTTCCAGGGAAATATTGGACATACATTTAGAATTGAATGGAATCTCAGAAGCCCACTAGCTAAACTCCTTTATTTTTCTTAACAGATGAAGAATGAAAAGCCAAGAAAAGTTAGGTGATTTGTCAAAGATTATATGGGTAGTAACTGAGAGAAGGGGGCTTCAAACTTCGGTTCCCTACTCCAAATTCAGTTCTCTTTAAACTCTAGTATGCTTTCCTTTGGAGGCTTTCAGTAAATTGTTTTCTACATTTTCTTTGTATGTGAAATAAACATTAAACTGCTTTCCCAGAAAAATAAAAAGAAAAAAAAAGATGGTAGGTATGCTTTGGAAGAAGATAGAAAATGTGTTTGGTGATGTTTGACTTTTAAGTTCAACTAATGTTGTTACAAAACATGACATTAAATCTAAACTAAAAATACACTAAACTCAATAGTGAACTGTTTTATTATTGCAACAATTTGTATTGAAACAATTCAGTTCTCTGAGGATCAGGTGAGGGGTGAGAAATTTGTTTTCTTTTACTTGTGCTGGAAAATGATCAATTTAAAGCAAGTGTTCATGAAAGCATATAACTAGGTAGAACAATTGTGTTGTTATCTAATGTTGATTTAAAAAAAGTTCTGTACATTAATACAAATGCATAATAGATGAGTTAAAAATGATGTGCAGATTAAGTTTCTCACTGCCCTATTATAGAATCTGTAAAATTTATTGCAAAGAAGACTACAGAGTCCCTTGAGAAATATAATGGTGTTATATAATATCTAATTACAGCTATTGGGGTCACTGGATATTACACATGGTTGTCAGAGAAATGTTCTTTAATGAAAGTGAGTGAAAATACAATAATAAATAATCCAATTTTTAAAATGGTATCAGAGAACTGCAAATATCTTCTTAAAAATTTTCATCTGTTAAAAAGAAACTTCATTAATAATCGTGATATTGAACTTTCTTCAAAAAAGTTCCAGATCAGAGCACCAATCAGACAACAGAAATTTTTTAAGCACATGTTATGTATGTGATGCACTGTGCTCAATCCTAGGGATACAAACAAAAAGTAAAAATCATGCCTGCCATCCAAGAGCTTACATTCCAGTGGGTATGACCACATATATAATTCATCACATCTTAGAAAAATATACAGTCAATCAAATGTAACCTTAGAGGAGACATCACTAGGAGCTGGAGGATCCAAGAAAGATTTCCTGAGGGTGGTAGTGCTTGAGTTGAGTCATAAAGGAAGCAGGCTTCTGGGAGTAAAGAGGCATGGAATGCTGCTAGTGCAAAGATACAGTGACAGGATATTGAGTGCCTTGTGCGAGAAATAGCAGGGCAAATAAGGCTGGATTATAGAATTAGAGGAGGGTAGTAAAATGGAAAGGGCTTCAAAAGAAAGGAAAGGGCAGGTTATGAAGAGTCTTAAATGCCAAATGAAAGACTGCATATTTTCTTCTAAATTTAATAGTAAGGTAATATTATTAATTGAATAAAGAATTCCAGGTCATGTGAAAAATGAGATGGAGGACAAGACATTTTCTATAGTCTTCAAGAATGCTCAAAATTCCACACAAAAAGAATTATGTACAAGAGGTAAAATAATTTCTCTGTCTCCACAGGGACAAGTCAGCAAGAAGTCTAACACAATAACAAGTTAATGAATTAACAGCAGAATATGTTATTCCCAATAGCCCTAATAACTCTCCTCAGCAGCTCACATGCTTTGGTAGGGCAGGACAACTTGACCAATGTGCTTGTGCTCTGCTCTCTGCTCACAAATGTCCTTGTTGCTGTGGTAGTCTCTACCAGCACAACTTGTCTTCACAACACCGTTCTGCAACTCTGTTCATCTCCCCACTCTACCTTCAATTTCTCTCTCTCTCTCTCTCTCTCTCTTTCTCTCTCTCTCTCTCTCTCTCTCTCTCTCTCTCTCTCTCTCGCTCTCACTCTCGCTCTCACTCTCGCTCTTTCTTTCTCTCTCTGTCTTTCAATTTCTCTCTCTCTCACACACACATACACATGCACACACACACACACACAAATGCATACATAACCTTATGGAGGAAGGGAAACATAAGAGTGGAAACATGTTTGGGAGGGCTGTCTGCTGCAACAATGCTCAGTCAGAAAACAAATGAATAGAGGGAAGTGGGGAAGTGTGCTCATGCATGAGGAGTACACCACACCTGAAGGAAAGGGGACTGACATCCATCTGAGGTCAGTTCTGTTCCTCTGAAGTCATTTTGATCATGGATAGAGGGTAATGGAAAGCAAATTCCTCAATGTGATTGGAGACTGAGACAACTTTGAGATCTAGCTGTCAGGGGATCTAACATCAAACTGGAAGGTATCATAAAGTAAATGATAAGGAAAGGTGAGAAAAAATATCCTGAGATTTCCAAGGAAGTCGGGAAGAAGAAAACTCAGTTTAAAAATTTGAAGACAAAGCAGATAAATCAACAGAGAAAATATTAAAACAGTAGGTTACAATGGCCTTTAAATTATCCAAATACCTCTAAATATATATTGCAAGAAAAAAAATTGAATCAATATTTATGAGATAGGAGATTCCTGCTGTGCTGTGGATTCTTCCCAAAAAAGATATGAGCAGATGATTTGCTTTGCAATCGTTCCAGACGACAAAAACTCAAGAAAAGTAAATAAATTGTTGATCCTTCATATTTGAAGAGGGCCAGTGACATCACAATGTTGGAGTCAAGGTACAATGTGTTCAACTGTGGTTAATAAGTCCAATGAAAGTTCAGAAGGCTCTACCACAGGTTGGCCACAGATAGTCTATGTAAACATTTGGGATGAAAATGTTTCTAGATTTGTGCATTTCACTTTTCCTTTGTGCTATTGTGATTCTTCTTTGCTCATAGAGCACAGTGCTTTCTTTGATACTGGCACTCTGTGCTGGGTGGTCCTGTGCCAGTATCTCCCGTGCCTCACAATCAATTCTAAAGTTCTTCAGAGAGACCTTGGGAATGTCCTTGTACTGCTTCTTCTGACCTCTGTGTAACTACTTACCTTATACTAGTTCTCCAAAAAATAATTTTTTTTATGTAAACATACATTTGGCATTTGGACTAGATGGTCAGCCCATCAGGGTTGAACTCTTCAGGAAAGTTTGAATGCTTGGGAAGTTCAGCTTGAGAGAGGGCCTCAATGACCTGTGCAATACTTTATTTTCCCAGGTAAACTTCAGAATCTTCGTAAGACAATTCAAATGGAATTTGAATGGTTCAGTTTTCTGACATGGGTAGTAGACTTTTGGGGTTTCCGTGTTATACAACAATGAAGACAGCACAACTCTATAGATCTTCAGTGGGTTACACAACCTAATAACTCTTCTCTCCCACATTTTTGTTGAAATCAGGAAAGTTCTCATTTTACTTTAGCCGATTATTCTACATTCCTAGTGAAAGCATCCCTCCCAAATGGAGAGTACCCTTGCTCAGACAAATGCAACAATTTTATGCTGTTCCCAATTTGAATTTCACCCCTTCTCTCCATTGGCTAGATGCAACCTCCTGAAGCACCCATTCCATGTTCTCCTCCCTGATAGGTACCCCCTCAAACACACATTTTCCTGTAGAGCCTCTCAAACACTGAACTGGCTCTGTCAATATGTGCATCAACCTCGTCATCTACATGGACATCCCTGGAAATTATCCTACCAAAGTAAGTGAACTTATTCACAGCATTCAAAATTTCTCCATTTTCTATAACCAATGGTTCCATATGTGAATGGTGTGGTGCTGGCTACTCAAGAACCTCTGTTTTTTTGGTGTTAATTGTCAGGCCAAACTTATTGAAAAGGACAAAGGTAAATAAGTACCCCCTATAAGTAAAGTATAAGTAAAGAAGGAAAATACTAATTACAGAGAATTTTTAAAAGAAAAAAACTAGAAATTTTTTTGTGTTTTGTTTTTCCAGAAAAAAAGTCATTTGATCACTTGGATACTTGATCTGAAGAGTCATACAGTCAGATATTTGCTACAAAATGTAGAAATTGAAATTGGCAGGAGAAACAGATGCCTTCTCATTTTAAAACTTCTTGAATAGATAGAGAACCCTCATCCCTATTGCTGCAATGAATGACCTTAATTTAACTGCTTCAGGTATAGTAAAGCTGTACATACCTCATGGGTATATATTTGCTTGTTTATTGTCTCCTCCATTAAACTGTAAGCTTTTTGAGGGCAGAGACTGTCTTTTGCCTCTTTTTGTATTTCTAGTATTTAACACACAGTAGTAACAAATATGTTTTTTAATTGATTGATTGGTCACACTAGGGAATATAAAATGTCTAGACATAAGTTTTGTAAGCAAGAGAGATTTATTTCTGAGTGCTCTTTATGGACATTTGGATTCTGGCTGGCTTCAAGTCCTTCCAAATATGCATCTGTAATGGTGTGGCAGCTGTTTCGAAAAACAGTTTCCTAGTTTTCCCATTTTGTATTGTAGAAGTACCATCCCTGATTAGTGCTAAAGACACTCTCCCCCACTTTTGAATGCTTCTGGAATGATAATTTATAAAGAAAAAAGTATTAGCTATTCCCTCAGCTTCCAGATATATGCTTTGGGACCTTTGAGGATAGTAATCAGTTAAGGAATATGAGAAGATGGGATTAGAATATTTCCTGATTTACTCAAGGTTGGATAACCAGAGGATTGTGGAGGATCTTAGCTCTGATGGACATTCATTGTGAAGTTATAATTGGGGGAAACAAGTAGAGACCATCTAAGCTGTTTTCAGGGATGAGAAAAAGAGAAAAAAAAAGAAGCAATTAAAATTTTGTGTGTATGCAGTGTATTAGCAAATTAATATGGACATAGGTTTTCCAAAGGAGTTTTTCCCCTTAAATTGCCTGGCCAGTACCAGGAGAATAACTTTAGGTTATTTTCTCAAGTGAGAAACACAGGCTTTGTGGGGGTTCTTACGACTTTTCCCTTTACGCTTCTATATAATAATGCTATGCCTAGAATCTAAAGGTGAAAGGGAATAAACTTCCAGTGCATACAGATGTTAATAAGGAGGAGAAAGACATTAATCACTAATATGGCTTTGTATAAATGTATGAATATGCATATGCATGCATATATTCTATAGTAAGCAATATCAATTCATTTATATTGTTGAGTAAGGAAAGATAGTTCTTGCAATTACAAAATTCTAAGACATAAATAAAATTCTTATACACCTAATAAGGGTATTAAAAACTCCCTCACTGAAATCAAAGTCAATTGCAAGTCATCTCATCATCTCCCTGATGTCACATTCCTCTTCAAGAATGAAAGACAAACCACAACCACAAGAAACCACAGACTGTACACTATGAAATGAATCGTGATATAGTCTAAAGAGCTTCATAAGAGCAATCCATTATACTTTTAAGTAGCTCTAATTAATAGAAAATTGTTTTGCATTTCTCACATTGAGCCTAAATTTGTCTGTCTGCAACTTCTGTTTATCTACTCTTAGCTCTGCCTTCTTTGGCCAAGCAGAGCAGGTTTAAGACTTCTTCCATGTGAAAGTCCTTCAAATACTTGAAAACAATTATTTGTTCCCCTCCCTCAAACTCAAGTTTTATTACCCACAGACCAAATAACTCCAAATCCTTCAGTGGATCTATGCACAATATGGTCTCTATTGACCTCATTCTGAATTTGTAGGAATCAGAAATAGTAAAAATCTCTGACTTCCCAGGATTCCATTTTACCAGGAGGTCAGATGTATGCCACATGTGCAGAGTATTTTATTCATCCCTAACCATTTTAGTATGAGGCTATGGAGATGAATTTGCATTTGGCCTTGCGGACCTTCATGTTGGCCCCACTCCAAGGTTCCTATCTTCTGATAGTTATTCTATTATGTCCACCAGAATAGCCACTAGAGTATACTTGAGACAGCTTGAACTGGCTCATAAGAGTCAGTTGTTTAAATTTTAATGTAAAGGAGTCAGAAATTAGCAAATGCTAAAAGTCAGGACTTGATTTATTGTTTCCTTAATTGTGTAGACTTAAGAAAGCAATGGACAAAATGCTAATAATGCAGACTCAACTTTAAAGTGTGTCATACATACATTTTTTGTCCAGAGAGGAAGTTAAATATTTTGCTAGAACATTCCTGACTGGAATTCCATGCCTGTTTCCAACAAATTCCCTTTCTTCTATCTCTTCCTTTCAAAACCTCTCCAAATTCCAAATCTAATAGACACATAGTTCTACATGGAAGCTGTTACCCCCCTGATGACTTTATCAAGTTTGGTTTCTTCTTCTCTAATTCCTCCCTTCTTGTGCCAAGAGGAGGAACACATATATCCTCTGTTCCTCACTGCCATTTCCAAATAGTCTCTTGGTCACCATGACCTTGTATTTGATCTCAATATTGCCCTTTGTGGCTTTCCTGTCTTGGTGTTCACTGTATTATCCCATGTACGTTCTTTTAGCTGTCACCTCCCAACTTCTGGGTCACTCTTCCCTTTTTCTCTAAAGGAATTCATTATTTAGCTCCAAATCTTCCTCTTCACCTGTACCCCTGCTATCATACTGAGGACTTTAATGTACATGTAAATGTCCTCTTACTCTTAGATACTCACCCATCAACTTCCTAAGTTCCCATGATCTTTCCCTTCAAACTACCTTAGGCATAACTTAGGGTAGTATAAGGGAAATCACACAAGTTATAGAGTCAGAGGACCTGGGTCCAAATTCTAATTCAGACACTTGTTACATATATGACACTAGCCAAATTACTTAACTTTATCAGGCCTTAGTTTCTTCATCTGTAAAATTAGTGCATAGATGGGTTCAGAGGGGCTCTCAGTGTATGATCCTATGTTACCATAATCCCTAATTGCCATATCCAGGATGTTGAATTCTCACCATAATTTCCTCCTCTTTTCCATCTCTGCCTTACCTTACCTCTCCAAAAAGTTACTTTTTATTCTCATCATTGCCTCCCATTCATTATTCCACACGTGCTTGTTCATTTTATCTATAATACCTCTTTTAGCCTCATTTTTCACTACTCAAAGTTTTGAGCAATTAAATTAGACTTTTTCTGCAACCCTCGAATTACTTACTTTTTTGCCCACTACTATTCATACTCTGAAAATCCTCATGATGTTTCAATCCCCAGTTACTTCCACAATCTGTTTTCTCAGCTACTATTACTATGCAGTTGCCTATCTCTGAAGAAAGTCATGTAATGATGCCAATGGAACCAGTACAAATGATGGAATCGCAGACTTTAAGAACTGGAAAGGACTTCATCCCTGAATAAGAATGTAGATCATAACATATCACATGAATTTCTGGGCAGTCTTTGCTTGAGGTCCTCTAATGTGTATGTTGGAGGGTAAAAAAGGTAACTTCTTACCTACCATCTGCAATCACTTCCTCATCATACTCTCACTTTTATACCTTTTGTATTCTTCCTTCAGAACCAATCACTCTTCTGAAACTATTCTCTTCCAAGTAACTGATCATTTTTACTAGATTTTTTATTTTTATTTTTTTTTGTTTTTTAAACAATCCCTCTAGTTTTCCTACCAGGCATCTCTGCAGCTTTTCCCATATGAGACTTTTCTTTCCTGATTATTCTCTAACTCGACTGTTATTCCTTTTCAATCCCCTTTGGTAATTTGATATGAATTCTCCATCTCCTAAGCAGAGGTATCTACTCAGGCCTCACCCTGGGTCCTTTTCTATTCTCTCATTACATTCTCTGCTAAATCATTGCATCATCTCTAATGGGTCTGATTATCATCTGTATGAAGGGGTCTTCCAAATCTCTTATCCAGACACAATCTCTCTCTGGAAATATAGGTCCACATACTGGAAGGACTAAAGATTTTGGATATACCATTGACATCTCAAAATTAACATGTTAGAAAAATTAACTCATTATCTTTCTCTAAGATTCTCTATTCTTTTGGGGATACTCCCATATTCCAAATCATGCAGGTTTGTAACTTTAGAGTCCTCTTAGACTTTTTTTTCTATTTTACCTTCCTTATTCAACCAGTGTTCCTACCTCCAGAACACCCCTCATGTCTGTCACTTTATCTCCATTCATCCATCCATGTCCCCTAAGTCTGGTTTTCATGACTACTCAAGACAGACTATTGGAATGGCTTCCTAATTGCCTCCCTATGTGCATGATCTTCCCTCTCAAATCTGTTTTCCAAAAAGCAATCAAAACAATTTCCCTAAGGCAAGTTTGACTGTTTCATTTTCCTATTAAAAACAAAAACAAAAACAAAAAACAGAACTCTGTGACTTCAAGAATAAAACTAAGGCTTCTTAATTTGTCTGTTAAGAGCCTCCACAATCTGATCTTTACAGCTTTCTAGTCTAATTTCTCATTTTTTTCCCTTCATGATGTCTATCAGCCAAAAAGCTCTTTCTTCTGACCTTCCATAGCCCATCTCTGTGATTTTATACAGAAGTCATAAACTCTTTAGTACCTTTCCCCTCTTTAAATGACCTTTTATTTACTCATTTGTATGTGTTTCTTCTATCCAACCAATACAATGTAAGGTCCTTGAAGGAAGAGACTCTTCATTTTTGTCTTAGTTTTCCTGTGGCCTCATAGGAATCTTTTATATCGTAAAAATCTTCTGGACATCTCCCAGTCAGGTGATATTCTTCCTAAATTGTTACTCCCAGAACTGAATAAAGTGCTTGCATGTGGCTGGACCAGACCAGAATAGAATCTTCCTCATTCTGGACACTATTCTAACATGTCTAGAAGCACAAAGTTCTAGGAGAGACGGGAGCCAAGTATTTAGATTTGGGAAGAAGGAAGGCCATCACACTCGGAGTGCAGAGTGTAGAAAGAGTGAGTGAGAATATTGCTTAAGGGAGTGGGAATGTAGACTTGGGAGAGGTCCAAATGGGTAGCTTCAATTTTCTCAGCAAATTAGTGAGTTATTTACTAAGAGTGAGAGGATAGGAGATGAAATTGGAGCCCTGAGAAGAGAAGAAAATGTTTAAACAAAAAGGAATTAATAAAAGGACACTAAACAGAGCTGAAGGTGGGAAAGCATAAACTTGTAGTGTACCCAGTCAATAGGATCTCTAGATTTTTTCTAATGATTTTTAGCAGTTTGTGAGTAGGCAAAGAAGGGGCAACAAGCAGGAGTTTCAGGATTAGCAGTGAGAGAATGGTAGATGGTCAAGGGCACAAAGAATCTTAGGGTGAAGCAAAGAATTTTATTCAAATAATTGACCACAGAGTTTTATTCCTTTTAAATCTCCATAGTTGTATACTGTGATGATATTTCAGATGAAGTTTTTCTTAGATTATTTCATTTTTAAGAATATAAGGCTGAAAAATTTTAAAATAACCTTCTCGTGATTTCAGGTCAACAAGCATTTATTAATCACCTACTTTGTACTAGGCATTGTACCTATTTAATGATGTCCATAAGTAGAATAAAAGTGTATTATTTTAAAAGAATATGATCCCTAGATTTTCTGCTGTACTTCTTTGACCATGGATAAAGAGTAATCTTTAATAAAGGATCATACGATGAGCCCAAACTTAAATCTTAGGTATATTTCAAGGTCACTGAAATAATATAGTTCTTGGGGACTCCCTTGAAAGCAAATACTTCTTTAAAATCTAGAGTTAAGTGTCTTTCTTGGGAGCACAGAATCTGACCTTACAATATTGCATCAAGATCAAATACATCTGTATGTAGGTTCCTTAAGAATTCATTTACCTTGCTTGCATGTTTGTAGCCAAAAAGATTATGATCTTTCTTGCTTACAAAGTTTATGAAATGTATAGCTGAATGCTCATGCCACCAACAAGCATTGGAATAGAATTTACATTAGTAGTAAAAGCTCTAAGTAGCCTCTGGGGGGAAAATCACTCAGCAACAGAAAATAATCTCCATTTTTTTTTAGAAGACTCCAGTACAAATGAGTTATTATGATAGTGAAAAAAAAATTGTATGTTTGATAAACATTTATTATTTTTGAGGATGGATCAGGAGGGAAATATATCTAGTATCAAACACTTCTTATGATTGGTCCCTTCTACATTTTCAGAAAAATATCTTCACTAAATTATATAATACTTAGGCTAAAAAATGACAAAATATGATGTTAATTTTGACCTCGAGTTTTACTATATAAACCAAAATGTCTAGTCATTCTTGAAATTTTTGAAACAGAGCCAAGCTCCACAGGTGAATAAACACCATTGGTATGAAAAGAAATTATGCTGGCCTTTGTAGATTAGAGGCAGTGCCGCATAAAAGAAGAATAAGTGTAATATACAAATTTCCCAGTTGCAACAATTCTCTCTGTCCATGATCAGGCAAGATATGGAGAAAGGGCATTGAGCAGTGTATTAACCTTGAAAACTCTTTTCTTCAGTAATTAAAAGACCCTCCACTGCATTATAATCAGATGTTGCATAATCCACCTATGCGATATGATGTGAACTTTCATTTTACCTTAAAAAAATGGTCTTAGAAATGGGGTGGGGGTAAGAAAAGAAAAAAAAAAAGAAAATAAACAAATGGGGGGGGTGGGTGGAGCAGATTCCAAGAATGAGAGAGAAGGTACCGTAAAGACATGGAGATGAATTGTGGAGTGTCACGAGTGAGAAGCAGAGAGAAGGTCAATTTGGTTGAATCACAGAGTACAAAGGGACTGATGTCTAGGAAAGCTGTAAAGATGGAGTGGGGAATAATACTTTAAATTTAAAAGCTAAACAAAGTAGAGTCATAATTTATTCTAGAGGCAATATGGACTCACTGGAGTTTATTGAGTATGAGAACGACCTGCTCATATCTTCTCTTATGGAAGATTACTTTGGTAGTAGTGCAGAAAAGGAATGGAAGTGGTGAGATATTTGAGGCAGGGAAATTAAGTTATTGCAATAATCTAAAGGGGATGGAAATAGAAAGAAAGTGTCAGATGCAAGAGATTTTGGGAAGGCAAAAATAGCAAGATTGGGAACTATGTTCATATGTGGAATGAGAAGCATTGAAGAGTGAAAGATAATGCTAAGATTACAAACTTGGGAGAGTAGAAGAATTGTGCTGCCTTTGACTGAAATAGAGATCTTTGAAAGAGTGATGGGTTGTGGGAGTTGAAGAGAAGCTAATGTGTGAAGTTTTGGACACCCTGAGTTGGAGGTGTCACCAGGATGTCTAGTTTGAGATGTTCAGTAAGGAACTGGCAATGTGGGATTCAGGTCAGCTAGGTGACCTGGAGTCTGGAAGACTCATCTTCCTGAGTTCAAATCTAGTCTCAGACACTTGCTAGTTGTGTGACTCTAGGAAAGTCATTTAACCCAGTTTGGCTCAGCTCCTCATTTGTAAAATGAGCTGAAAAAAGAAATGGCAAACCAATTCCATATCTTTGCCAAGAAAACCCCAAGTGAAATCAAGAAGAATGAGACACAAGTGAAAAGACTGAACAACAATAAGAACGATGTGGAATTCAAGCACAGGGGAGATACCTGCAGTCAAATAAGGTCTGATAGATAGCTCTGGGGGTCATATGCAAAGAAACAATAATTGAATTTGTAAAGTCTTCTGAGGTCAATAAAAGAAACACTAGAGAGAGAGGAGTCGGCAAAACTTCCTGACAATTATAACAACCCAGAAGTGGAACAGATTGTTTCATGGGGCAGTGGGTTACTTCTCATCAGTTATATTCTCATGCATTCACAAATAGACATTTGAAATAAATACTATCCTGCCAAGACAACATTTTCAGTTTGGCCAAATCATGCTCACACTCAAATTTGGAGAAAAAAATTGAAGTTCATGCTGAAAAAATTATGCAATTAGCTCTACCAGAGGATCTTATACCTCTTTATAAAGGGTTCCCAAATAATTGGCGTACCATAAGCCTTTTAAAACAGCTTGACTTGTCCCTGAATGTGCTCAGGTTTTTTTCTTGGAACAGAAGCACAGAGGCATGACTTGACTGAGTTCATGATTTGGGATGGAATGGCAAAAGCATATTTGTACAGATAAGGTAAAAATATTAGAAAAAAATTCTCAAAACGTTCCATAGCTATAATTTTTCCTTATTGTTATGAACAATTAAGTCCAGAGTACGTGAAGCAGAATCACGAGAAAGGATGTGCATCTGGTGTCCATCTTACAGTTTGATAAATGTAATATTACACACTTCAGTTGTGAACAGGAAAAGAAAACAAGGCCCCCATTTTTTTATTCTTCTTTTTCTGGATCTGTGTTTAGACTTTCGGTGAAAATCTTTTCAGATATTATCTCAGTATGCTCATTTGTAAACTAAAAATTCTGGACTAGATTATTTTGAGGTCCCTTTCAACACTAATAAAAATTGTTACTATGGAATCTTTCATTTTTTTATGATGATTCTCATTTTAGTATCTGTATTATAAAAGAAATCATAACAAACACTAAAAATTATTTTTCCTTTTCCCTTTAGCTTGGGTTTTCTTAGAGAAGAAAAGACTTCAGCCATCACTTAGTACACACCCCTCATTTCATAGAAGAGGAAACTGAAGGCCAAAGGGATATAATGATTTGCCCAATGACCCATATATTGTCAGTGAAATAAAGCTAGGAGGCAGAGTAAATTCCAATTCAACAGATATTTATTAAATTCCTACTATTTGTTCTTATATAACCTTGCATCTCAATACTTGGAAGCTTTGAAAAAAATTTATAAGTAGAATATTATTCAGTTAAACAATTCTCAAGTCTAATACTTCAAAGTACATAGGGAAGAACTTTTAAGGAGTGAAGAAGCATTCAATTTGATTTTATGCTATGTTCACCATTGTTGATAGAACTAAGCATGCAGAAAAATAGAAGTATGTTCAGCAAATTTAATCATAAAAAGTTGGCATTTTAAACATTATTCAAATGAACCTTTTTTACCCACTCAAATAGAGAAAATTTCAATTCATCTGGAAAAAACTGAATTGCAAATGACCAAACCCGGTCTCAGAATTGCAAAGACATTTCTTTCTTTCATAATCCCTTACTCTTGTAGGACAGATCTGCTTCATAGTTACACAAATGAATTTCCCTTAGATAAGTTTATAACTACATTCTAAAAATGTATATTGTGTATATAAATACATGTATGAAATATCTGTTGAAAATATAACTACATTCTAAAAATTATATTCTCTATGTCCTCTGTCTCTTTTTGTCTCTGTCTCTTAACCTCTCCCTTTTTTTCTCTCTCTCTTCTCCTTTCTCTTCTCTTTTCACCTCTCCTTTTTCCTTTCTCCCCCTGTTATGGGAATCTAAAGATCTTCCCTGCCTCTAGGCCCTTTGCTAATGTGGCTACGTGACTTTGAGGACCCTTGGATATTTGAAAGTATACTCTGTTCCCTAATAGGCTGAATGTGGTCACGTGGAGCCTGTGGCACCA
>CM053591.1:22040002-22054289 GCA_028646515.1 Pseudochirops corinnae | reverse complement strand
CCCCCTGAACTAGGTAAATGATATGTTTGATTAAAGTAAGCTTGTTAACCCATTTTGAGTTGCTTTCCTTTAGAAAAGCAGATCTAAGAACCTGTGCTAGTAGCTGCCCTAGGCATGCTAGGGTGCTTACTGTTACACCCCCTCCCAATGTATTTTATCCCAACACATTAGAATATCCCATAGGCCATTTGAACACTAGAAATTATGAAATTCTCATACTTGGTTTAGTAATGATATGTAAGTGAATTGATTCTGCTATTTTATAATGAAAGGCAACTGAGGTGCATATGATTCACCACTTTCAAAGAGCAATACTTTTTGATTTGGTCAATCTTGACTTGCTCATGATTTTTTTTCCCTCTGAAATGAGCAGCATGGCATTTTGTCCTTTCAGTTAACCCATTTCAGAGTATCTGGGCTCAAATAGTTCTGGAGGAGTAAGTGAGGCTGGTGACTTTGCATAGCCCTCCCTCACTCAAATCAAAGTCAATTGCAAGTCATGTCATCATCTTCCTGATGTCATGGTCCTCTTCAAGAATGAAGGACAAACCACACAACAATCTCCTTGAGTCTTTTCTTAAGTTTAAACAACTCCATTGAGATTTCCTGAGTGTAACTAGCTCTTCTGGGTTAGTTTTTGCAAGCAAAAGCTCTTAGCTCCCAATGTAATTGATTGCAGAGTTGAATTGCAGTCACAGTTTGACTTCTAGAACTTGCTAAAGAAAATTATTTTTTACCTGGAAAACAATTAGGCAGCACATAGTTAGAAGGTCATGTGACATATGGGAGAGAATAGGACATTTAGAACCAAGGTACATGCGCAAGTTCTCACACAGTCAATAGCTACCTATGTGATCCTGGGTAAAAGGCATTATTACCCCCATCTATCCTAAGTTTCTGCCTCTGTAAAAGGAGGGAGTCAGTTTAAATTAGTTTAAGGGTACTTTTTAGTTCATAAGAATCCTAAGTAAAAATTAGTGTTTGTTATGATTATAAAACCAAAGACGAGCAGCTCTCCTAAGGACTGCTTCTGTGCATAGCTTTAAGGTTCTGATCACATAGTGTAGTAATTCTATATTTATTCAATTATAAACTAAAGCAAAACATTTGCAGAAACCAAAGTACAACATTCACAATGATATAACATAACAACTTATTACTAAAGTTGCCACATAGTCTTAAACAAAAGATATCATACAATAAGTCCTTAACTCAATCATCCTTAAGGGGTACAAAGTACTAAGGTCTCCCAGTCCTAGGACACATTGTCTTAATCTTGTCATTCAAAAAGTCTTCTTTCATCTTGATTGGAAACTGGTTTCCAATCATCCTTAACTCAATCATCCTTAAGGGTTAGTACAAGTACAAAGGTCTCCCAGCCTAGGTCTCATTGTCTTAATCTCTTCAGCCAGCACTAAATAGCCAAGTAAAGATCCTTTCACCTTGACTCAAGGTTGACTTCCAAACTCCATGACTCCTCTTCCATGTTCCCTGGTCTTGCCTGATTTCACCCAACTGTCACCTGGATTCACAGGTAGGCAGCTCCCTGCTCCTGGTCCAGCTCCACACATCAAGCTTAGCAGAGCTACAACAATATTCACACACATTTCCAGTACTATCATCAATTCACTTTCTGCCTCTGAAATCAACACAGACTAGACAGAGTGCTAGCAGCACGGGTATCATTCCTCCCAGTTCTGCTTGGTTCCAGTTTGTGTTCCTGCTTTTATATGGTTCTTTTCCTTCCTGTTCCACCCTTCCTGTTGCATCAGCAAGTTCCTTCCACATCCAAATCACAGGTGGGACTCAAAGGCACTTGAATAGCTTAAACAAGGAACTAAGTACCATTTTTCTTGCCATTACAATGATTTATTCTAAAATATAGGTGCCTAAAACATTCATATTTAGCAAAAACAAAGTGTGATTAAAAATACTAATTGTTCATAGCTTTTAAAATAAGGACCGCAGAGATCACGTACTCTAGCTCCTTTGTTTTACAGATGAGAAAAATGAGCACCAAGGTCAGGGACAAATTCAAATCTCATATCTTCTAGCTCCAAAACTGCTTCTTACCACGATGCCAGGCAGGCTCTCTTGTTTTCTATTGCCTCCTTTGTCACTAACAACTTGATTCTGGAAAGTTTTCACTTGGTATCATTTGGATGATTTCCCTTTCCATTGCCAAATTTTATTACAATGGTTTCCTAAAAGTCATTTGTTGTTGTTCCTTCTGATTGTAGTACTCTCACCAGCATTTCTCACTCCAGTTACAATGATGACCTTTATTCATGTAGATATTTGCTTACCTTGCCTGAAATAACCAATACTTACTTACATTAATTACCAGCAATGCAAATCTCTAAGCATCAAATAACTTTACAGAGCCAGACCTTTTTTCAGCTAAAAAAATCATTTTCAAGGAGAAAAAAAAGAATTCTTCCCAAGCAACACATTTTAAAAGGTTGTGGATATTTGATAAATATAATGTGACAATGTTCAATTAAAATCAGTCAACTAACTGTAACAAAAAGGGAAAAAATAGGAATTAGAATTTTGCTATTTCAATTGTACTACTGGTCCATTAATTCTTGTATCATGTCCTCAGACACTGCATTTCTACAATGCTTTACTTGTGGTGTGCCCAAAGCTCTTCGATATTATTTCCTATATATTATTTATAGCTTTTCTCTCAGCATCCTTAGGAGGGATGGGTATAGGTATCTTCATATGTTATAGGTTTATATTGCATGAAATGATACAACTTCCTGGTAGCTATCAAACCAATAATGCAAAATAATTATAATGTATTATAACCATAATGCAAATAATATTATCGAAAATACACATGAGGGGGAAAGATTCAAGTAGGTCATGTCTCAAGTGGGAAAGATAACACATAGAAAATCTGAGTATCATTCTATCACTTAGGAAATATTTTATGATGCAGTTGTGTTAGTTATTATATATCAATCCCCAGTAAATTCTGAAAATTTAAAAATTATTATAAATTGATTTTGGAAACAGTTGTTTAACATATATAGATATCAATACATGCTATGTAACACTATATAGTGGGTATATACGTGACTCTTGATGCTTTACAGTAGTGTTCACAGTCAACGTTGGCTCATGTATTGTTTTCTATAAGTCTAAAGGTTAAAGTATTCAGGATAGACAAAGGTAGACACTGAAGGAAGGAAGGACACTTGGGAAGCTTTTATAATTTTCCAGATCATGAGAGCCTGAACAAGAGACATAGCAATGAGAATGGAGAGAAGGAGATAGCCAAGAAAATTACTGCAAAGGTAGAATAAAAAGGAATTGCTAAAATATTGGGTATAGGTAATAAAGGAGAAGAAACAAAAATGATTTTTATGTCTTAAGCCTGAATGAGATTATTGGATCCTTCAATAGACATAAGAAAATATGGAGAAGGGTTAGAGGGAAGACAATTGTTTATGTTCATAAATGTCAAATTTGAGGTGTTAGTAGGTGGAGATGTACAAGACTGAGATGTTGTTAAGCATATGAACTTGGAGTGCAGGAGAGAGATAACAGTTGAATACATAGATTTTGGAGTTAACTGTGAGATGATAAGACAAGCAATGTAGAGTCTAAAGAGATAAGAGATGAAAATCCAACTCAGAGCATTTAGGGACACATATGCTTGTGAAAGCAAAGAGAGATGATGAAGCAAAAGAAGATGAGGAAAACTGACAGAAATTTTTTTTTAAACTACAGAAAATACAAGAAAATGAGAACAGAGAAAAAAAAAATATCAACCTTAGCAAATCAATGATCATTTGTTAACTGATGTGTGAGCTTTTTAATGGGCAGACAGCTAGGTGGTATATAAAGGAGATTAAAATGCTAGTCTTGGAGTTAGGAAGACATGAATTTGAATACCATCCCAGATGCTTGCCAGATGTAATGCTGTAAAACCAAGCAAGAGCAGCTTTCCAAAGGACTGCTGCTGTGAAGAGCTTCAAGGTTCTGATTACATAGTATAGAGAACTCTCTATTTATTCAGTAATAAACTAAGACTAGACACTGACAGAAATCAAAATACAGCACTCACAATGTTATAGTATAATAAGTTATCACTAAAGTCCTTGTCACCAAAGTGGCCACATAGTTTTAAACAAAAGATATAACTTAATAAGTCTTTAACTCAATCATCCTTAAGAAGCATCCCTCCTTAAGGGACACAAAGTACAAAGGTCAAAGTTCTCCACCCCTAGGTCACATTTTGTCTTAATCTCTCAGTCAAAAAATCTTCTTTCTACTTAGAGATTAGTGTCCAATCATCCTTAATTCAATCATTCTGAAGAGGTATAGGATACAGAGTACAAAGTCCTCCCACCCCTAGGCCACAGTAAATCACGGTCTTCTTACGTTGCATTAACTACCTAAGGAGAGGTCTTTTCATCTTGATTCGAGGCTGGCTCTCAGATTCTATGGTTCCTCTTCCATTTTCCCAGCTCCTGTCTGAATCTACCTAACTGTCACCTGGATTAGAGGGCAGGCAGTTCCTTGTCCAGTTCTTCATCCAGTTCCTTGTCTAGTTCCCATTCCATATTGAAGCTCACAGTTTCCAGTCCACCTCAAGTCCTTCACAGATTCTTTTTCTGGGAAGACAAAGCTTAAAAGAGCCATAATAACATTCATACACATTGCTGGCACCATCATCAATTCACTATCTGCCTGTGAAATCAACACAGACCCACCAACAAGGTCTGAGAACTCAACACAAACCCACAAACAAGATCACACATCATCAGTATAGTCCCAGGACCTCTGAAACCCTCCTCTAGGACTTCTGTAAACAGACAATCACAAATCCTCTTTCAGGGCTTCCAGTAAGGTCCCAGGGCTTCTGTACAAAGGATCACAAACAAAAATCAACACAGACATAAAAGACAAACAGAGTGCTTGGGCACCACAAAGTTCCCCTTCTAAATTTTGCTCTCTCCCAGCCTGGGCTTCTCCTTATATATGGCCATTAAGCTCTTCCCTGTTCTGCAACTTTCTGTTGCATCAGCAACAGGGGTTCACAAGTTCTGTTTCTTAACAAGGACTTGATAGAGTCATGGGCAAGGCTTAAAAGAAACTTGAACTGAAACAAGGTGCTAAATAATTAAATAGCTGAAGCAAGGTGCTAAGTACTTCTTTGCTTGCCATTACAAATGCCCTGGGCAAGTCACCTCTCCTGTCATAGCTATATTTTCTTTGTTAAAGGAAGATTATAATAGTACGTACTTTAAAGGGTGGTTGGGAGACTCAAATGGGATAACAAAGCACTTTATAAGACACTATATCAGCGGTTCTCAACCTGTGGGTTGCGACCCCTTTAGGGGTCAAATGATCCTTTCACAGGAGTCGCCTAAGACCATCAGAAAACACATATTTCCTATGGTCTTAGTAACTGAGACACTATTCCTCTATCCATCTCCAGGAAGGTCTGCCCACATGCAGATATATCCATACGTGTACTAAAGTATCGCAGAATTAGGAAGGTTGAGAACCACTGCACTATATGAAGGTGAGCAGTGAGTGGGTAGTAAAGAAGTAGAGATAGCAACTGTCAACTTTTGAAGTGAAGAGCAGGAAAGATGTAGTATAATAATGTAAGGTCAAGGAAAAAATTTTGTTTTCTTTGTTTAGGATGGTTACCTAATCATGTTTGTGAGCATCAGGGAAAGAGCCAGTAGATAGGACAAGTTTCAAAAAGTGAGAGGAAGGAAAGAGAGAAGGAGAGAGAGAGAAAGAGAGAGAGAGAGAGATTGAGGCAGATAAATTGATTATCCAAATTCTTAAACTTGATAAGAGATGGTGGGATTAAGGACACAAATAGAGAGATGAGCCTAGATGTAGATAGGTTATCTCGTTGTCTTATGTTGCAACAAGGGGAATAAAAGGAGAAAATATAGGAGATATTGGAAGTATGGAGTTAGGGAAATAAGGGGAATCATTATGGCTTGCCTTGATTTTCTCAGTAAAAGAGTAAACTAAGTCATTTACTAAAGGAAAATTATACAAGTGTTTGAGGAAAGGTGATGGCATTTAGAGGAGCTTCTATAGGAATTCTGAGAGTCCATCAAAAACTAATGTTGCTATACAATACTGAAGGCCCAATTGATCTTATTTAAAATGAATTTTTAATTATTCTAGTTAGTATGGTTCAATGACTTCTTCCAACAGTGCTGTGTAGCTCAAGAATAAGAAGAAAGAAGCCAGATATTGATGGAGATGGGGTGACCTTATGCTATAATGCTACGTGACATTGATTTATTTCTAATTTTTTTCTAATGAAATATCACACTAAATCACAATTAAATCTCTTCTGGGTGACGTAGCCAAGATATCAACTTAGTTTCTACAAAATTGTTAGCAATGAAGTTAAATTTAAACATATCTTTAAAACACTGGATGTGAACAAGGTGTTGCAAAATGAGTCTCATTTTTAAATATAGTAAATGAAGGAATATAGTGATGCATATTAATTTAAACAACATATTGAAAATGAACATTTACTCTAGTTCATCACTGGCCCTCTTTTGTGGGGCAGCTAGATGTCACAGTGATATAATGCTGATCCTAGAGTCAGAAATTCTGAGTTCAAATATGACCTCAGACATTTACTAGCCCTAGGCAAGTCACTTAACCTCTGATTGCCCTGACTTCCTCATCTGTAAAATGAGGACAGCACTAACACCTACCCGGGAATGTTGTGATGAAAGAATAAAATAAAATAATATTTAAAAAGCACTTCTCAAACCTCAATGTGCAAATATAAATTGCTGCTATTCTGTGTATGCTGTTTCTCCTTTCCTTCAGCAAATCGAACATTTTAAAATCTTTTTTCATCTTGCTCAAATTGTCTGATGCATTTCATTCAGCCAACCTCCTTTAAGATCCTGAAAATGATGCCCTCGGTTTGGCAAATTCTTCTCTTCATTCTCCTTTTATGTCTCTGACTCTTTCTCTGTCATTTGTTCTTCTATCAGATATATTCCCAACCACCCCCCACGCTCCAGAGTCCAAATTATTTTGGTGCCTCCAAGACTATTAGTGCCATTCTAGAGCTGGGCCTAGGCTAGGTTTGCTCTGGCAAGTCCCTCTTGTATGATCCTGATCTAGAGATCCCCTAAGAGATTGAGTTTGAATGATGATGAAGGGAGAAGGAGGATACGTTAACATCTGCCTTTCAGTGGCAGTATCTGTAAGTCAAAAACAAATGCTGCTTCTGAGAATGGAGATTGATCCTAATGTCAGTGAGTATGGAACCACCATGGCTTGAGAGATGCTATGTGTGCTTAGATGTTCCAGTAACCTCTAGTGCAGCAGTTCTCAACCTGTGGGTCGCAACTCCTTTGGGCATTGAACAGGATCACCTAAGACCATTGGAAAACACATATTTCCAATGATCTTAGGAACCGAGACACTGCTCCTCTATCTGTCTCCACCAACATGCAGATACGCCCACATATGGGTATTAAAGGGTCACAGCATTAGGAAGGTTGAGAACCCCTGCTAGTGTTATAGAAAGGTCTGCTGATATTTCACCAAGATTCCTAAGAAATATGATAGGACATAATAAAAGTAATGAAATAAGGAAGAGCAAAAGATTACTATCATTTTATTTTCTGAGACCACCTGTGTACAAGTGTGTAGGAGAGGAGATATGGGAAGGAGGAGGAAGCCATAAACATTTATATAGCCCCTCCTTTGTGCCAGACATTGTGCTAAGCTTCAAAAAAATTTTCTTTACAAATATTTTCTCACTTCATCCTCACAATAACCCTGAAAGGTAGGTGCTATTGCTATCCCCACTTTATAGTTGAGAAAACTGAGTCATATAGAGGTTAAGTAACTTACCCAGGGTCACACAGCTAGTAAGTGTTTAAGGTCATATTTGAAATCTGGACTTTGTGACTCCAGATCTAGCACTCTACTCACTGTGGTATTAGATGTCTCAAATGACATAATAGATAGTTTTCATCAGAGTCAGGGTTCGAGTCTAGCTTCTGATGCATACTGATTGTATGACCCTGAACAAGTCACTCAACTTTTTAGTGACACAGGCTACTCTTCAAGTATAGGTCTTAGTGCTCCCAACCCCAAATAGCTTTTTAAATGTATTTTACATGTAATTGTGTGTGTACATGTTGTCTTCCCCTATAGGATGTAAGCTCCTTGAGGACAGGTACAATTTCATTTTTGTCTTTTTATCTCCAGACTCTAACACTGTCTAGCAAATTAGTAAATGCTTGCTGATTGAGAGTTTAAACAGCACTACTGAATTAAATATTTAACTTTCCTCTTATTCCAAATAATGTTATAACTGTGTCCATGACTAACAGAATAATAATTTGTTAGACAATTTATAATTAGGCAAATAAGGTAACTAAAATGGCCATGATATTTGTTTTGACATGAGAAACCGCTATTGGCCATATACCCCAAGGAATTCATTAGTGTGAACAAAACCTCCAGTGACACCAACATATTTTTTAAAACACTTTTTTCAGCAAAGAATTGGAAACAAATTAGATGCTGCTTAGCTAAGGAAAGGCTCAAGAACTTGTAGTATATGAATGTCATGGAATATTGCTGTATTGGAAGAAAAATGAAAAATACAGAGAAATAATGGAAAAATTTTATGAATTGACACAAAGAAACGTAAGCAGAACCAAGGAAACAACACAGACGATGACCACAACAAAGAAAACAGAAAGAACAACACTGACAAAACAATCAAAAGGGAATCTTTTGAAATTTTAAAGAATAAACGTGGCAGCAAAGAAGAGATAGAGAGGTCACTCACACAGATGTAGAAGATCCATAGGTATGGTATATTACATGCGCTTCAAAATTTTAAAATCTAGGCTTTTGACTGATGTTTTTTCTTTTTTTTCTTTTTCAAAAAATATTATCTGTTATATGGGTTGACACTCCAAGATGAGGGAGGGGAAAACATACTAGAAAAAATTTCAGTGATTCAGTAATAAAAGATATAAATATAATAAAGTCTATGTTTAAGTAATTCAGATTATGTAACATATTTATACGATAGTTGTAGGTGATATCTGTAGACTAGACAGAAACCTAAACAACTTTGAAAAACCTGTTTTGAAAGTATAATTCAGAAGTAACAGAAAAAACAGCCCCACCACTACTCTGTTAGTCATTTCTTTAAAAGTCAATCATGCATTGACAGATGTCATTGTTTCCAGAGATGATGATGACCTATTTCAATTCACTGAGTTGCTCTCACATTGAAATAAAAGATCAGAAGTTACCAGTAGGATTTTATCTTGTTCTATGAACTCTCTTTATCCTTCTTGTACTCCCTTCAGAACAGACAAGAGTTTTGGTTCTCCTTCTGAAGTGTTGTGTATGACACACTAGAGCAGTGGTTCTCAACCTACCTAATGCGGCGACCCTTTAATACTCATATGTGGGCATGTCTGCATGTGGGTGGACCTGCCTGGAGACTGATAGAGGAGCAGTGTCTCGGTTCCTAAGACCATCAGAAATATGTGTTTTCCGATGGTCTTAGGCCACCCCTGTGAACCCTGTAAAAGGGTCATTCAACCCCCAAAGGGGTCGGGACCCACAGGTTGAGAACCACTGGTATAGAGTAAGAATAAAATAAGAAGGCAATTTTTATTGCTGTTGCTTTGAATTTATCCTGTGGTTGTGATTTTCAAGTTTATATATCAACTGATTAGAATCATTCTTAGTTGAGAGTTAAAAAATACATTTTTAATGATTTAGCATGATGGCTTAATTTAAACTCAATATCACCTTTACAGTTGTAATGAGAGAGTTTCAAAATATGAATTAATTGGTAAAGTTTCTTAAATTGGTAAAGTAACTAAGCAGGGGCAGTAACGTCCAGCACAGGAGGAAAATAAACTAAAGGGAGTAATTATTTTTATCGGCGTGAACGATAACTTCTCAGATCAAAAATGTTTTTTAAGACAATGTGTTGTGGCAGCCTTAGAGATCATTATTTCCCAAAAAGAGAGAAAGAAAAAAGCATCTGGAAAAGTACGAACAGCTGCTGACTCTAATACTTACTTTTCAAAATATATACTATTTTAATGAATTTAATGAATAAATATTTAATTTATGCAATGATTACGCCATTGATGAATGCGTGAGAAAGGAACAGGGAGACTTCTACAAATGATGTTGCAAAGTATACTGCATCCTTATTATCACACAATTGATTAAAAACATAGAGAATACTATAGCATTGAATTTCATAGCATCAAATGATGCTTTATTGACTCTACAACAAAGTATTTTTCATATTTATGTCAAAATCATACACTATTTCTTGAAATATGTAATGTTAGCAATAACTTCTTTCAAGAATTGTTTGATTATGGGGCGGCTAGCTGGTTTCAGTGAATAGAGCACCGGCCCTGGAATCAGGAGGACCTGAGTCCAAATCCGACCTGAGACACTTAACACAAAAACTAGCCGTGTGACCTTGGGCAAGTCACTTAACCCCAATTGCCCTATCTTCCTCCTCTAAAAAAAAAAGAAGTGTTTGATTATTAGCAACAATGTATAAAATAGGCAAATATAGAAACAGCAAAAGTATATGCCTCTGTAATGTATTATTTCCAATGAAAAGCTAAAATAGATTGGGAATTCCCTGTAGATGGAAAGGTCTTTCAGTTGCTTCTGTTTGTAGATGGCACCATGTTGATCACATTAAACTCTGGAACATGGCAGAGCCTTCTAAAGGAAATTCATAATTATTCACATAAGTTAGGCCGAAATATGCATGCAGAAAAAAAAAATCAAGTACATAAAAAACACCAATTGTCTAGACTCTCTTATGCAGTTTATAGAGATTAAATTTGCAGATATGATGTGAAATGAAATCTGTCAAAAGGTGAAATAATTGATATATTCTTCATGAATGGCTTTCCTACTTTCAAGAGAAAAAAAATAATCATGCTTACCACCATGTGTTCTATTGCCCTGATGTATCTGGAAGGCTCATGGCTATTAACACTTACTCATATAGATTTTGTGCCCAGGGTATCCTAAAATTCCAGACTTGGAAGTGACCCAAGAAATCACCTAATATAATGTCCTTTCACAGACAAAGAAACTGAGATTTGGAAAGAGAAACTAGAAACATGCTATGGGTACAACTTAAGCTGGAGTGGAAATATCTGAGTGTCTGTGACCAAATAGAGCATCTCTTTATTTTGTCTCATTTAATTTTCTTCTTCATGTGCTCTGATTTCACTGAGATGAAAGGCTTTAGCTGAGATTTTATTACTTTAATTAGCATTCCTTTAGATAGTCCCAAGAAAGGACGTAAAGAAACAAGCACTGATTAAAGACCTACTGTGAAACAGGTACCATGTTCAACATTTTATAAATATTATTTCATTTGAACCTTATAACAAGCTTGCGAGATGAATGCTGTTATTATCTTCATTTTCAGGTGAGGAATCTGTGGCAAAAAGGGGGTAAGTGATTTGCCTATGGTCACATAGTATTGTAGAGAGAGGTAGGACCTGAACTCATGTCTTCTTGGGGCAGTTAGTTGGTGCAGTGAATAGAGAGCCAGACCTGGAGCCAGAAAGAGCTCAGTTCAACTAAGGCCTCAGATACTACTAGTTGTGGGATTCTGGGCAGCTCTCTTAATCCTGTTGGGTTCAGTTTTCTCACCTGTAAGATAAGCTAGAGGAGGAAATGGTGAGCCATTCTATTACCTTTGCCAAGAAAACCATGTAAGAGTCAGAAAAAAAAAATGAGTCAAAGTGTTTTTTTTATGGTCCTAATATTTCTTTTTTTAAATTTTAAATTGGTTTATTTACTTGTAGCTTACAACATTCAGTTCCACAGTTGCTTGAGTTTCAGATTTTCTTCCCCTCCCTCTCCCATCCCTGATCATGGCGGAATGCACCCGGATACAGGATCTACACATATCTTCCCATTAATCATTAGGTTGTAAAGAAGGATTGTAACTGATGGAATGATCAGTGGGAAAGAGAAAACAAAACAAGAAAAAGAGACAGAGCAAGTAGTTTGTTTCAATCTGCGCTCAGACTCCCCATCTCCTTCCCTGGATGTAGATATCTCCTTCCATCATGGAATTGTCCTATAACCTTGTATTGCTGAGAGGAGCCCAGTCTATTGAAGTTAGTCAACACACACACGTTGTGTCTGTGATTGAGTACAAATTTCTCCTGGTTCTGCTCTTCTCACTCAGCAGAGTCAAATTGTTTTAAGAAAAACTTTGAGTGACCAAGTCATTTTAACTATTATAAACACCCAAATTGACTACCAAGATCCTATGAAGGAAGATATTATCTGTATCCAGAGGAAGAATGGCTAGATAGAAGTTTACATATAGAATGATCTCAAACACACACACACACACACACACACACACACACACACACACACCCATACCCACACCACATACACACACACACACACACACACCCTTGTGTCTAATGGTAGCCAACTCTAGGGGAGGGACAGAAGAAAAAAAATGAAGTGACAGGATAACTTTATTATATATTAAAAGAAACAACAAGTCATACATAGTAGATTTGCTGTTTCATGTGAAATCGTCTTTTTTTCCCCTATTACACATGTTATGGAAATGCGTGTTTTATTTGCTAAGTTCAAAATAAAATAAAATAAATAAAATAGCACAATGGAGGAAAGAAAGAAAGAAAACTCCAAATGGGGGCCACAAAGAGTCAGACATGACAGAAAAATGATTGACCAACAATTTCCTGATTCCAGACTAAGCACCACATCTACTGTGCCCACCTAGCAGCCTCCCTAAAGAGATGATACAGTGTAATGCTATAATGACATAGGGTCGCTGGTGGCCAGTGTAGTGGATAGAGACAAAATGTTTTAGAGTCAACATGGTCCACCCTGGTGTCAAGAAGACCTAATTCCCATCCATACTTCTGTCCATATACTAACTGTGTGACCCTGGGTAAATCATGGTTTAGTTTCAGTGCCTCAAGCAACTGCCGAAGAACAGTCTTCACCAACGAGGGAAATTTCCACACCGGGAGTCTTCTATGCTGATGAAATTATAGATCTGGAGCCAAAAAGAAATGTAGAAAGTTTGCTACTTTTTCTTCTTTCAGGTAATTAATTGGCATATATTATCTTTTCTCTTTCCTCGTTTTGTTATTGTTCAGTCATTTCAGCCATACCTGATTCTTCGTGACCCCATTTGGGGTTTTCTTAGCAAAGATAAGAGTAGTTTGCCTTTTCCTTCTTCAGTTCAGTTTAAAGATGAGGAAACCAAAGCAAACAGGATTAAGCAACTAGCCCAGGGTCACGCGGCTAGTGTCTGAGACCAGCTTTGAACTCATGGAGATGAATATTCCAGATTCCAACTCCAATGCTCTACCCACTGTGTCACCTACCTGCCCCTTTATTCCTTTAACCAAGTATTTTCCAAGATTATATTGTAGAAAAAAAAATGTCCCAGTAGTAAATTACATAGACAAGTCACATTTCATTTTCTTTTATAATCAATTATAATCAGTCAGTAGTGACACTTCATCCATCATTGGCACTACTTTAACTACATGCAGTGAAAAATCTTGGGGATCAGCAATAGACTTGTCCAGCTGCATGACCCACTTCTTGGTCTATTGTAATGCTTAGTAAAAATTGTCGGGCGTGTTTCAGGTTTTCGGCCAACTTTCCAAATATGGACTCCACGTGGGCTTTACTTCTGAATTTGATGCTGGAAACTCCCTGAAGTAGCTTAAAATTTTCAGGTGTTGTCAATACTGTCAAGCACTGAACATAGTAGGTATATTCGCTTAAAGAAGGTCATGTTCTTTAACCTGCAATTGCTTTAGTGACCATATTTTGCTCACCCCACTCTACTGAGTTTCCCCCTTGTTAGCTGGATGACTCAGTGCATAAAGTGGTTGGCCCTAGAGTCAGAAAGACAGGAATTCAAATCCAGTCTCAGATATATACTAGCTGTGTGACCTCAGGCAAGTCACTTAACCTCTTTTTGCTTTAATCTATTGGAGAAGGAAATAGCAAATTAATCCAAAATCTGCCAAGAAAACCCCCAAATAGGGTCATGAAGAGTCAGATGCATCTGAACAACAAAGCTCCTTTCTGCCGTAAATTTTCCCAGGTGCATTATTATCTTAATTGTACTCATTGGTTATAATCTTCACAACCAACATGAAAGCATGGTTTGAGATGATTTGGCAAATAATGTTTTTTAATATTTTTATCACAAAAATCC
>CM053591.1:22028046-22039902 GCA_028646515.1 Pseudochirops corinnae | reverse complement strand
TTCTTTCTTTCTTTCTTTCTTTCTTTCTTTCTTTCTTTATTTCCTTTTTGGAGGAAGGAGGGCAGGGAAATTGTGGTTATGTGACTTGTCCAAGGTTACAGGGCTAGTAAGTGTGTCAGGTGTCTGAGGTCAGATTTGAACTCAGGTCCTCCTGACTCCAGGGTTGGTGCTCTATTCACTGCACCACCTAGCCACCCCTCATGCTTCTTTCTTTAAGCTTTATTCAGAAGGTCAGACACCACTCAAGATGTGTAAGCTAAAAGGAACCTATTAAAACCCTGCAAAATAAAAAAAAACTATGCAAAAACATGTAATGTGATAAGGGGGAGAAATTAGAGTTTAAATCTTTCTTGAAACTGTACCCTAAAATTAACTTCGATACTTTCCATACTGTTATAAATAAAAGAAATGCTCAATGTGACCCTAATTTCATGTTGTCTACTTTTTGTAGCTAAGCTAGTTCTTATCATGGCACATTAAATATTGAATTCTACATAGACTGACCTAAACAGAACCGAATTTCAGCATTTGGCAGGAAATCTTCCTTCTCACTTTGAAAGCACACATTAAGGATGATTTCAGAGATGCAACTTCAGTCACAACCTTTTGAGAGAAGTCTCAGTCCTCAATTTCCCCTTTCTTTGGCTAATAATAAAAATAAAGATAATAAATAACATTTATATAGTTCTTACTATGTACAAATATTAAGTGCTTTACATTTATTGTCTCATTTGATCCTCTCAATAACCTGGGGATGGAGGTGCTATTTTTATTCCCATATTACAGATGAAGAAACTGAAACAAACAAATAGTAAGTGACTTGCCCAAGGTCGCCCAGCTATTAAGTGTCTTAGGTCAAATTTGAACTGAGATCTTTCTTGATTCTAATTAAATGGGCCATCCTTTCAGTCACTTCTTAAAGATGCCTATTCACACACTGGGTATCTGAAAAGGCCTTAGCCTAAAAGGGTCAGGGTCTCCCATTGCACTCTGGGTCATTTCTAGTCATCCTGAGGAATATCAGGCCACTGGACCCAGATGGCTCTGAAGGAGAAAGTGAGGCTGGTGACCTTGCACAGCCCTCCCTCACTCAAATCCAAGTCAACTGCAAGTCATGTCTTCATTTCTCTGATACCATGGTCTTTGAAAATGAAGGATAAACACAACAGCCCTCTCTTTCAATTGTGTCACTTAGCAGAGCCTCCAAAGTGTGGCTCTGTGTATTTTTCTGTAAGTCCAGCAGTAACCCCATTATACTATTAGACTTTCCAATTATTATGTTGAGTAAGGTTTGGGGTTCCCCTAGATAGCAGAAAAACTGACAAAGTTAACTTCTACCAAGTAGAACTACTTGTTGTTCAGTCCTTTTACTTATGTCTAACTCTTTGTGACCCTATTTGGGCTTTTCTTGGTAAATATACTAGAGTGGTTTGAGGCAAACTCAGGAATTGAGACAAACAGGGGTAAATGACATGCCCAGGGTCACATAGCTAGGAAGCATTTAAGTTCAGATTTTAACTCAAGAAGATGTGTCTTCCTGTCTTCAGGCCCAGTACTCTCTGCCACCTAGTTGACTTAGAAGAACTATACCAAATGTCAAATTTTGGCAAAGAATTCAGATGCCAAAATTGAAAGAAATTTGAAGCAAAATATAGCAAGTCCATCTAAAGCAAAGCTCAAAATAATTACCGTGGCTAAGTCCTGATTAGCACAACAAAAAAATCCCCTGCAGTGGTCGAAATGTTCAATTTTGTTGTATATGCTGGGCTGAAACCAGTTACCATATTTTACATAATTATAACTTCAAATAGTGTGAATTCAAATACATGCAGCCACTTCGGGGGATTTGTTATTCACACTAATCAGGACCTTGCTACACAAAAGGCCTTCTTTATAATAAAAAAGATCTCAGGTTCCCATAAATATCCTAATTTTGTGTGGGGCTAGAGAAGGGAGGCAACTGATACAACTTGAGTACAACTAAAACATTTGTACATTTTTGTACATTCTTTTAGTGCTTTAAAAAAACATCAACTGCTGATCACTTTGAGATAAGGGAAAAACTGAATACACTTTTTTAAGGGAATAAGTCACTAATAATAAGTTTATGTTATATTAGAATCTGCGAAGCATTTCACCAGTGTAACAGAGGTCAATGTTGAACAAAGAGATCACCTCCAGAAAGATGAAATTTCCTATACCTTAAGAGCAGACTTGGGGATAACAATGACACCCAGTGGTCAAATAGTTTCAGTGCTGGTGAAAACTACTTCTATTAGGTTTTGTTTGGATACCAGATGATTTTTCCATTTTCCAATTGGTATCCCCAATAGAGTCTCAGGAAAAGAAGAAATTTTTGAAAGAAATAATTTCTACTTCTTTTAAGTAACAAAAACATATATATATATATATATATATAAATTTAAAATAATCACTGGATACGTCAAAAATGACATGTTTAATAACAGTCATAAAATAGCTAATATTCATATAGAATTTAAAGTTATGCCATCTAAAGTTCTGAAGCATCTACCCAGAAATGTAGCCCATGTGTCTATTTTAACCTTATACATATTCCTTTATAAAGGCATTCTTCAATGCTCAAATGTTAGAAATTAATTCAGACTGGATCATCTAATATAGTTCATAAATCTCTAAGAGTCATCACTTAATGACTTCTCTTCCTAAAGATCTCCAGGGACAGGGAACTCACCATCCATCAAGGCAGTTTGTTTCCCTTTTGGACCTCTCCAATTCTTTATTTTTTTTTCACAATTGGAATATTAAAACCACAAAATTTCAATATACAAAAAAAATAAGAAAGAGGATTGTAAGACTAGACTGTGGACTTTCATTATGGACAGTTTTGTTTTTTTTAAATAAGTGTATATTAATTTTAATGAGATAGCTAGAAAATTTCCCTATTTGTGTGTCCTTTTGCTCCTCTTTTTGTTTCCTTATTTGCACACAAAAATTATTATTTTTGCTTTTTTGCTGCCTAACCCAACATATCCCCCATGTAGAAAGCCTCCTTTGTAATAATTTTATATCATGATCAACAACAAAAATCCATATCTCAATATATATTTCTAATCAAAACAGAATTCTTTATCTTTGACCTCATTGGAGGGGACCCTTATACTTCAGTTCACCCCAGTTTCCCGTCTCCCTTTTTAAAAATCTGTTATTTATTTATTCTTTATTTTCAACATTCGTTTCCACCAGATTTTGAGTTACAAATTTTCTCCCCATCTCTCCCCTAACCCCCATGCAAATAGAGCGAGCCCATTGAATATCACCTCCCTCATCTGCTCTCTCCTATATTTTCCCTCCCCCCCCCCCAACTTTCTGGTAGGGCAAGATGGATTTCCATACCCCCATGCCTGTATATCATATTTCCCAGTTGCATATATTAAAAAAATTAAAATTTGCTTTTAAAATTTTGATTTCCAGATTCTTTCCCTTCTTCCCTCCTCACCCACACGATCTATATTGAATTGCTTGTCTTCCCAGTGTGTGGGTAGTTACCCAAATCATTTCCATAGTAGTTATATTGTAAAAGACTAACTTTATTTGCCTCCATCCTATCCTGCCCCCCCCACTTATTATATTATATTATATATCATTGAATGACCATATTTTCCCCTGAAGCATTATACTTTGTTTTGTTGCGTAGGTGATTCTTGGTTTTAATCTTGCCTCCTTTTACCTCCGGAATATCATATTCCAAGGCCTTTGATCCCTTAATGTAGAAGCTGCTAGATCTTGTGTTATCCTGATTGTGTTCCCACAACACTCAAATTGTTTCTTCCTGACAGCTTATAATATTTTCTCCTTGAACTGGGAACTCTGGAATTTGACTATGATATTCCTAGGGGTTTTTGGGGGGGATATTTTTTCAAGAGGCAATAGGTGAATTCTTTCAATTTCTCTTTTGCCCTCTGGTTCTAAAATATCAGGGCAATTTTCCATGAGAATTTCTTGAAGGATGATTTCTAGGCTCTGTTTTTAATCCTGGCTTTCAGGTAGTCCAATAATGTTTATATTATCTCTCCTGGATCTGTCCAAGTCAGTGGTTTTTCCAATGAGATATTTCACATTGACTTCTATAATTTCATTTGTTTGGATCAGTTTTACAGTATCTTGATTTCTCATAAAGTCATTATCTTCCATTAGCTTCAGTCTAATTTTGAAGGAATTATTCTCTTCAGTGAGCTTTTGAAATTCCTTTTCCATCTGGCCATTTTAAGGCATTCTTTTCCTCATTGGCTTTTTGGGTTTCTTTTGAAATTTGAGTTAGTCTCTTTTTTAAGGTGCTATTTTCTTCAGTATTTTTTGGGCTCTCCTTTAGCAGGCTGTTGACTTGCTTTTCATGATTTTCTTGCATCGCTCTTATTTCTCTTCCTAATTTTTCCTTTGCTTCTCTTACTTGATTTTCAAATTTCTTCTTGAACTCTTCCATGGCTTATAATCAATTCATATTTTTCTTAACAGCTTTTTATGCAGGGGTTTTGACTTTGTTTCTTTCTTCTAATTCCATGTTTTGATCCTTTTTGTCCCCAAAAAAGGATTCTATGGTCTTATTGCACTTCCTCTGCTTGCTCATATTGCCAGACAATTACTTGACTTTTGAGCTCTTTTCCTTGGTAGAACTCTGCTTCCACAGTGGAGAGAGCTGTGTCCCAAAGTGCTGGGATTTTCACAGTTGCCAGTGCTATGAGGAGGGCGCCCTCTCTACAGTCGCCACAAGCTCTGGCTCACTGACCACACACCCCAGAACCACCACCCAAGACAGTGACCCAGATCCAAGCAGGTCAAAGCAAGAGCAATTACCCTCTTATTGGTCACTTATTCCCCCTACAATCTGCAGGCCAGGAGCTCTAGAGGCAGCCATGCCACAATAGCAGCACCTACATCACCTCTCACCCCAGAGGCAGGGGCTGGACCACACTCTTCTGTCCCCCAGTTCTAACAAAGTTTCCCTGTGACCTTTTACTTTCTCTTTGGCATTTATGGGTTGAGAAGTCTGGTGATTCACTATCAAGAAGTCTGCTCTGGGCAGTCTGTGCTTCTGGTGGGGGTGGCTCTGGGTCTGGGACCACACGACTCATGCGGGACTGCCCTCAGCTCCCAGTCTGGTGCAATAGACCCTTCCTGTAGCCTGCTTGGATGCCTTTAGTAGGTGATTTGTTTCACTCTGTCACTTTGTGGGTTCTGTCTCTCTCAGATTTGTTTAGAGTCATATTTTACGTGTATTGAGGTGGTGGGCATGGGGGCCTATGCAAGTTCCTGCTTTTACTCTGCCATCTCAGCTCTGCCCCTGGACCTTTGCAGTTCTCAAAAGATTTTGCTTAGATATTCAAGGAGCTCATTTTCACAGTGGATAGAGCACTAGCCCTGGAATCAGGAAGAATTGAGCTGAAATTCAGCTCCAGACAATTACTAACCATGTCTGGGCAAATCATTTAACCTCTGCTTGCCTCAGTCTCCTTGTCCTATAAAAAGGGAATAATTACAGAATCCATATCTCTGGGTTGTTGGGAGGACAAAATGATATAATAATTATAGGGCACTTAGCACAATGCCTGATATATTACAAGAGCTATATATGATTGGTGGTGATGATAATGATGTCAAAATCTCACTATGCCCCTTCTCAGCATTTCCAATACGGTCCTTGGGGGCCAATCCAGATCAAATTTAATACCTCTTAGTCATGACATTATTTCAGGTACTTGAAGAAACCTATCATTACCTCTCTAAGTTTTTCTTTTCTGGGATAAGAATTCACAGTTTCCTCAACTGATCCCACTATTATATGATTTCTAATGCCCCTCACATTCCTAGCCCCTGTCCTCTGGTTTTACTCTCTAAAATGAGGAATCCAAAGCTGAACACAATATTCCATTTTGTTTTAATGACTAGGCACAAGTGCAGCTGAAATATTCCTTCCTGACTCTGTATATTCCCCTTTTGTTAATACAGACAACAATTGCATTACTTGTTTGGTTGGTTTTTGGTTTGCGTGTAGCATTGCTGATTCATGTTGTCCTTATAGTCTTAAAAACAAAACAAAACAAAACAAAAAATAAATCTAGCTTTTTTTTTAAACTTGAGTTGTTTTCTAGATGCAATCTCCTTTTTTCTATGTATGTGCAGCTTTTAAACACTTTAAATTTGTCTTTAGTAATCATCTCATTGTATTTGGCCCACTGCCCAGCATTGTTGAAATCTTTTGGGTTTCCAATTTTGTTATCCAGTGTGAGATATCTCCCAAACTCTGTGGAGTCTCCAGATTTGATAAGTTTGCTATCCCTGGTATCAGGAAAGCCACTGATAAAAATGAAAAAATGAAAGATAGAACAAGGTCAAGGCCAGGCCTCTGGATCACGCAGTCATATAACAACACACCCTTTGGACATCAGGTTTTAATAACTAATCGCTGAGGTCAAATCTCTGCCTAATACTACATGAATCTAGCTTAATGAAACTCTTAGCTAGCCTACATCTTCCATATTGTTCACAAAGATAAAATTAGAAACTTTTAGAGTACCAGCCCTGAAGCCAGGAGGCCCTGAGTTCAAATCTGGTCTCAGACACTAAACACTTACTAGCCATATGACCTTGGGCAAGTCACTTAACCCCAATCGCTTTGCCTTCCACCCTCCAAAAAAGCAAAAAAAGAAAGAAACTTTTGTGAAATGTGGCAATGAAATTCAAGCATATTCCACTTCTAGATTTTTCCCGATCTACCAGTATAGTAAATCTGTCAAAAAAGGAAATTAGATTAGTCTGGCATGACCTGACTTTTAGGAACCCATATTTTCAGGTGGTCACCACTTTTTTTTTCTAATATAAACAATCTCTTTAGTGATACATTTTATGATTTTTCCTGGAATCAAAGTTAAGTTTGAAGATGTCAATATATTTTTCCTCTCTTACACAGATGGATATTTGTCATTCTCTAATTCTATACCTTATTTTCTGTTCACAATGATTTTTCTTTATTTTTTTAAAATTTTATTTTAAAATTAATTATTTTTTCTTTCTCACACCTTTTCTAGCTCTTAAATTCATTTATACTGCTTTAGTTACTGCATATGTAACCTATAGTTGATCCAGGCTTAATGGTATGAATTGATTGGAGGTGGTAGCTATGTGCTACTTTGAAGGAATTTTCTTAAAATCTTCTCACCCATCTTGTATTTCAATTCCTAGTCAATAATTCCACTGTCCCCCCATCTTTTCCAGTTTCCAGTCCTTTCTCTTTGGAAAAGAAAACAGAAGGAACATCTAAGTTCAATAAATTTGTCTTCCCTTCAGGATGGATTCTTACTGTTCTATCTATCATAAGTAGCAGCCCCATTCTCTCTCTCTTCTTTTGGTTTTTACTTCCTCAATACATCTAAAAAAGGATTTTTGTGTCGTTTTTAAAATTGCTGAAACAGATTCTTTCTAAAAACTAGTGTTTTTTAACACTCACTATTAAAACAAGATTGTATCTATCTTTTAAAACAGTCTCCCAGTTACCTTTTCTTCTATCATCTATGTCTTTGAAAAATATGTTGACCAGTAAGTATCCTGTGCATGCATGCTCACATACATGCACATGCACACACATGTATACACACACATATCTCCAGTATGCTGACCCCTTTTCTTCCTCATAACAATGTTTGTATTATTGATAGTTGGGGGAGGGCAGAGAAAGGATCAATAATTTATTAAGCACCTACTACGTGCCAGGCACTGCTAAGCACTTGACATATATTATCTCATTTAATCTTCATGACAACCCCAGAAGGGAGGGAGGTACTATCTTTATGGCCACTTTTCATTCGAGGAAACTGAGGCAGATGGAGTTTCAGTTCCCAGGGTCATATAGCTAGTAAAATATCTGGGACTGTACTTGAATGGAAGTCTTCCTGACTCCAGGTCCAGAACTGTATTCAATGTGTCACATAGCTGAAGAGAGAGAGAGAGAGAGAGAGAGAGAGAGAGAGACAGACAGACAGACAGACAGACAGACAGAGACAGAGACAAAGAGAGACAGAGAGAGAAGAGAGAAGATAAAAGATGATAGATAGATAGATAGGTAGATAGATAGAAAGAATAGAGTATAACGAGAATATCTATCCCTCTTAGGATAATTCATCATGCAGAATTTATGCCAATGGAATCTAACCTAACCCTGAAATCATTGAAATCTATTCTTCTTAAGTCCAGATTCCTATCATCCCGACTTTGGCAAGGAGCTACTCTCCATTGAGTCTGTTCACTCAGTATTAATCATTTGCCTCCTGGTGGGCAGGAACGAGGAGAGAAATAGGTGATTAAAAAGGAGCTGAAGATGGTTGACAAGGAGAAGTCCTTCTGAGTTAAAATATTTTTTGCAATTAATCCAGAAAATATGCAACACATCCAGAAATTCAGAACTTAATTTTCGAAAGAATAGCCTAGGGGAAGCTAAGACTACATTTTCAGCCCTTAGATGCCACCCCGTGTAAAAATGGATTTTTGAGGAACTTATGACTAAAGGTAAACAGAGGATAGATGGGGGAGTGAAAAATGAAAATGGCTGTCTAAATGGGTGGGACTAGTTATTCCAACACACCCTGGAAGTGTAAGCTTCTTCTGGATCATTTTCTTGATAAGCAAGGTACCCGGTGCAACTCTTCAGAGAAGAGATGATAAAAAGTGACAATGGCAAGCAATAGACAAAACATTTATTGTGTCTGACCTACTATGTGCCAGGCATTGGTATTACAAATGCGAAAGTGCAACTGTTCCTGCTTTCAAGGAGTTTATGTTATACAAGGGAAGACATTATGTTTATAAGGGAAAAAATACGGGTTATATATTTTAAAATTCAGTGACTGGTACAATTGGAGAAATAAGGAATGGTTCCTTGAAGGATATGGTATTTAAACTGGGACATGAAGGCATGGTTCCAACAAGTAGTGGTGAGGAGGGAAAGTAAGCCTGGCAGTGGGGCAACCATGGGGGCCAGAGACAGGAAGTAAAATGTTTTTGGGGAGCAGGAAGAAAGCCTATTTGACTAAAATGTACTAAGCATGATGAAGATTGATATCTAATAATTCTGGAAAGACAGAGGATTCGGACTGTGCAGAGATTTAAATGTCAACCAAAGAAGTTTGTATTTTATCTTAAAAGCTGTAAGGAACCACTGAGATTTCCAGAGCACATGGGCGATATGGTCAAAACTGAGTTTTAGGAATATCACTTTGGCAGCTGTTTGGAGGATAGTTTGAAGAGGGCGAAGATTGGATGCAGAGAAAACCTATTAAGAGACCATTACCAAGTGAGAAGTGATGAGGGCATGAACTAGAGAATTTGTAGTGTGAATAAAAGAAAGAGAAGGATTTTAGACATTGAAGAAGTGAAAGACTTGGTAACCGTTTGGAAATAGGGTGGGTAGGGGGTGAGAGTGAAGAGTCATAGATGATTGAGGCTGTGAACCTGGGTGACTGGAAGAATAGTGGAGCTTTTCACAGAAATAAGAAATTTTCTGGGTAGGACTTGAGGAGTGGGGGATAATGAGTTCTGTTTTGGATATTGAGTTTCAGATGTCTATGAGACAGGTGGAGTGATGTGAAAGTATCAGCAGAAAAAAATCTCGGTTGTTTTCTTTACACAAATCTAGTGTGGAATTGATGTTCTAATTATTATTATTGCCCAGAGGCCTACACATGGAAACCAGTAAGGACAAGCTTAATAGAAGGCCCATAGATTTCTTAAGAACTGGCCAAATTTATTACCACTGAACTACATTTTCTTGTCTCTAGCAGAACTATAACTGCAACAAATGTGTATTTCAGATATTTGGGAGGGGGGAGAAAATGGGGTAAATTTTGGGGGTGGGAATTTGTTTATTGAAATAATATATTGAGATAGAGTGAAAAGATGTGGAATGCTGTTTTCTCCAACTATTTCTATGATGTGATATAGATCCTTAACAGTCTTAATGAAAATACTCAATATCATCCAAGAAAGACACAGAAATCAAAACTGTCATGGCAGGGATTCTTATTTGAGAATGAATTAAACTAGATAGATTTAGAGTTCTCTTCCAGCTCTAAAATTTTGAGATTCTGAGAAGTCAGTATAAATTATACTGTTCTTAATAGTAAATATAATAGGCATCAGGAAGCCAAACAGCTTTCTCCAATAACACACAGCAAGCTGGTTATGAAAGAGTTATGGATAAGAGTATGTGGTGCGTAAAAGTCATACAGTCCTCATTATTGATCTGAAAAATTATTTTTCTATACAATTAGGTTATCATTGTTATTTCTGCGGTTGTGGTTGAAAGTCTCCATTTTCCAATAGCGGCTGTGCTGGTTTTCTTGTTTGTTTGTTTGCTTTTTACTTCATGGAACATCACGCCTTTGTACTGGTATCCTCTGATGCCTTTCCCTTTTTAGCTTCCTTTTTAATGTGTTGTCTTCTCCCATTAGACTGTAAGCTCCTCAAGGGCAGGCACTGTTTTTCTTTTCTTTTAAAATTTATATTCCCCGTGCTTAGCACAATGTCTGGCATATAGTAGGCATTTAATAAATGCTCATTGAATTGAATTGGTTGTGGTTGTGGGTTAACTTTTTACCTTTCTCTAACAAGTAGTCTTTTCTTCTGGTTTTACTTCCTGTTAATTATTGAACATTTTCTGCTATAGTTACAGAACAATTTAGTTTTAATTAGTGAATACAATTGGGAAATCATTAAGTAAGGCAGAGTACTGGATATGGAGTCAGGAAGACCTGAATTTTAATACAGCTCCTACCCTTACTGTGTTACTCAAGGCAGGTGACTTCATCTCTCAGTTATTTCAAGTGTCAATTAAATGAGTTGTACCTGATGGCCACATAGTTCTCATTCAGCCCTAAATCTTTGTTCCTATAATTTTTCTTTGTTGAGTCAGAAACAGAAAATGATTTAAGGAAACAAATCTCCCTCCCATGTTCTATTTTTTTTTATTTCCTTTTGGGGCTCCAAACAGGTATATGTTTTTAATTATCACAGTTCATTGAATGTCATGTTTGAGGCCAGCCAGAGATTTTTGCTAAACATTCCCCCAAGTGTCTTGTTTTCATCATTCACACAAATTTTGCTATAACGCACATTTAGCTATGGAAAGAAAACACCAGATGACCTGCTAAGAATATGAAAGTGTTGCTGAGGAGCTTATTGCTTCAAATTTTCAATTAGAGTATTGTCTTCATAGACATTTTTAATTTATGTGGGTAATGTTAGTAGAATGGCACTTGGTTTTGTTACCTATTCACTAGTTGTATAGAAAAAAAAACACTTAACACACATGCAAGGTGATACATGAGTCAACATAAAAAAGATTTTAAAAACATTTTTCTCAAAACTTATATTGTGTTGAGTTGAGGTGTAAAAGGGAGAGGGGAGGCAGGATATACCTTATAAACAAAGTGCACACAAAGTCATTTTGGGGAGGAAGAATGTTTGGATGGGGCTTACTTGAGGGGAATAAGGAAATACTTTAGATTGTAGGTGAAACCCAAGATAAGGAGAGAGTTCATTATGAACAGTAAGATCAGCATTCTGGTAGGAGCTGGAATGTCATGTGTGAGGAATAGCTAGCAGGAAGGTTTGATGAGAATAAAGGGTATTTAAAAGGAAGCAAGATGAAAAAATGGTAAAGGTGGCTTTGATTTCCTCAGTTATGATATAGGGAGAAAACAATTGTAAGATACGGTATATGAAGAGGCCTTCTAATCATAGTCATTTAAATGGAGGCTTCTTATTTGTATGTGGTCTAAACTTTCATTCAAATATTATCTATTATATTTTAAATATAATCAAATACAC
>CM053591.1:22011497-22027546 GCA_028646515.1 Pseudochirops corinnae | reverse complement strand
ATATAGATATAGATATAGATATAGATATAGATATAGATATAGATATAGATATAGATATATAGATAAATGCTGGTTATCATTGCTTGCTACAAAACTATCTATCCATGTTGATTCTGGCCAATATATTTGGAATATCAACCAATCAAATGTTGTTGTTTCGCCTTTGTTTCTGAAGAGGACAAATGACATCACAGGATGATGTCTTTACCCATGTGTAAATTGGATTTAAGTGAGGCAGTGTTTTATAAAGTCTTTGCCCTCATTCTCCCCAACATCTTCTGTCAATCTAGCAGCACATTCACTAGCCTTTGCTAGTTTGCCTCATCCTATAGTCACACAATTTCTGGTGCTAAGAATAATCACTTTCTCTCTGAAGGTAATGGACAAAAAAAGTTATATAGCTTCCAAATAAATAAAGGCTGTTGCCAAAAAAAAAAAAAAAAAGTAGAAGGAAGAATTCCCAGTTAGAGCGAAGGCAGATGCATAGTCTCTCCTGGCTATGGTTCAAAAGTTTGGAATTTAGGGTCTGGGCCCTGAACTACAGTTTTCTGCCTGCCAAACTGAGTTAAGAGAGCTGTGATAGCATGGAGAAAGTTTCTTTGCCCAAGTTACATCATTTAAGTAATTACAAGTGTTCTTGTAACCAAGGATTACACTAAAGGGCAACCCAAATAAATAGCACTAAACTTGGAAACCAGCATGCTTCTGTTGCCTTGCCTTCTACTTGATACATTTTTTTAAATCAACACAGACAGGTCTATTTGCATGGACCAGAAAGAACTCCTTTGCACACCTCACAAAATCATAGTTTTCTTTTTTTTTAATTCCCATTTTTCAAATAAAGGAATAGTTAATACAAGATAATTACCAGGTACACTGTAGGGGATGAACAGATGAGTCAGGCACCCTAATGAATGTTTGGTTTTCTTTTTGTATATAACATACTAATATCTCAGACAGTCTATTTTATAGTTTGGTTTAGAAGAGGGGCGAAGGACCTGCAGCCTCAAGGCTGGTACTCGAGGTACTCAAATGTGACTCTTTTAGTCAAAGGCTACACTTGAGGATCTAGACAGCTATATGTAGCCTAAAGTTCACAGGTTCCCCACCTCTGGTTTAGAACATAAGTTTTGCCTGCAAAACAAGTAGTATTTGATGTTTTGTCCATAGTAGAAGAGCACTTTATTGTTTAAAAGCATTTCATACTTCAGAATAGGTTGCCCCTGACACAGAAAATGTTATGCATTGAAACAGCATGAGTCATCGTACCTAGAAAAGATTCTTAGAATATTTCTAGTCAAAGGAAGTTTCCCGCTCTCCTTAAGCACTCACATCATCAACAACATGATTTTCTAGCTGTTTTTTAAGCAATAAATCTTTCCCTAATGGTAAGGACCCCAGTCAAGCTGTTGTTGGTTTTTTTTTCCCCCATTCTTCTTTTAAATTAAATAGTACCTCAGGTATTATATTGCTCTGATTTAATTCAACCGAAGTCAAGGAAAGGGAGAGTTCCTTATTCCCGTTGAAAGCTGCATTTATTAATACCTAACGAATTCTGGGGATCATCACAATTGTGCAAAACACAATATGAACATTTATGAGCCGATTTCTTGACTTCCCTTTAAATACTTGTCATTCAGCGTCTGTGTTCTAAGTACAAACATTGGAGAGTGCCAAACTTTCTATGACACTGTAGGGCATTTCCTGAAAATATGTAAGTTTTGTGATCACAAATTGATGGTTCAAAGAAGGTCTGAAGCCTTTAATGGGTGTGGGATTCCAAGTCATTACCTTTTACATTTGGAAGACATTGCTGTTTAATTAGCAGCTAATACCTAGACTTCTCTGCCAGGCTTAAAAGGTTGGAGTGGATTGAAATGGATTAGGAGTAAAATATAGTTCTGCCTGCAGAAATCCAGGTCTTCTTTGATCATGCTTTCATTTAACATTAAAAACAACTTCAAAAAATACTAGGCAAAAATATAAAAATCCCCTCTTGGAATTCCTCAATAAATCACAAAGCTGGATTATTAAATCACCATTTTTTAAATGAAAAGGAAATGTCCTTTTTTTAAAATGAAAAAAAAATATTAGTGTGGCTAGATCAATCGTTGGACAGCATCACATGATCAGAGTAAGTGCTCAGTATGAATATGACTAAAAATAGAGAAAACAATTGTAATATTTTTGATATATTTGTTCAATAAGTAGGTTTATCTGTTTGTACAGATTCAAGTTGGGTCACTCTTCAGATGCCTTCTATATCTGGATATTCAGTCTGAATCTCTCTCTCTTGAACTCTACGTCCACATTAGCAACTATATGTAGGTGGTGGATCGGAATCTTGCATCCAAAATGGAGCTAATTGTCCATTTCCATAATCCTCCTCCCTCATTCAAACTTCTTTTCTTCAGTTCAGGGCATAGTCATTCTTTTAGTCACCTAGGTTTACAACCACAGTGTCATCCTTGACCCTTGTCTCAGCAAGCACCCTAGCATACCCAGGGTGGCTGCTAACACAGGTTCTTAGATCTGCTTTTCTAAAGGAAATCAACTCAAAATGGGTTAACAATCTCACTTTAATCAAACACATATCATTTACCTAGTTCAGAGGAAAAAGTCAGCACCCTGAACCTCAGAGAATACAAACAGAACACAAAACACAAGTTACAAGCAGAAGTTTCAAGCAGACAGAGAAACAGATCAGCAAACAGGGCTTCCAGCCGTCTGACCATTACATCCATACCTAGCCAGTTACCAGAGAGGGAAGCATCAACATCTGGGTTTTCAAAGCCGGGGGGCTCAACGGCTTCCCAGAGTCTCCTCAGACCAAATCACACAACTCTTTCCAAAGTGAGCCCCAAAGCAAAACCTCACATCAGGGTATATATAGCCTTCTCCTGCATCAGAGAATGTCATAGCCCTCTTGACCCACTGCCTAATCACAAAACAATAAGGTGTGGGCATTCCTGAAAAACAAGCCTCCTGCCACAGGCTCCATGTGACCACATTCAGCCTATTAGAGCACAGAATATTCTTTCAAATCAGGGAAGGTTCTCAGAGTCATGTAGCCACTCTAGCAAAGGGCCTAGGGGCAGGGAAGATCTTCAGATTCCCATAACAATCCTTCTTTTTTCTTCATCACTCAGATTTAATTAGTTGTCAAATCTCTTCTACCATACTTTGCACAATGTTTCTCATGCCTTTTCCTTTTCCTCTACTCAAATGGTTACTACCCTAGTTAAGGATCTCACCCACTTCTCAAATGAGCTACTGTAATAGCTTCCTAATTGATTTCCCTGATTTAAATCTCTCCCCTCTTCAGTCATTTTCCACACCTGCTAATTTAGTAGTCCTGAGGCATAAATCTCATTCTCTGGTCTTCCTTTAAATTTAAGTAAGTCTCTATTTTCTCTATAATCTTTATTTTCTCTTCAGGTTGATATTTAAATCCTTCCACAATCTGGTTCTGGTCTACTTTTTTCAATATTATTTCCCTTGCCCCTTGTTGGGCATCCTATATTCCAGTCAAACTAGATTGTTTTTTCCCCCGATAGTCTGCATTTAATCTTCCCTTGCACAAACTGTTCCTCATTCTTGGAATGAACCCCATTTTTAACAGCCTTGGTTTCTTTCAAAGCTCCATTTTGATGCCACCTTCTCCTTGAAGCCTCCCATTATTCACTGTTATTAGTATTCTCTGTCTTCAAATTCTTTTCTTTTTTCCTTACCTGTGTATTTATTATATGAACCCATTGAGTATAAGTACCTTGAGAGTTGAATCCTACAATCATGTTACGATATCATAAGTCTCCAAGTCCTTTGGTTTTGAAACTTTAGTCAGAGTTGATTCTCTCCTTTACTTTAGTCTTCACAATCACTTCTCTGGTTTTGTTTTGTTGTTTTGTTTTGTTTTGTTTTTGAAAGAGAGAAGTCAAGAAAAAAATTTTGAGTAAAAATAAATTGTGTGTGATTTCGAAAACAAAGTAAAGCCATCTTCTGACCTTGTTGAGATTAATGACTGTTTCAAGGTCCTTCTGCATCTAGGACACTTAACAATAGATGAGTAGATAGAATTTTATGAGGAAAAATCATTTTACTATGAAATTTCTTTAGATTTTCATGTTATCTATAGTCACAATTATTTTAGCAACTTATTCTAAGTCTTCTCCCCACCCCCAGTCTTGACGTTAGGGGTCAATGTTTAGTAATAGACTTTGGAATCAGTCTTTAATACTCTTTAGGATTATAGATGTCTCAATATCTTGATACCACATAAAAGGAAAATGAGTATGATAGCTTTTTATCTCTAAGTCTCCCTGAAAATTTCTTCACTTTATTTTACTTACCAACAATTCATGTAATAGAAATATTGGAAAATATTAAACTCCATTTCTCAGTGTGTTCCCTTAGTCACTCCCTGGTAATAAATTTGATGTTTTGAGATGTCTATTAGCTCTTTAGAATCTGCAACAGTAAGTGGTCTTCTAGTGACCTGAAAAATAAAATCCATGACCTTCCTAAATCAATATTCTCAGTGCAGACAATGACTTCGTAGTAAATAAAATTTAGTCCATGTTATTTTAGAAATGTCTTCTTTGGAAATCACTGTATTAAGCATTATTCTTGACTACTGTTCAACTTTTCATTATTTTTTTTTGATTGTCATTTATCTAATTCATTATCTAATATTCATATTTTGGATACTCTGATAAATCCTTATTTGAATTTGTATAATTTTATAAATAAATATTTATTTAGTCATTTACAAAACACTCTAGGAATTCAATAAACTCTGAAAAGCGTGTTTAGTTTATTGGATAGTGTGTGTGTGTGTGTGTGTGTGTGTGTGTGTGCGTGTGTGTGTGTGTGTGTGTGTGTGTGTATCTTCTACCTACATATTATTGGTGAAATAATTTTGCTTTTGCTTTGTCCAGAGTAGGTCTTCTTCCTAACTCCAGGGCCAGTGCTCTATTCACAGTGCCACCTAGCCACCCCCTTGAAGGTCTTCTTTAAAGATGCAATTGATTATTAAAATATATTACACATAAAGAAATTGTCACAATGTTGAAATGTGTTTTGATCTCTGTAAAATGGCATTTGTTTAGTTAATGATGTCAAGGATTAATAGAATATATACAGGATTAACAGATGTAAGTGACCCCCTCCTATCTCCCAGTGATAACTAGAGTTTATTTTTTCCTCACCACCAAGGTATTTTCCAGTTTATATTAACAGCTTATATTCACATTGTTCTCAATAGTTAAAAGCACTTTCTCCACAGTAACCCTGAGAGTTTGAGTAGTAATTATAATCAGTCAATTAATAAGCATTTACTAAGCATTTACTATAAGCCAGGCACTGTGCTACTCATGGTCTAGATTTCAATACTTATTGGCATGAAAGTTTTTGCCTGTTCTGTTTTTCCAACCTGGGTTTGTTCCACCCTCCTTGGGCAGTATGTGGTCCTCTTCTTCCATGTGTTCACCATATTGGTGTTGAACTTTCTGTGGCTATCCAATTGGATTTAGCCCCATTGCTTGGTACCATAGTTTCCACGTATATAAACATAGATGATGAAATTGACCCAGAGGTAGCTCAGTGTTTGGACTCTGAAGGTAAGTATGAGAAAGAAGAGGTATTAGGCTGACTACCAAACTGAAAGACTACAGAGCCACTTTGCTAACCTCATTGTTATATGCCCATGAAACCTGGACAGTCTACCAGTGCCATGCCAGGAAACTGAATCATTTCCATTTGAATTGTCTTAGGGAGATTCTGAAGATCACCTGGCAAGATAAGGTATGGGCACTGAGGTCCTTTCTCAAGCTGAACTGCCAAGCATTCAACCCTTACTGCAGAAAATGCAATGTTGTTCAATGCCAGATATATGTTTGTTTAAAAGACTACTTAATAGATAATTCACACAAGGCAAGCACTCACTTAGAGGTCAGAAGAAATGTTACAAGGACACTCTCAAATTCTCTTTGAAGAACTTTGGAATTGATTTTGAAATATGGAATACGCTGGCACAGGACCATCCAGCATGGCATGTCATCAACAAAAAGGTGCTCTGATCTATAAGCAAGCCAGAATTGTAGTAGCACAAAGGAAATGTGAGATGTGCCAATTTAGAGACATCTCTATTCCATATGTTTACATAGACTCTATGTTCCCAACCTGTGGTAGAACCTTCTGAGTTTATATTGGCCCAATCAGCCATATTCAGACACACTGTACATTAACTCCAACATAGTGATATCATCTTAATCCTCTTCAGCTATGGACAACTAACCATTCCTATTACATGTAAGAAATCCTGATCTCATGAGATCAACCAAATTCAACCTATCACTAGCAGAAAAAGGACTCCAAATCTGAAAAACCCTGTAGGATTTAGCAAAGCACTAAAGATCCTACTTTACCATTTAATATACTGGTATGGGATAGAAAATTATGTTACACTTTATCACTAGCCCCACCATTTACAAAATATTCTCTAGAACAGTGGTATTAAACTGAAGAATCACATGTTGCCCACAAAATGCCAGAGTGCAACCCAAACCAAATTAAAATGCAATCAGGAATGTTCAAAAAATGAATAAAAATGCAATACAATATAGATAATATTAAATTGTGATCTTCTAAGGCAATATACAGTCTGTAGGGATCCATTTCTATTTTATTTTGATACCACTGCTGTAGACTCTTTCCTAAATTCTTTTTTTTTCAATGAAATATCTCCATTTCAAACATTTCCATACACACATCTGTGGGCCATCATACCTAAAGGTATACTATCCTGAAAAAAAAATGAATCACATATGGAACTCTTGAAAGTTCTGAATGAATGAGTATATGAAAGCTACGCAAAATCATACTTCACTTAAAGAGTATTTAACTTTTACAATTCTATCATAATAGATAATATTTCAGATAATAATGAAACATGACATTTGTATAGCTCTTTTATGTATACAAAATTAAACACATATGAGGGATAGCAATTGGATCTCTGAGTCATTGGTGTGTTAAACATTCTGAAAAAGATTTAGGAAAGATACCTAAAGAGCAGTAGTGTCAAATCAAAGAGACAGAGCCTGCCCTCAAAGAGCTTAAAGAAAGAGGGGAATATAACACACAAAAGAAAACTTAAAATCATTGTAGGAGCCACTACCTAGCATGGGGGGCATGGTGTTCCATGAAGTTGAAGCTAAGCAGATCCTCTGATGGAAAATGGTGGAAGATGATTAGTTATTACTCTCTGAGAAACAGATCGATCATTGTACCATCTGTTTTTTCCACCCAACCCAACCCATACTACTCTAACCAAAACTTTTTTTTTCTCATTTGGACTTCACCTTCTGAGGAGAGAATATTCTGATAGAAGCAGTCTATTCTCATGCTCATCACTTTCTGTATGAAGGGAACAGAGCTTGCCTCTGAAGTTATTTGTGGGTGAAAAGTATGTTACAGGTATATTAAGAACATCTGTACCCTAGCCCACTCTCTAACAAGCCCTGAGACCTGACTCCACTCTGGGCTGTGCAAAATTGGCAATCCCTGGACTGTGACAGCCACATTATCTAAAAAAGTCTGCATGAAGCTCTTTCATTCAACAAACATTCATTTAAAGCAAACCTGTTTCCCACTGTGTTTAAGGGAGTGTAGATTATAGCAAAAATAACACCTCACATTTATAAATTTCAAGGTCTACAATGGGCTTTCCTCACAATAGCCCCATGAAATACTATAAATATTCTTCTTCTTCCATTTTGCACAAGTTAAAAAAAAATGATGCTTAAAGCTTTGAAGTGACTTCTTTAGCATCGAAATCACTATGATCATATCTGGGACTTGAACTCAGGTTTTGTAATTCTTGAGTCAATTATCTTTCTAGCATAGTACACTGCCTCTAATTTAATCATTATCATTATCACATGAGACTGATCTTTTAAAAATATAAGCTTTAAAATTAGCTCAAAATCATCTGTCAATACATTTCTAACTTGAGGGCATCAGAAGGTCTCTTGCACTGTGGAAAGAGACATTACCACTGGTCAAGGTCAAATTCCATTTTTGCTTTCATAAATAAATTATGTCTGTCATTTCAATTAGACACAGGTCATAGCTTCAATCATCATGAAGCATCTTTGTGAGCCTAGGGCATCTCTTATGTTCTATTTCAAGCATAACTACAGTTTATTGGAGTGTTAGAAAACTTAATCAATATGGTTTGTCATATTTTTTAAAATTTTGTTGCCTTAGTTCTAAAGGCCCTCAAGGGACCCACGACCACTAAGAGTGGAAACTAATTCAGGCTTAGGCTTCTTTTCTTGGTCTAGGGTATTCCTACCATACCACAATGAAATTCTGGGATCCCTCAAACTGAGGGATCAAAACTGTCCAGTACCCTAAGACTTCCTTTTATAACTATTCCCTTTCTGATTTTCTAAATACTACCTCTGGAGACAATCTAGTGCTTCCTATTTTTATTGATATTCATGGATAGAAAATGGAACTGTGCTGTCAAATCACTTTGACAATCATTTATTAAGTATATATTAAGTGATTAATAGATATATGTTGACTGATTATGTGTAAGGGATTGTGTTTGCTAAAGATACAAAGATGAGAGATGGTAGTCTCTAGTTTGTAGGACCAATCTATTAGAGTAACAAGATGTGTTGACAAATATATTTAATGTGTTAGAAAATAATTTGATACAAATAATCAGTCAATTAAGAAGCATTTATTAAACACCTACCATATACCAGGTATTCCTCAAGGGGCTGGGTATACAAAGACAAAATAAAACAATCTCTAGCCTCAAGGAGTTTATATTACATTGGGGAAAACAGGAGGTAAGCAAAGGTAACTCATCTGTGTGATGGGGAATAATACAGAATTAGCCTGCAAAGACAAAGCAGACCCAAATTGTGAAGTACTTTAAATAACAAACATGAGTTTGCATTTTCTCCTAAAAATAGGAATGAGTTTCTTAAGCAGAGGACAGAGGTGGCCAGACCTATTCATTAGGAATATAATTTTGGTCCAAATCACAGTTCTTCCAATTAGCCCAAGTTGTTCACTGACACTAACGCCAGGCTTGTTAATATCTATATTCCCCCAATGGTACTATATGACAGAAAAATCATAGAATACTATCACTGGATGTAATGGTAATGGAATTTGAATTTGAAGATCCATTTGTATTGGCAAAGGTAACAGGTCCTCAGCACCTAGTAATTAATAAAAAACAGAAGGTATGAATCCCTGTTGCTGATGTAACAGGAAGGGGTTGGCTGAAACAGGAAGCTAATGCAATAATGTATATAAGGAAAAACTCAGAGAGGGAGAGTCAGATCTTCTTGGAGAAAGCTTCCTAGAGGCAGAAGCTGCTGCCACCAGGGAAACTGAAGAGGACCTGGGAGGCTGAAGAGGAAAGGTTCCTGCCCCTCCACCCCACAGGCTGAAGAGAATGGTTTTTATTTGGAGAACCTGGATGAAGTGATTTTGATTCTGGGAACCAGTTGAAACTTCTGCTGAGTCTGAGGGCCAGCCAGAGATGCTGAGGCTGCCAAGGATTTCTGAGGGCCAGCCAGAGCTGCAGAAGACTGAGGAAGCATGACTGTGATGCTGGGACTTTGCATGAACCTGTTTGTGGCTTTGTTAAGCCTTGACTTCCTGGTAGCAGAGGCTGTGAAGGATTTAAGGTATATTGGACACTGTGAAATTCATTGTGGAGCAGGATCTGCACAGAGAGCTAGACAAAGACCTGGGAGCTATCTGCCTTTGAACCCAGGTGACATTTTGGTGAATCCAGGTAGGATCTGGGACCATGGAAGGGGATCCAGAGAATCTGAGAGACCACCTGAAGTCAAGCTGAAAAAAGACTTTACTTGGATACTGTGTACTGACTGAGAAATTGTAATTTACTAGTGACTTAGAGGTGGAGAGTTTGTGTATTTTCTGATGATTGAATAGTGAATGATGAAGAGTGATTGAATTGATTGAATGACTGATTGACTAAATGATCGCACTTAGTAATTGATGACTAAATAAGTGACTGATTGAGTTAACTTAGTGCTTCCCATGAGTGGAGAACTTTGACTATTGTACTTTGTGTCCCTTAAGGAGGTAAGCCTCCTGAAGGATGATTGAATGATTGAGATGATTGAGTTACTAAATAATTATTCATTGTTCAAAATTTTGTGACCACTGTAGTGAAAAGTACGTGGCCATTTCCTGTGATAAGTTGTTGTGAATGCTATATTTTGATTTTCTGTGATAAGTTGCAACATTGTGAATGCTGTACCTTGATTTACTGTGAATGTTTTGCTAGGATTTGTTATGGAATAGAGCAGTGGTTCTCAACCTTCCTAATGCCACAACCCTTTAATACTGCATGTGGGTGGATCCTCCTGGAGACAGATAGAGGGGTGGTGTCTTGGTTCCTAAAACCATTGGAAATATGTGTTTTCTGATGGTCTTCAGTGACCACTGTGACCCCTGTGAAAGGGTCTTTTGACCCCAAAGGGGTTGCGACCCACAGGTTGATAACTGTTAGAATAGACTGTTCACTATACTGTATAATCAGAAACTTAAAAGCTGTTCACAATAGCATACTTCTGGAAAGCAGCTCATGTGTGGCATTGCACTAGAGAAGAATTAGAGTTGTATGAAATTCCCTGTCCTGTCCAAAGCAATGGAATGAAATATGCTGAGTGTAAGTAAGAGGCAATATATTACCAGAAATGCCTGACAAATAAGAAATTATGCAAAAAACATCTTCAAGAACATGTATAATAGGGCCAGAAAAGTAACAAGAGCAAAGAAAAATAGACATACAGACTCATTGTTATTACACTAGTATACATGAAATTTTTTTTTTAAATGGTTTTCAGTACATTAGATAGATACTTTATGAAGGATTCACAGAAAGGGCTGGATAAGAATGTCACAGGATAAGAAAATATATATGGATTGTTATCTGCACTAGAGGAAGGAATACACTGTGTCCTTGGGAGAGCAACTAAACCTGTAATTTATTTGGTACAGGGTGCTCCCATATGAGCAAAGTCCCTCTACCAATCAAGTTGATAGCTTTTGTACGACTTATAATCATAGAGAGTGTCTTAAAGCACTGAGAGGTTAAATGACTATAAAATAATGCCTTGAAATGAATTATAGAGTGATACAATAAACAAAAAGAAGGGATGAAACAATTATCCAGTCCAGACTAACTTAGAAGATTGTCAGGAAAGATCTGTCTTACTCAGATAAAAGGGGAGCATAGTTCAGTGTAGGCAGGGTCTGGGCAAGCCAACAACAGTCTGTGGCCTAGCAAGCCAACGGGAGGCCACAAGACCCAGAAGAGGAGATTGCTCACAACCTTGGATAGCCCTGGTTCAGCAACAGGCTTTGGCTGTTACCCAGTTCATTTTTGTTGTTTTGTTTGATCATTTTTGAAGACATTTTTTGACTTTTAAAAATGAACCCTGCTCCTGGGGTAGAGGATGCACTGTTCCAAAATGAATTGGACTATAGAAAGTTATCATGCTGACAAGGAAGATCAAAACACATACTCAGAAGAGGACAACAATGTCCAACTGCTGACATGCTAAATCTCAAAAAAAAAAATGTAACAATGTCCAACTACTGACATGCTAAATCTCAAACAAAAATGTAAATTATTATGACTCCCAAAAAGAACTCCAGAAAGAGATCAAAAGGATTTTGGAAATCAAATAAGAGAGGTATAGGAAAAATTGGGAAAATAAATGACAGTAATTCAAGGAAATAATTTTAAAAGAGTCAACAGCTGTGTAAATTAAGCACAAAAAAGAAAAAAAAGGAAAAAGATACACAAAAATTCACCGAAGGAAAAAAAATATTGAAAAAGTAGAATTGGTCAAATGGAAAAGGAGGTACAAAAGCTAATCAAATAAAATACTTAAAAATTGGAATTGAATAGGTGGAAGCTAATAACTCAAGGAAAGATCAAGAAGCAATCAAAGACACCCAAAATAATAAAAACATAGAAGAAAATATGAAATGTGTCATTGGGAAAATAACTGATAAGAGATTCAGCAGAGATAATCTAAGAATTATTGGACACAATGTTTTTTTAAAAAGACAGAATTTTTCAAGAAATTATCAGGGAAAATTGTCCTGTTGTTCTAGAACTAAGGGATTTTTTTTAAAATGGGAAGAATTAACTGATCACCTCCTGAAAGGGATCCCAAAATGAAAACTCCCAGGAATATTATAGTAAAATTCCAGAGTTCCCAAGTGAAAGAGAAAATACTACAAGCAGTCAGAAATAAAAAATTCAAATACCATGAAGCCACAGTTAGGATAACACAAGACTTAGCAGTTTCTACCTTAAAAGATTGTAGGGCTTAGACTATAATGTTACAGAAGGAAAAGGAGTTAGGAGTATAACCAAGAATCACTCATCAAGCAAAACTGAATATAATCCATTAGGGAGAAAATGGATATTCAATGAAACAAAGGACTTTTACACATTCCTGATGAAAAAAACAGAGCTGAATAGAAAATCTGACTTTCAAATACAAGACTTAAGAGAAGCATAAAAAAGTTAACAAGAAAGAGAAATCATAAGAAATCCAATATAGTTAAAGTGTTTGCATTCCTCTATGGGAAGATGATACCTGTAACTCCCTAGAATTTTCTTATTATTAAGTAGTTAGAAGGAGTGTACATAGAAAGCACAGGTATAAGTTGAATACGATGGGGTGACAAATAAGCAAGTAAAATCAAGGGGTATGAAAGAAGAATGCACTGAGAGAAGAAGGAAGGGAGAGACACAATGGGGTAAATTATCTCACATAAAAGAGGCACAAAAGACCTTTCACAGTTTGGGGATAAAGGGAGAGGTAGCATGAGCACTTGAACGTTACTTTCATTGGAATTTGTTCAAAGAGAGAATAACACACATATTCAGTTGGTTATATAAATCTATTTCACCCTACAGGAAAGGAGGAGTGGAAAGGGATAAGAGAAGGGGTGTATGTGTGATAGAAGAGAGGGTAGATTGGGGTAGGTGGTAACTCAGGCAAAACACTTTACAGGACAGTGTGAAAGGAGAGAAAAAATAAGGTAAGAGGGTAAAAATAGGATGGAGGGAAAAATACAATCATCATAACTGTAAAATATGTTAAGCAAGTATCTCTTATAAAGGCCTCATTTCTCAAATATAGAGAACTGAGTCAAATTTATAAAGATGAGAACCATTCCCTAGTTGATAAATGGTCAAAAGAATATGAAGAGGGAGCTTTCATAGAAAGTAATCAAGCCTATCTATAGTAATATGAAAAAACATTCTAAATCCCTATTGATTAGAGAAATACAAATTAAAACAATTCTGAGATACCACCTCACACCTATCAGATTGACTTATATGACGGAAAAGTAAAATGACAAATGTTGGAACAGATGTGGGAAAATTGACATGCTGTTGGTGTAATTGTGCACTAATTCAACCATTCTGTAAAGCAATTTGTAACTATACCCAGAGGGTTATAAAGGCATGCAAAAACAGCAATAACCCAGGAATAACACTACCAAGTCTATATCACAAAGAGATAAAAAAGAGAGAGAAAGGGACCAATAGGTACAAATGTGAGTGTATGTGTGTATGCATGTGTGTGTGTGTGTGTGTCTGTGTGTGTACTTTGATCAAGACAATGATGCAATAGAATTCCAAAGGATGAATGATGAAAGATCTCCAGAGATAGAACTGATGAACTCTGAATTTTGGAGTGAAGCACGCATTTTTACATTCTTTATTTTTGTTTTTAATTTGTTTTCTTTCATAATATGACTAATGTAGAAATGTTTTGCATGAATTCACATACATAAACTATATCAAATTGTTTGACTTCTCAAAGAAGGAGCAGGTACAGGAGGGGAGAGAGAATTTGGAATTCAAAATTTTTAAAAATTAGTGTTAAAGTTATTTTACATATTGTTGGGAAATAGCTAATGAAATAAAACTATTTTTAAAAGACAAAATGATTCTAAAATGCTCTCTACAAATACAGATAGATAGATTGATAGATAGATGGATAGATGGATGGAGAGATGTGTGTGTATTTGTAAAAACCCTTTTTTAGTAACAGGTGGTAGCAGCTAATTTTAATCTTCTCATATCTGTTTATATTAAAATGCTCCTCATCTAACAACAACAACATGAATGCTAAAGAAGACTAATAAAGCACACACACTATATTTGACTATTTGTGATAAGAATTTTGTTTTTCTTTCTCAATTGGGATGGAGAAGTAAGAGGGAAGCGAGACAGATTTTCATTGATTTAAAAAGTAAGATAACTAATCACTAAGGTCTCTTCTGAATTTAAGTCTATAGTCCCATCAGTCATGTTCTCCCTTCATGTTCTTCTCTAATAATAATAATTTTTGTATTTTAAAGCTTATAAAGCAATTTTATAGTTCATCTTAGTTGATCCTCACAATATCCCTGTATGTAGTTGCTACTATTATTCTCATTTTATATATGAATAAATGGAGGCAGAAGTTTGAGGATGACTTATATAAAGTGACTTGCACTCCCACACATTTAATAAGTGTCTAAATCAGGTTTCAAATACAAGTCTTTGTAGTCCCAAGTCCAACACTGTGAAGCACTGTGCTACCAAGGTGACTTCAATAATAAGATATAGCATTTATATAGTGATTCAAAGTTTTCCCAATCCTTCACAAATATTATCTCATTTGATACTCTTAACAGTTCTGTGAGGGAATTCCTACTATTATCCCCAAGTTCAGTCCTTTTTTTTTTTCTTTCCCACTTGTAATGTTTCATTGCATTTTTCAAGTGTTTGGCCATATTTTCCCATGTCCATTCCATTCATTTTAAGTACAATGTCACCATGATTTTCTCTTCTCTTCTGTTCCGTTCCCTCCCTTTCTCTTCCTTTCCCTTCTTTTTCCTTTTTCTTTTTTGAAATAAGTCTCCCTATTTGTCTGGAAGTGCAGTGGCTATTCAAGGACTTGATCCTAATACTAATTACCAAGGAAACTTTAATCTGCTTCATGTTTCCTACATGGGCCAGTTTGCCCCTCCAATGACAGGTTCTCCACTTCCAGAGGCTCACCATATAGCTACAAGACTTAAGTGAGACTAATTCCCTTTAATGTTACTGCAGTTAAGTCTGAGCTCAAGAAATCCACCATCCTCATACTCCCAGGAGAAAAAGCTGTAGACCTAACCAGGAAGCATGAATTCCTTAAATCTTTTTTTTTTAAGTGGTCCATTCATTCATTTATTTCTAAAATTGTCTATCCTTCATTGAATCTGAAATCATACCTATTATTATCCAAGTGGTGTTTGCCTATCTTTAATTAGTGAAACCTAAAACTCATAGAGAAGATTAGAGAAGGATGGATTCTGAGACATGAATTTGGCTTGGAGCAGTTATTACAGCTTTATAACTGGCAAATTGAGTGGGGCTGATGTCTAAGAGGAAAACGTGCTAATAGCGTAACCTAGAGATAAAGAATCACTGCTGGATAATTCAACCAATTAAGCAAATATGAAAAATGGAACAAAAATTCTGTCATTGACACATTATAATAGTTAATTGATTAAATAGAAATTAACTCATTTCTTTAAGACAAAATGATTCTAAAATATACTTTATATCATGCACAAAACATATATACACACATATATATTTAAACACTTGTGAATAACAGGTGGTGTTCTCATATCTCTCTATATTGAAATATTCATCATCTATCAACAACAACATGAATACCAAAGAAGACTAATGAAAATATATCTGGGACTTTTTTGTTGTATGTTTATGTATATGAGAATAGATAGATAGAGATAGATCTAGATCTAGAGATGGAATGGACCTCAGAGGTTGTGTGTGTCTATATGTCTTTATTACATAGGAATGTTGACTTGATAACATACACATGTAAACACATATGCGTATACAAATATATGTATATATGTGTGTGTTTGTGTGTGTACACATACCAATACCCATGTAT
>CM053591.1:21971262-22011397 GCA_028646515.1 Pseudochirops corinnae | reverse complement strand
ATGTGCGTGTGTGTGTGTGTGTGTGTGTGTGTGTGTGTGTAAAAGACAGACAGAGGCAGAAACAGAGGGAGACAGAGATAGTGACAAAAAGCAAAGAGGAAGGAAGATAGAGCAGAGAGAGATCAAGAGACTGGAAGACCTAGGGATACAAATAATAATAAGGAAACAAATGTTATAATAAAGTGACAAACAACATGCTTTGGGTATGCGGCAATACAATCAAGGGAATGGGAAGACCTTATTGAGAACATGGCACTTGAGTCTTAAAGGGTGAAAAGGATTTTCTTAGGTGGAAATGGGAAGGAAGAATATTTCAGAGCGAGGAAGTATGATATGTAGAAGTCCTGAGGTAAAAACTGGTGATGGTGTATCTAGAGGAAATGGGTAATTCAATTAGATTGATGTACAGAGTACGTTTCAGGGTATAATGTAAAGATGGCATGGAAGACCTCCAATGTAAATTAGGGTACTTAAACTTTATTTCAGAGGCAATAAGAATATTTATCTTCCCTTTCTTTTTATCCTTTTATCTTTACTGATTTATTTATACTTAAGTTAATGATTTCCACATGACAGCCTGTCTCTTAATTCTGAAAATCAAAGATCAATATGGTATTTACTGACCAACAACTCCAGGAGAAATGCCAGGAGCAGAACACAGGTCTGTACACAATGTTTATAGATCTGACCAGGGCCTCTGATACAGTCAGTTGGGGGAGCTTATGGAAAATTATGTTAAAATTTGGTTGCCCAGAGAAGTCCATAGCTATTTTATGACAATTTCACTACAGGATGTTTGCCTGGCTTCTGGGTAATGATGCTCTCATGCTTTCTCAGTCACAAATGGAGCAAAACAAGGCTGTGTGCTTGTTCCCATGCTTTTTAGCATGATGTTTTCAGTCATGTTGTCAAACTCCTTCAATGAAGATGAGCAGAGAGCTTCAAGGTCAGCTACCAGATGATGGTAAATTCTCTTAATATACAATGATATTCCAGCACCCTCTAAAAAAAAAATCCAATCTATTCCTTTTGTGTAAGATGTATGTATTCATTTTATTTCTATATTCAAGTCATAAGTCTATGGCATTTCAGTGATATTGTGAGGTCCTGTTAACTTCCTTGCTTTATGATATTCAGCTTAATTTATTTGTAATTATAGAATGAGTGATGGAAGAGGCCATCAAGTCCATCTTCATTTATAGATGATAAAACTAAGGCCAAATGAACAAGGTTATGTGATTTGCCCAAGGTCTCAGGATTAGTGAAAGAAATGGACAGTACATGTATATGTTTCTCTGCACTGACATTATAATGATTTTCCCTTTTTGTAGTATTAATAGTGCCTGATTTTCTTCCAAATATTTGTTGTCTTTGGGGTCTATTGAGAATCAGTCTTTCAATTCTTTCAAAACTAGATTACTTCCTTCATGGATCTCCTCTGTGTCTGGTTAACCTGGTCCAACTGCCCTTCTGTTTTTTTTCCTTCAATTTGTACTTCCTCATACAATACATTTAGGATGGGAAAAATCACTTAAAAGTCATGATTCCTCAATGACTTATGGTGAAAATGATTTGTTACATCTATCTTAAAAGATCCTTTGTAAGTTTTTGAATTTTTTTATCTTCCTTAGTTAGGGAAGATTATTCCTTAAGTGTTTATCCATATTCTGTATGTTGGTACATAGTAGGACCTTTACCTTGTTATTTCCTCTGAAAAATTACTACAACACTGTATTTTCTACTTGTATATTTTCTGCTATTATTGTTTTTTCTTTGGTCTGACAATTTTATCTTGGTAGCCTTCCATCCCCATTCTGTTTGCCCCTTTTCAATTGAATGTCTTTGGATCAGCTCAACAAGTATGCAGGGAAACAAAAAGAAAAAAAAAATCACCTGTCCTCACCTCCATCCCTGGCTTTCATTCCTCCATTCTCAGTCATAATCCAGAAAGCCAAATCTCATTTTCTCAAGCCATCTTCTTAATAAGATGTTTATTTCCCATATTAATAGTACTACCTAACACTTATCTAGCACTACAAGCTTTGCAAAGTGCTTTATCAATATCACCTCATTTTGTCTTCACAATAACTTTAGGAGATTGGCATTATTAGTATTTGTATTATTCCCATTTTGCAGATAAGGAAACTGAGACAAATAGGTGTTACATGACATCCTCAGAATCACATACTAGGAAGTGTCTGAGGCCAGATTTAAAATCACAAATCAGATAGTTTTGATTCCAGGTCAGCACTCTGGTCAGCACACATTACCCAGCTGGCTCTATCCCCTTCTTTTCTAACTTGGTCCTCTTCATCATCAGGAATAATAAAAATACCATCTATATCCTTGTGCCTTTCAGAATCATTGGAATTCTGTCATGCAGTGGAGACATAAGACTTCAGTGACCATTCTCTAACTGCAAAGGACAAGAGACAAGTATGAAGAACCTAGCAGAAGCTAAGAGCATGGCATTTTTAGAAGCTTATATCAAGACCTGCTATTTGCAGCTGTTTCTTTTTTTTTTTTTAATTCCTAGTCATAGGGTGATAATGAGGTAAAAGCATCTTTTAAAAGCAATTGCACAGGAGGCTTGGTGCAACAAATGGTTCACCATGGCAATTAATAATAGGAGTCAGGGTAAAACTCTAATGATCTAAATATTTGATTTTCAATACCGACAGTAAACAGATAATTTCAGAGAAGTGCAGGTAATGCATGGCTTGTACTTCTAACTGGGGAGAGGGAGGAGATGCAGAACTTTCATGTGTAGAAAATAAAAATTGGACTCCCCCCTAGAGCAGAACATAAAAGAGCTAGAGGGATCTTTTTCTACTCTCTGACTTATTGGAGTTAATGAATATTCCTTGAAACGATGAAATATGAGAAAATATCCTGAGATGATCAGACAACTTCAGGGTCCAACTCACCTCAAAAAAGCTGGAAGACAGAAGAATATGACACAGAGGGAAAGTGGTAATAACACGTATGGAAGCCAGTATTGAAACTGGGTCCTTTGATTCTGAAAACAATAGCTTTTTCTACTGTACCTGGGAGCTCAAAATCTTGAGATAACAATTCCTCAAATTTTTTTCTGACAACAGTGTAAACCAAATAATAGGAAGGAAATGGCTTCATTAATTAAACAAAAACATGTGATAAAGTTATCTCCATTAACCTGAGTAAATTTTAGTTTGACCTTAGAGAAATAGACATGATGCGCAATTACTTTTAAACTAACCACAGAAAAGAAAGATTTAGTTTAGACTCTGAGTAAGAAGTCTATTTTTGGAGAACTTTTTTACATGTGAGACAGTCTCAGGTGTTGCATAAAATATTGGTTGCAGAAAATATGCAGTAATTAACAGTGAATCATAATTGCTAGCTGGGTCCAAATCTCTTTTTATACAAATGTATTTTTTATTTAAATGGAGGATGCTTTGGTTTATATGACTATTAATGCTGTAACTCCTGAATATAATGACATTACGAGGCAGGTTATATAGTGAAGCCTCATTTGCTCAGGACTGTAGGGAAACGTGCTCCTCTTAAGCAAATTTCCCAGATACCTTAAAACTCCTAAAACTGGGAAGTCTGGAATTGGAGGACAGGTGGGAAGGGAGAAATCAAACAATTGTTTTTGCGTGTCTTCTAAAATTCACTGTGTACTTTCCTTCTTTATTGCCTTTAAGGTGTGCAGAACTTTAAGAATATGTTGAAAACAATATGACTTTTAAAATTTGTCTCTAGGCCATTATTATGAATACAAGTATATTTGAGTTATATGTACTCAATGATGTCCTCAGGTCCTTCTGATGTTCAGGACTATCTCAACAATGACCATTCCTCATGTAGTTCACATGTCTCCTTCTTCTGTCATTATTAACTCTAAGCTGCACTAGTAATCTTTTTCCTCCTCTTCTGTCCCTACTCTTGTGGCCTCCTGGTTCTAAATTGCTTCCAGAAATTCAATTTCCAAGTTTGTTGAATCAGTAGCCTTATTTTTTTCATATAGTTCTAAGTCAATAGTCTCTACATGAGAACTTTGATGCCTCTGCTACTGCTACTAAGTAAGGTTCATAAACTGTGAAAACTGTTTTCCTTGTACTCAGAGGACTTCCCATTTACTATTGGCTTTAAATATGTGTTCAGAATGGCCAGGGTTATGAGAGGTCTTACCAACAGAAAAGTACAGTATTATTGGTGGCATAATAAAAAAGTAATGACTCTTAAGGTTAGTCTAGATTCTAAAACTCTTCTATATCTCGCACTTATTGTCCATTAAGGTCTAGTTCCATGACAAAAGACTGGAAATGGAAAGAACAACCCTCCCTACCTTCCTTCCCCTCTATTCAAAATTTGAAAAATAATTATTAGATTAGAATGGGGAGGTGGAGTTGAAGGGGAGATGCAAGGAAATGAACTCTAAACCTGTGAATTTATAAAGCTTAAGAGTTACCAGTGTAAAAATATCACCCCACAGGTGTACACGTGCAATTGTTATGACTTCTAGTTTTAAAGAATTGCCTGGGGGCAGTGGGAAGTTAATTTGTTCATGGTCACACAACTTGAATGTATCATTGGCAAGATTTAAGCCCCAGTGTTGGTCAAACTCTATCCACTCTATCACTGTGTCTCTTGATTCTTTGACATTGTCTATAAATGCTTTGTGGTTTATGTCTGTTCTGTAGCTACTTTTTTGAGGAGGAAGTGAAAAGAAGGAAATAAATATTTACTACACCTACTAACTATATGCCAAGCACTGTGCTAAGTGCTTTAAAACTAGTAACTTATTTGACCCTAACAGCAAAGCTAGCAAGTAGATGTTATTAATATGCTCATTTGACAAGAGAGGAAACTAAGGCAGACAGAGGTTAAGTGACTTACCCAAGGCCACACAGCAAGTAAATATCTAAAAGTGACTTTGAACAAAGGTTTTCCTGACTCCAGACTTAAGTGTTTTCTCCATTACTCCACTTTGCTGCTTCTTTTGATTTTTTATTTATCCAAGGAGTTCTGACTAAGGAATTTACTTCTAATGAAAATCAGCACCTGAACTGCATTTATAGTGTTAGAGTCTAGTTATTACCTTTATCTAAATCAGTGGTTCTCAACCTTCCTAATGCCGTGACCCTTTAATACAGTTCCTCATGTTGTGGTGACCCCCAACCCTAAAATTATATGTGTTGCTACTTCATAACTGTCATTTTGCTACTATTATGAATCGTAATGTAAATATCTGATATGCAGGATGTATTTTCATTGTTACAAATTGAACATAACCCACAGGTTGAGAACTGCTGATCTAAATCATGACTACTGCAAAAGACCATGGAACCATGGTAGCAACTGAGGTATATTCAGCACATAGTTCTGCATACAAGAAACAATGAATTTTTATTAATCATCTATTTATTTTTTATCTATATTAACTAGACATTTGGATTTTTGCAAATGTAATCCTGTTTTTTAAATATGAAATTCATCTAATTTTAATGAGAAAATCATACTATAAAAATATAATGAAACATGGCCTTATGAAGTAAGTTGGAAGAATACTGTTATAATACCTTATTTTTATTCCCCTAGCAAAAGAAACTTTTCTAAGTACTTTCCTGAAATGAATCCTTCTAAGGAGGCTGGTTCTTGTTACATGATTAGACAATACATGCTTTCTATTTTGCCTGTTGAAATACGTGAAAATCATGGAAAATGAAGCCTTTCAAAGACAAACCTGAAATATGGCGTCTTGACCTAGTGTTGCTTTCTTGTGTCTGGTGTTATACACTCTAGGAAAATGCATCTTTTGTAAAGGAGAAGTACAAGCATTTGGTTTCATGGGAAAGGGATGATGTATTTGTATTGTCAAGAGTAGGTGCTGCTGGTCTGCCTTTGAGATTCCGACATGAGACTGACTCTCTTTTTCTTTATGTTTACAATTCTTAAGATATGTCTACAGCACTTACTTCAAAGGCCATAGTGGCTGAGATCCAGATAAGTTGACTGATCTTCTTTCCTTGAACATTTCCATTTGGTCCTAATGATGTGAATTTGTGGGTTATTTTGTTTGTTTTGGATAAAACTTTCTGACAAGAGGAGCTCAAATTTTGCTTTAAAAAATCATGCCTTTTGATTGTGGAAATAACTCATTGTTTCCATTCTATCCTGACATTTTAAGTTAGATTTCCACATTACATGCACAAATGAGTACAAAATGTACCTATTTACAAAGTTCTATTTTGTAAGCACGCACTTTTTAGCTCTTTGAAGACAGACTTTAGGATATATCTTTTTTCAACCTAAATGATTTAACTCAATGTTATACTATAACCAGCACAGTTATATGGCCCAGCAACCAGCTGAATAAAAGGGAAAGATGGGGATGTATTCCATAGTCTGTTTATTATGGAACCATTTCATACAGAGCCAAGATACAAGAAAATCATAAGGCTTATATTCCCTATAGCAGAAATTCTTATGAAACCAGAATGCAAGGACCCTGCTTTGGAATGGACCACTCCCTACCCCAGCCCAAGGCTAATTATTCATTAAGACTTTGTCCTAAGACCATGTCCAGAGGCACAAACAGGGAGTCACAAATAAGACTTGAATAAGACTTGCTAATTAACTACCCTGAACTTTCTTTAGTTATTTATAGAACCAATGAAAGCATCCATCCCACAAGATTATACTCTTCCTTCATATCTGCCTAGTGACCTCATACAAGAAGGGAGCATTTCCTTAACGGGGCCAGGGGACCCCTGAAAGTCTGATCTACTACAGTGTTACAAAGAAATATTGGTATTTAGGGTGCCTAGGTGGTTCAGTGAATAGAGCACCAGCCCTGACGTCAGAGGGACCTGAGTTCAAATCTGGTCTCAGACACCTAACACTTATTAGCTGTGTGACCTTGGGCAAGTCACTTAACCCCAATTGCTCCATCCTCCCTCCCCCCCAAAAAAGAAATATTGGTATTTGTAGGTGGTTTTAAATTAATAAAATCACAGAATCTTAGTTTGACTAGAAAATAGACATTAAAACAGGAGGTCCCAAAAGTCTTAGTGACCTTTCAAGCTAAAAAAAGTTTATAAAGTTTTATTTTTAAGAGTAAAGAGTATTTTTCCAATTACATGTAAAGATAGTTTGTTTTAAACATTCATCTTTATAAGATTTTGAGTTTCAAATTTTTCTCCCTTCTTCCCTTACCCCATTCCTCCTCTCCAAGATGGCAAACAATTCGATATATGTTATACATGTGCAATCAGGTAAACATACTTCCACATTAGTCATGTTGTGAAAGAAGAAACAGAGAAAAAGAGAAAGGACACACACACACACACACACACAGTGAAAATAGTATGCTTTGATTTGCATTCAGGATTCATAGTTCTTTCTCTGAATGTGTATAGCATTTTCCATTGCTAGTTTTTTGGAATTGTTTCTGATCTTTGGATTGCTGAGAAGTACTAATTCAATCATAATTGCTCATAACACAATATTGCTATTACAGTGTACAATGTTCTCCTGGTTCTACTCACTTCACTCAGCATCAGTTCATGTAAGGTTTTCAAGGTTTTTCTGAAATCCATCTGCTCATAATTTCTTATAGAACAATGACACTCCTTTACATTCATACACTACAATTGTTCAACCATTCACCAAATTCTGGGCATCCCCTCAATTTCTAGTTCTTTGCTACCACCAAAAGAGCTTTCCTTTTTTATGTTCTCTGGGAAACAGACCTAGTAGTGGTATTGTTGCGTCAAAGGCTTTGCACAGTTTGATTGCCCTTTGGGCTTAATTCCAAATTGCTCTCCAGAATGATTGTATCAGTTTGCAACTCTACCAACAATGCATTAGTGTTTCAATTTTACATCTTCTCCAGCATTTATCTGTCATACTAGTCAATCAGATAGGCACCCTAACAGTTTTTTTAATTTGCATCTTTAATTAATATTGACTTACAGCATTTTTTATATGACTATATAGAGGTTTAATTTCTTCATCTGGAAACTGCCTGTTCATATCCCTTGACCTTGATCAAGTGGTAACGATATGCATTCCTATAAATTTGATCAGGCCTTTATCAGAAATATTGTCTGTAAAAATTGTTTCCCATCTTTCTGCTTTTCTTCTAATCTTTGTTGCATTGGTTTTGTTTGTGCAAACCCTTTTAAATTTAATGTAACCAAAATGACCTATTTTGCATTTTATAATGTTCTCTATCTCTTATTTAGTCATAAATTCTTCCCATCTCCATAGATCTGACAGGCTAATTATTACTTGTTCTCCTAATTTGCTTATGGCATGACACTTTATGTCTAACTAATGTACCATTTTGACCTTAACTTAGTATAGTGTGTGAAATGTTGATCTGTGCCTAGTTTCTGCCATGCTGTTTTCCAGTTTTACCAGCAAGTTTTTGTCAAATAGTGAGATCTTATCCCAGAAACTGGAGTCTTGGGTTTTATCAAACAGTAGATTACTGTAGTCATTGACTACTATGTCTTCTGTACCTAATATATTCTACTGTTCCACCACTCTGTTTCTTAGAGCCAAATAGTTTTAATGATTGTAATTGGCTACTTTCATTTGCATTTGTTTTCATCAATTCCTTTAATATTATTGACCTTTTTTTATTCCAAATAGATTTTATTATTATTTCTTCTTGTTCTATCAAATAATTTTTTGGTAGTTTCATTGGTATGGCACCAAATAAATAAATTAATTTAGGTAGCATTGTCATTGTTATTATATTAGCTTGGCCTACTCATGAGCAATTGATAGTTTTAGCTGATTATCTCAGATTCTCTCGGTACATATTCATTTTCAAAGAGTGATAGTTTTGTTTCCTTATTGCCTAGTCTAATTTGTTCAATTTCTTTTTCTTTTTCTTCTCTTGTTGCTATAGATAACATTTCTAGTACAATATTAAATAATAGTGTTGATAATGGCCATCCTTGTTTCACTCCTCATCTTATTGGGAAGAATTCTACCATATTCCCATTACAGATAATGTTTGCTGATGGTTTTAGATGGATACTACTTATCATTTTAAGGAAAGTTCCATTTATTTCTAGGCTCTCTAGGGTTTTTCATAGGAATGGATGTTGTATTTTGCCAAAAGTTTTTTTTTTCCATATATTGAAATAATCATACAATTTCTGTTAATTTTGTTATTGATATGGTCAATTATGCTAATAATTTTCCTAATATTGAAAGAGCCCCATATTCCTGGTATAAATCCCACCTGATCATAGTGTATTCTCATTGTGATAAATTGCTATAATCTCTTTGCTAATGTCTTATTTAAAATTTTTCTATTAATATTCATCAGGGAAATTGGTCTACAATTTTCTTTCTCTCTTTTGGCTCTTCCTGGTTTAGGTATTAGCACCAATTTGTGTCAAAAAAGGAATTTGGGAAGGGTTAGAACCAAGATGGTGAAATGAAAGCAGTGACTCACCTGAGCTTGCCCATGAATTCCTTCAGTTACCCCTCAAAAGTGAATCTAAGCAGATTTTAGACTGGTAGAATCCATTGGGAGAAGGAATGTGACAGATTTCCAGCTCAGAAAAGTGTGGAAAGTCGACTAGTAGGATTTGTTGCGCCAGGCAGGGGGAGTGAAGAACACCGTGTGCTAAGCCCATGGGCTGCACAAGCACAGACTTAACCATAGCAAACCAGAACAAACTGATTCACCCACCACAGGGGTGATTCCTAAATCTCTCACCACAGGGCAGGGGTCTATTGGAGGTTGGTAAGAGACAAGCTCAGGGCCTGCAGCAACTACTCCTAGGACTAGAAGCCCACAGTCTAGATCAGCCGTTCTCAACCTGAGAGTTATGTTCAATTTGTAACAATGAAAATACTGCATAACATATTTACATTACAATTAATAACAGCAGCAAAATTATAGTTATGAAGTAGCAACAAAAATAATTTTATGGTTGGGAGTCACCACAATATGAGAAACTGTATTAAAGCGTCATGGCATTAGGAAGGTTGAGAACCACTGGTCTAGATGTTTAAAAATCACTTACCTGAACTTCTAGGAGCCAAGACAGTGGAGTAAACTGAAGTTGCTCCCATTCCCCGCTCTGACCCTGAAAAACCCAGAGAATATTGCCCCAGTAGAAAACCTGAAATAGTGTAATGAGCAGCAGGCTTGGGAGTCCTAGAGGAAGGGCATGGCTGTAACTGTGCTGACGCTAACTTGAAAGACAGAAGGCATCACAACAAACCCCATCTCAGAAGATGAGCAGGAGATCCTGAACACCAGGGAAAAGGGGGGAAGGTGGAAGCAGCAAGAGCTAACCACAGAATCCTAGGTGTACCTTCACACAACCAGGGGAATTGGCAGACACCAGCATGGCCCATTTGCCAGCAGTTGAACCTGCCAGAGCTTCAGTCCAAAGACAGGGAGGAGACCTGTACAGACTAGACCAACCATCCCCCCTCACCTCACACTGTGAGCTTGGGTATAAACTCTGGGAAACACTGAAAGTCCTGGCCTTGGCCTCAGTCTAGGCATTCAGAGGCCACAGCAAACAAAGTCAATAAGAAGGTCCCTAACTCTCAGCATAAGAAGCATGAGTCAGAGCCCTCTATGCCCCAGGAGCAGAGATCCACTTTAAAAATCATGAAATAGGCTATCACAAAGGGAAAAAAAAAAAAACAACAAAAAACCAAAACCCAAAAACTATTGCATCTTAATAGGGCAAAAGGGAAGAGCAAGGTTTGCATTCAGAAGAGGTCAGCATTAACACTACACCCGAATCTGAAGCGTCAAAAGGGAATATGAACTGATCTCAAGTCCAAAAAGCATTCTTGGAAGAGCTCAAGAAGAATTTGAAAAGTCAAATTAAAGAGGGAGAAGAAAAACTGAACAATTATTTTAAAAATGCCATTGGCAAAATGGAAAAAAGAAGTCTACTGAAGAGAATAACTCCTTAAAAAATGCAATTATCCAAATGGAAAAGGAGGTTTATAATGTAACTAAAGAAAATAAATACTTGAAAGTAAAATCTGACCAAATGAAAAAGGACATTTGAAAACTGAGGAAAATAATTCTTTAAAAAATTAGAATTAGACAAGTTGAAATGATTCTATGAGGCATCAAGAATCAGTCAAACAAAATCTAAAAATTGAAAAAATAAAAGAAAATGCAAAATATCTCATTTGAAAAACAACTGACCTGGAAAATAGATCCAGGAGAGAGATTCTAAGAATAATTTATCTACTGGAAAGCCATGATGAAAAAAAAAGCCTGGACAATAATTTCAAAGAAATCATCAAGGAAAACTGCCCTGAGATCCTAGAACCAGAGGGCAAAATAGTCACCATTCACCTCCTGAAAGAAATCCCAAATGGAAAACTCCAAAAAATGTTGTGACCAAATTCTAGAATTACCAGGTCAAGGAGAAAATACTTCAAGCAGCCAGAAAGAAACAATTCAAATATTGCGGAACTACAGTCAGGATCATATAGGACCTTGCAAGTTCTACATTAAAAGATTGGAGGGATTGGAATATGATATATCATAAGACAAAGAAGCTTGGACTACAACCAAGGAACAACTACCCAGCTAAAGTGTGCATAAACTTTCAGGGAGGGAGATGATCATTCAATGAAATAAGGGACTTTCAGACCTTCATGACGAAAAGGCCAGAGTTCAACGGAAAATTTGATCTTCAAATCCAGGACTGAAAAGAGACATAAAAAGGTAAACAGGGGAAAAAAATAAACACACAAACACACACACCTACACACATAAACACAAAAAAGTCACCTTGTTATTCAATAGGAGCAAACTGTTTACATGCCTATATAGGAAGACAATATCTGTTAATTTTGAGAATTGTATAATTATTACATCACTTAAAAGAGATATACATAGATAGAGGGTGTGGGTATAGATTAACTGATGAGATGATAATAAACCTAATTAAGGAAAGCAAAGGAATTGTAATGGAAGAAGAAAGGAGGAGGCTGGAAAGGGTAAATTATGTCACAAGTATTATAATAGAGAGAAAGAAGGGAGGGAGAGGAGCATTGTATGAGTTTTACCCTCAATGTTTTCAGTTCAAGGAGGGAATAACATACCCAAGAAGAGGAATTTAACATGAAGAGACATAAAAACTTATTATAGTAGAGAGAAAGATGGGATGGAGAAGAGCATTGTTTGAGATTTACTCTTACTGGGTTTGATTCAAGGAAAGAATAACATACTATATTAAGGATAGAAATTAAATGTGTCCTATAGGCAATAGGAGGGGAAAGTGGAAAGAAAAGGTGGAGGGTAGTTAGAAGGAAGTGAGTAAGTAAGAAAAGAGTGGGTAAAAAGGGGGGGGGGGATAATAGACAGGGAATATCAAGGAAAGCTAGGAAGGCAGCAGTCAAAAGAAAACCTTTTTGAGAAGGGGAAGGGAGAAATAAAAGCTTAAACAGGGGAGGGAAAGACACAGATAGTAATCATAACTGTGAATGTGAATAAGATGAATTCTCTCACAAAACAGAGGTGGATAGCAGAATGGATTGAAATGGATTAAAAACCATAATCTTAAAATTAGCTGTTTACAAGAAACACATCTGAAACAGGGGGATACACATAGGGTAAAGGTGAAAGGCTGGAGTAGAACATATTATGCTTCAGCTAAAGTAAAAAAAGCAGGGGTAGCAATCTTAATTTCAGACAAAGCACAAGCAAAAGTAGATGAAATTAAAAGAGATAAGGAAGGAAACTGTATCTTGCTAAAAGGTACCATTAGAAATGAAGTAATAACATTACTAAATATATATGGACCCAGTGGTATAGCAGCCCAATTCTTAGAGGAAAAGTTAAGGGAGTTAGAGGAATAAGTAGATAATTAAACTATACTAGTGGGGGACCTCAACTCTCCCTCACTGAATTTGATAAATCTAACCTCAAAATAAACAGGAAAAAAGTTAAAGAGGTGAATAGAATTTTAGAGAAGGTAGCTATGACAGACCTCTGCAGAAAACCGAATGGAGATAACAAGAAATATAGCTTCTTCTCAGCAGTACATGGCACTTACACAAAAACTGACCATGTAATAGGGCATAAAAATCTCACAATCCAGTGTATAAAGGTGGAAATATTAAATACATCCTTTTCAGATTATGATGCAATAAAAATCATATGTAATAAAGAACCATGGAAAGACAGACTGACAAATAATTGGATACTAAATAATTTAATTGTAAAGAATGAGTGGATCACACAACAAATCATAGAAACAATCAATAACTTCATTCAAGAGAATGACAATAATGAGACAACATACCAAAACTTATGGGATGCAATGAAAGAGGTTCTTAGGGAAGTTTTATATCTCTGAATGCTTACATGAAAAAAATAGAGAAAAAGGAGATCAATGAATTGGGCATGCAACTGAAAAAAAATTGAAAATCCCCAATTAAATACTAAATTAGAAATATTGAAAATCAAAGGAGAGATAAATAACATTGAAATTAAGAAAACTGTTGAACTAATAAATAAAGCTAAGAGTTGGTTTGTTGAATAATAACAACAAAATTGATAAATCTTTAGTCAATTTGATTAAAAGAAAGAAGAAAACCAAATTACCATTATCAAAAATAAAAAAAGAGTGAATGAGGAGGAAATTAAAACAAATAATTAGGAATTTCTTTGCCTAAATTTTTTGCCCATAAATTTGATAATCTTAGTGAAATGGATTAATATTACCAAAAACATAAATTTCCCACACTAACAGAAGAGAAAGTAAAATATTTAAATAACCTCATCTCAGAAAAAAAAAATTGAAGAAACCATCAGTGAACTTCCTAAGAAAATAATCTCCACAGCCAGATGGATTTACAAGTGAATTCTATCAAACATTTAAAGAACAATTAATTCTCATACTTTATAGACTATTTGGGAAATTTAGTGAAGGAGTTCTACTAAAAATTCTTTTTATGATACAAATATGATACTGATACCTACACTGGTAAGAGCCAAAACAGAGAAATAAAATTATTTACCAATTTCCCTAATGAATATAGATGCAAAAATTTTAAATAAAATATTAGCAAAAAGATTACAGCAACTTGTCATTGGAATAATACAGTGGGAACACATAGGTTTTATTCCAGTAATTCAAGGCTGGTTTAATATTAGAAAAAACTATCAGTATAATTGATAATAGCAACAATACAGCTAGTAGAAACCACATGATTTTCTCCATAGATGCAGAAAAAGCTTTTTGACAAAATACAATACCCATTCCTATTTTAAAAAAAACAGTAGGAAGCATAGGAATAAGAGGAGTCTACCTTAAAATAAAAAGTAGCATCTACCAAAAAACATTAGCAAGTATCATATATACTGGAGACAAGCATTTCCAATAAGATTGGGGGTACAACAAAAATATCCATTATCATCTCTATTTTTCAATTTCGTACTAGAAATGTTAGCTGTACCAATAAGAGAAGAAAAAGAAATTGAAGAAATTAGAATAGGCAACAAAAAAAAGACTATGCTCTCATTCTTTGCAAATGATATGATGATATACTTAGAGACTCCTAGAGAATCAAGTAAAAATTTACTTGAAATAATAAATAACTTTAGCAAAGTTACAGGATATAAACTAAACCCACATAAATCCTTGTCATTCCTATGTATTTCTAATGAAGCCCATCAGCAAGAAATAGAAAGAAAAATTCTATTTAAAGTTACTGCCTTGCCTGGACACAGTCTATGCTGGGTGCAGGTTTAACAGACCTTTCCTGAAGTTCTTCTAAGTTATCCTGAGCTGGAAATTTTTTTCACTCCATCCTTTTGTTGATTCTGTCACTCCAGAATTCTTTTAGAGGCATGATTTAACTTCATTTCTGATGGAAACTGGAGAGAGATCAGACAATTTCCTGTCTTCTCTCTCCCATCTTGACTCTGTTCCCAGTTTATAAACTTTTAACAAATATAATTTTTTTATATTTAATTAATTAATAAAATGATAAATAATTATTAAAACAATAAACAAAATAGCTACTTATTCATAAACAAAAATTAAGCTTAGAGGACACTTTGTATAGCTCTTCACTCTTTAAAGCAGAAATACCACTACTAGGTCTATTTCTAAAGATGATTAGAGAAAAAGAAAAACAACCTATATTTTCTAAAATATCAATTGCAGCTCTCTTTGTGGTGACAAAGAACTGAAAATTGTGGGGATACCCTTCAATTTAGAAATGGCTGGACAAGTTTTGGTAAATGATTGTGAAGGAATACTATTACGCTATAAAAAAATGGTGAACTCGGTGATCTTAGGAAAACATGAATAGAATTGCACAAAATAGTAAGGAGCAAAATAAGCAGAAGTATGAGAACATTGTATATGGTAATAGCAATATTGTTTTTAGAATTACTTTGAGGAAGTGTTTTGACTATTATAAATACCCGAATTAACTACAAAATACATATGGAGGAAAATGCTACCTACATTAAGAGAAAGAACTGACAAATAAAAGTTTGCACAGAATTATTTTACACATATATGTTTATATATTCACATATAAATATACACATATTTGCGTCTAATGGTAGCCATTTTGGGGAGGGGAAGAAAAAAAGGAAAAAAAATACATGATAATTTTGTTGTATATTTGAAAGGAATAGTAAGTTTTGAATAAAAAATTTGCAATTGTATGTGCAGTCATCTTTTTTTTATTGTACCACATTATAGTAATATTTGTTTTACTCCATAAATTAAAAATAGAAAGATACACACACACACATTCACACAGAGTGTTTTATATACATTAATTCATTTGAATACCAAAACAACCCTACATTTCAAGAACTACAAGCATTGTTATCTCTATTCAAATAATCCTCAAACAGCATGGTTTCATGTTGCCTTATTCTCTTGGTTACATACGTCTTGCCTCTCTCCACCTTGACAATAAATTTCCTAGAAATGAGCTCAATACTCCAGAATTGTCTCACTTAGAGAAGAGTTCATAAACACTATTCTCCCTTATTTTGCTAGATTTTAATTCTATTTCTATGATTGACTGTTGTGGGCCAGAATTGAGTCAGGCCTTGAGTCAGTGATTCAAGTTCAGAATGAAATGAGTCACTTATAGACTATCAGTAAACAAACAAAACATTTTAGCAATCATATGGAAAGGATACTTAGGAAAGACACCATGAATAACATAGATAGAATCTCCTTCTATCCTCCATCTCCATACAGAAAAATTATCTAGTCCATAGCAGCCATGATTGAGTAAGATGGGTATAGTAATTTGCACAGTAGTGAAATAGTCATCAAACCTGAGGGATACTGTCTTTTCCTGGCCTCTGGTAACGAGGAGTCAAATAAACAGTTCAAGCTTTAGGCATTGCTGGGTTTCTACTCTAACATCATATGGATTATTCATATAGACTGCTTGTGTCTAACCTGTGGTAGAGCCTTCTAAGCACATATTGGTCTGATTGGCCATTCAGACACACTGTACCTTGACTCCAACCTAAGTGATATCATTTTGATCATTTTCAAGACCAACTCCTCCACCATCTTGCTTCACTCCAGTCTACCCTCTAAGACAACACCATTATCAGCTAACTCATCATGATGCAAATGTTTCAGTTTTGGTACGCATACCTACCTTGTCAGTACCCTCAGTTTGTCCATACAACTGGAGGACTTGAGGATGAAGTGGAAATCCCTATGAAAATCTCTCTTTAAAGAGGACCCAGAAGTCGATTCAATTCCTCCTTTTCCATCAACTGCAATACTTGGTCTTGACTATACACTCATTGTCTCTCCTCTGTGCTAGTGCCCTGTTTTCCCACTTCCTTTAGTGTCTTGTCTTTCAATTCAATCCAATAAACATTTATTAAGGGCCTGGGCACTGTGTTGAGTACTGGGGATGTAATTAGCAAAAAGAGAGTGCCTATCCTTAAAGAGCTTACAGTCTAACGGACAAGGCATAAAAAGAGGCAGGAAAATGGGAGTGGGTCGGGAAGTCTTGTTTTATGAATATGAAACCAAGAAGGGCAACAGATGCAAGATGGAGTGATCAGAGAGGCAGTTTCTATCTTCTATGTGTTGTTTGCTCAGTCATTTCTCAGTCATGCCCAACTCTTTGTGACCCCACTTAGGCTTTTCTTCAACTCATTTTACAGATGAGAAAACTGAGGCAAACAAGGTTCAGTGACTTACCCTAGCTTACATAGCTAGTAAGTGCCCGAAACCAGATTAGAAATCAGTAAGATGAGTCTTCCTGATTCCAGGCCCAGTGCTCTATCCACTGTGCGGCCTAGCTGCCCAAGGTGTCCTAGGTGTCTGTCCTATATAAAGGAATATACTGAGAGGAGTTTGGTATTCCACCCTCCAGTTCTCCTGTCAGAGGGGAGAGGAGTCAATCAAGGTACGAGTGGATGAATTTAGAGGCAATGAACTTATTCTGGGAAAGCCATCTTATTCCATGGAGTGAAAACCCAGCAGGGCAGCAGATTCCAGGTAGAATTCTTCTCCCAAAGTCCTCCTACACAAAATTATAAGCTCCTATCTCTCTTTTTCATATTTGCATCCCCAGAACTTTAGTACAGTGCTTAACTACAGTAGACAGTACAGTAGACTCTCAATAAATAATTGTATTATATTTTATAGTTCCCTAGATCAATCAAATCTTTGTAACAGTTCTAACACCTTTGATGGGGCATGAGGGAGTCCTACATGGCAGAGACTTTAGTGATTTTTTTTTAATGAAACTGGATTATTCAAAGTGATTACCATCTAGAATTATGCCATGATGCTGTAGTCTTATAACAAGTAGAAAACTGATGTGTGGCATACAGGCACACCCACCCAACAGCGACACTCACAAGGCAGAAATGAACATTCATCTCCTCTGACAGAGTGACCCTGACTGCCAAAGTCAGAGGGTGGGGCTCTGCCACACCTACCACCCACCCCCATACCGGCAGGGCAGGCCCAGGATATTCCCCTGAGTGATTTGTGACCAACTCATCATTTTTTGAGTAAGGTAGAAAAATTAAACATATCATTTCTGCTCTTGAGAAAGTTATTATTTTAACATTTTAAATTATGTGATGTATCATGTGGTAATGAAATACATGCTATACACATATATGTGCATGTTCACACACAAAGGACGCAGCTATAGATCATCTTTTAAAGAAGACTTTCTTTTTTGCCTTACTTTATGTTGAATGAAATGTGAATTGTTTTTAACTTCAGGTGCAAAATTAAAAAGAGAAAGAAAACCTATCTGGTAACTTGAGGAGAAACACATCTATGAATCACACGTATCCAAACATTTATCTTTCACTGAAAAGTGGGCTCATAACTAGTGTCGATTGAATCAGACAGGTCCAAATGGATTGGATTGTTTTTATATTCCACTGGATTTTGGATTCTCCAGCCTTTGGAACACTTACCTTGCCCCATATTCTACCAGATCAGGATATCAAGACATGTAGAAAACCAGAAAACTTTGCAAACTGTCTTGTTCAATTAGCATAACTAATCAGAATTATACATGTCTAGGTGAATAGTTTTAATTTCATTTAACTGGTAAAAATTGGAACCTCAATTGCAACTGCTTCTCATTAATTCATGGATATTACACATCTGAAACACTCTGTTCAATGAAGCATTCCATTAGAGTCATTCCCTACTTTTCAAAATTAAAGTCCTGGAAAATGTTTGCACAGATATTTTCTGGCATCCTGTATAACTATCCATTAGAAGTCCTTAAGTACTTCCATATTCTTTTTTTTTCTTTCCCCCAGAATAATCAATCCCTATTTAAAAAAAAAAAAAGTCTAATTGGCTTGTACCACTAGTAAAGGAAAAATAAAAGCAATACACAAGTTCACCAACTTCTAATTGCATTCTTGACTTTTCCAACTAAATCATACAGTCAAAAGGACGGATTTGTTATATGATCATGATAGAAGTGTTTATGGCAATGCAAACTACATACACATGATCTTGATGCCACCTATGTTTTCTATCTCTTTCTAATGCCATGTATAAATGATAATTGAAGCCAAAAAAATCATGGTATTGTGGAAAGAATGCTAGATTTAGAATCAGACGACATGAAGTCGAATCCCAGCCTTTTATTATCTGTGTGAATCTGAGCAAGTCGCAACTCTAGGACTCAGTTTACTCAACTGTGAAATGAGAAGACTAGACTCAAGAATCTTTATGGTCCATTCCAACTCTATGATCATGTATGTCTTCATAATAAATACACACATTTTATGATGCTTTGCAATTTATTTCTTGTGTTTTTACAATAGTTCTTTAGCTGTCCATAAGTCATTTGACTAAGACAAAGATTCTATCTATGTGTCCAACTCTGAATTATTGAGAAGTCAGTAACTCCTCTGCGGTATGATATTAGCACATTTCCTAAATATATGGTATTTTTTTAAAAGACAGAAACCAAGCATTCCCTATTTGTTTTCTAAATATACAAAATTAACCTTTTGGCTTTAGTAATCCTCCCACATTCTCTCTCTCTGTCACACACACACACACACACACACACACACACACACACACACACATACACGCACACGCACATATACACATAACCATATGTTTAATTATATAGCTAAATAAAATACTATAAAAATATAAAAAATTTTTTAAAAAAATTTAAAGGTGTGTCCCTTAATATTAAGTAATTATATCATTCATCATTTCCTGATTTCACTTACCTAATTCCAATATAATTTCCAGGTCTAATGGCCTTTTCTCAATTTTTATCCCTGTCGACCTTTCTTCAGCCTTTGACACTGGTGATTGCTCCTTGTTGATTCTCTCCTTTCATCTTTCTAATTATCATTATTGTTTAAATTTCCATAACTAACTTAGCTTTTCCCCATCCCCTTAAATAGCAGTTCTTTCCAGGATTCTGTTATCTTCTCTCTCTACACTTTTCACTGATAATTTCAACAACTATTAAAGCTTCAACGATCACTTTTGTATAGATCCTCACAAAGGACCTATGAAGGAAGATGCTACCCATCTCCAGAGAAAGAATTGAAAAAATAGAAGTATATGTAGAATGGTTTTACATATATTTATAAATCTGTCTCAAATGGTGGCCTTCTCTGGTATGTGTGGGGGTGGGGGTGGGGGTGGAGGAAAAAAAATCTATTCATCAAGTCCTCTCATGATTTCTAATCTCACATTCCTACCTGGTTATTGTGCTGGATTGTCAAATTCAATGTGTCGAAACGAAAACTCATCCCTGTAAAACTTGTTTGTCTTTTCTATTTATTATATTATATTACATTATGTTATGTTATGTTATGTTATGTTATATTTATTATGTTGTATCGTATCATATCATATCATATCATATTCTATCACATTATGTTATATATTTATTTTTTACTTATTTGTTATACTTTTTCTATTTCTGTACCTAGTATTAAAATTCAGTGTCCCTCAGGCTTGAAATCTTGAAATTACTTCTGGCTTTCCTCTCCTTCATCCATCTATTCCAAATCAGTTGTCAAATTCACATGATTCTCCCTTGATAATATTGTGGTTATTTTTCCTCCCAAAGTCACCCCATCACCACTGGATCTGAGAGTGGTTATGTAACTTGTCCAAGGTCATGGGGGATATGTGACAGAAGCAAGATTTGAACCCAGGGCTTCTGGCTCAAAATCTAGTATTTTCTTCCATTTTGACCTGGTATCTCTATACTCTATTCCATTTGCAGATTTTTATTATATTTTCTCTGGATCTTCCTTTTGCCCTTATCAAATTCCACATTGTATAATATTTATTAGTATATGTTTCATTACCCTATTATAAGTTAATTAAAGACAGGACCTATTGATTTTCATCTTGTCATGCCCAGTGTCTTGCATATAGCAAGCTCTTAGTAAATGCTTGTGAATCAAATCTGTGAAAGGATTTTCCAAAATCACAAATTCTCTATTTCCATATACTAATTACTTCATCTTTTGCAATACAGAGGCTAAAAAATCCAAGTATGTATCCCCACAAAGGACAGGCAGGACTAATCCCAAGGGGGTAATTGAGGAAGAAGTAGTCATTCAGGGGGAAAACAAAAAGGATATATGAACAGGGAAATCTAATGGCCACTTGTCCAGGGGGCAGATGACAATGAAGGAATCTTTAGGCAATAAATATCCTGTCCAGTCACTAAATACAACACATTACACAAGGCTAGGTGGAATTTGCAGGTGTCAGGTCCTAACTCAGACTTGGCACCTCTCATCTGGTCCCTACTTTTTTAGTAGATTAGCATGCATCTCTTCATTTCTCACCAGACTGCAATCTGCACTTCTCCATCAAACTCTCCCTTCTCTTCTCCTTACCACCTCAGCTGCCTTTTGTATTGTATTGTATTGTCTTCTCCCATTAGAATGTAAGTTCCTGAGAGCAGAGACTTTTTTTTGTGTTTTTAGTTATATCCTCAGCACTTAGCACAGTGTTTAGAACCCAGTAAATATGACTAGTGCAACATCTAGATGCATATAATATGGGACTGTAGACTGTAGACTTCTATTCATTGCTAGAAGTGAAAGATACATTAGACATCAAAATTATAATGTGTTTCATAAATTTTTAGAGAAATTGTAATATGACTTTCAGTGTCTTTGCTTTATCTCCTCCCTACATTATACTGTTTTCATATTTACAGAATCATGCCCAAACTTCTAAAGCCAGTTGCCATAAGTACATCCTGACCTAAGTCCCAGCAGTCCTATGTCTATTTTGTCCCTCACTTGTGAAGTTTAATATTGGAATTCAACTGTGAGTTAAAGAACAGATTTCTTTGAAAGTTCAAATATTCTGAAATGAAAGATATTGGATAAGATGCCATTTTTACTAGAATTGTACTTGGAAAAATTAAGACAGAACCTGTATAGAAGCAATTAAAACTTCTAAACAGTCTAAGCATATTCTTTTCAACCAAGAAGTTTTTTATGAGTTTTTCTGTGAATTATGAATATAGATGCATCAACTCCCATAGAGGTTGTGTGATACAAAGGAAAGAAAACTAAACCATGTCCCTTCCTTCCTCTCTCATCTTGGAAGAATCACCCAGTCATAGATTGAGACATGAAAGGGAGCTCAGAGATCATCTAGTATAGCCTTTCTCAGAAAACTAAGGGCCAGGAGTAGTGATGTGCTGGTAAATGTTTAATAATCTGTTTTTGGAGAAGGATAGTGTATACCCGACACACATTTAAGTCTAAGTCACATTATTAGGATTTTCCTTATCATTTTCTTCAGTCTAGACAATCAACAAAACAATAATTCAGTACATGATTTATGGCATTTGTTTATTTCTGAATTGTAAAAGATCACAATGAAATTTTACCTATCAGCTTTAGTGGATCAATGTTGCAGAACCCCCACTGGAACTTTTAAGGGATTGACTCAAGGACAGACAAATAGTATCAGTAGTTTGATTTTAACCTCTATACCCTCACTAAGAGCCACTAAGCTTTTGACTGATCCTTGACTTCACCTCTGTTGGCCTCAGTTTCTTTATGTGTGAAAAGGAGGGATTGGACAAGATGATTCTAACATGAGTTCAGTCTCTAGATTTATGATCTTACCTCTCTTTGCCAATAGAAATTTAATAAATTTCTAGAATTTTCATTACTTTATGTGCAGAATTTCCATGGATATTCACCTTAGGCATAAATTTATAACTGTTATTCAAAACGTATTTGAAAAACCCTGTTCCTAACTAGAATCACAAAAAAGTAAAAGGATTTTATTTCCATGAAGTGAATCAAAATGTCTCTGCTTGAAGAAAGTGCAATCAGAGAGGAAGGCATTGCTTAACTGACATGCAAAAATAAAGCATGCTGGCCAAACCATATTTTATTTCATGTTCTGCTTCAGAAACAGAAAAAGCAATTTTGCCAGTACAGATCTGATTATGCCATCGCTAGGAAGCTTAGATGTCATCATTAGGGGTGCCAAGGTAAATATGGGCACTAATACTAACACAGTAATATGGTAGTTGAGAGCTTACCAACTCTCAAGAAGTGCCATATTCCTATCAAGAAAGTAATTTCCCAATATGTTCAGCCATCCCCAATTGATAGGCATGCCCTTAGTTTCCAGGTATGTTTGTTCCTCTTCTCTTCTCTTCTCTTCTTTTCTCTTCTCTTCTCTTGTCTTCTCTTCTCTTGTCTTCCCTTCCCTTCTCTTCTCCTCTCTTCTCCTTTCCTTTTCTTCTCTTTTCTCTTCTCTTATTTTTCTTTTCTTTTCTTTCTTTTCTCTTCTCTCCTTTTTTCTTTTACCACTACAAAAAGAGGTGCTATGAATATTGTCATATTTTTCTTCTTTGCTCTCTTTGGTGTACAGGTCTAGTAGAAGTGTTACTTGTTCAAAGGATATACTCAGTTTAGTGACTTTGGGGGCATAGATCCAAGTTGCTCTCCTGAATGTTTGTACCAAGTCACAGCTCCAAAAGTAGTGAATTAATGTGCCTGTTTTTTCTTGCAGAACTTCCATCATTTGTGCATTTGAAGTGATGAAAGGGACAGTTTCAGAGAAATATCAGAAGACTTTATGAACTCAAACAGAGTGAAGTGAACAAAGATAGGAGAATAATTTATGAAATAACAACAACAATGTAAAAATAAATAAAATTGATAGACTAAGAACTGGCCAATGCTATAAGCAACCCTGATTCTGGAGGACTGATGATGAGCTATGCTGCCTCACCTCCTGATAAGAGAAGCAATGGAATCAAGTTGCAAAATTAGATAAGCATTTTTTAATCTGGATAATGTGGGAACTTGTTTTATATTTGACTATTCATATTTGTGACAAGGGTTTTGTTCATTTTTCTTTTTTTTTCTTTTTTTTTTTTTTGTTTCACTGACTTGTTTATTTACTTTTAGTTTACAAGATTCAGTTCCACAATTCCTTGAGTTTCAAATTTTCTATCCTCCTTTCCCCACCCCCCATCATGGCATGCAGTCAGGTATAGGATATGCAAACATTTGTACAATAGTCTGGTTGTATAGAAGGGTTGTAACAAATGGAGTGAACAATGGGAAAAAAGAAAGAAAACCAAACATGAAAAAGAATGATAGCATATAGATTACTTCAGTCTCCATTTAAACTCTGTTCTTTCTAGATCTTTCTCTGAATGTAGATATCCCCTTCCATCCTGAGACTTATAAAGTTGTCTTATAGATGTGCGTTGCTGAAAAGGGTCCAGTTTATCAAGCTTGGTCATCACACATGCGATGTGTCTGTGATTGTGTACAAATTTTTCCTGGTTCTGCTCTTCTCACTTAACGCCAATTTGTATAAGCTTCTCCAAGTACATATGAAGTCCATATCCTCCCCATTTCTTATAGCACAAAAGTATTCCATTACATTCATATATCACAACTTGTTCAGCCATTCCCCAGTCAGCATCCCCTAAATTTCCAGTTTTTTGTCACCACAAAGAGAGCTGCAATAAATATTTTTTCTACATATGGGTCCTTTTTCCACTTCTATGATCTCCTGGGGATACAACCCCAGAAGTGGTATTACTGGGTCAATCATTTTTCTTTAAAAATGAGAAAGATAGGCGCAGCTAGGTGATAGATGAATAGAGCTGGAGTCAGGAGGACCTGAGTTCAAATCTGCTCTTGGACACCTGACACATACTAGCTGTGTAACCTTGGGCAAGTCACTTAATCCCAAAAACCTTGCCTTCCTCCTTCCAAAAAAAGAAAAAGAGGAAGATGACGGAGAAAAAATAATTGGTTATTCACTGAAAAATAAAAGGGCATTCAAACTCTTTTACACCTCCTATCTTTTCAGACTTTTTACCCTTTGAAGTGTTCTTTGATCCTGTGAAATTGTCCTCCTTGCTATACCTCAAACAGTCTTGAACATCTGCTAGCACATTGCCTGACACATAGTAGGTACTTAACAAATTTTTATAGACTGACCAACGAGATGCCCCATCTCCTGACTCCAACTATTTCACTGAATGTCTCTGATGCTTGGAATACTCTCCCTCCTCCCCTCTGCCTCCTGGATTCCTTGCTTCCTTTCAAGTCCCAATTAAAACCTTACCTTCAGGAACCCTCTTAATTCTAATGCTTTTGTTTTGGTTGATTATTTCCAGTTTGTCCTGTATATAGCTTTTTTTTTTTGTATATAGTTATTTTCATGTTGTCTCCCCCATCACATTATGAGCTTCTTCAGGGCAGGATCTGTCTTTGACCTTTCTTTGTATCCCTAGTGTATAACAAAATGTTTGGCACATAATAGACACTTAATATATTTATATTGAATGACTAACAACAAGAATAATAATAACAAGCTAAAGATAAAAATGTAAAAAACAAAAAGTAATCCCATCATCAGGGCAAGTAAAGTTTGTTTTTAAAATATTTTTGTTATTCTGAATATTTTCATAACAGAGAAGAACTTTAAGAGAGTATAGAAGAAAACTGATTCTACTCTGCATCTTGCTTCTTTCTTTTTGAAAACAGTATAAATTAACCACATTAATTTCAAAGGAGTCCTGCTAGTCTGTTTATCTCTGTGAACCTCCTTTTTATCTCTTCCATGCTTTTTTCTGAATGCTTCCTTGACCTTCTTTTCTTTCACTTGTTATGGAGATGATCTCTTCTAGGTTTAGTTCTTCTGTGTTTCTTGACCCATAGTATTTTTTTTCATAGTACTCAATGTCTTCTTTTACTCATATTTTCAACCTCATTTTGGAATTTGGTCAGTCTATGTACCTTTTCTCACTCCTAGATAATGGTCGTCAATTCTTGTTTATTTGTGATCTTGATTTATTGACCTGTTGCCACTAACTTCTATGTCCCCTAATATATCTGTGTCCAGAGCCTTAACATGTTTTAGCCCCTCCTGAATCATGATGGCTCTGGACAGAGTTGTTGCAGTCTTCAAAGCCCTCTGAAGTATGTCAGGTAACAATGTTGTAGACTTCATGGCACATCCCAGTCAGAGCAGACATCCAAAGTGATAGTGATATATATTTGTAAGTCTTCCTTCTCTTTTCCTTCCCTCCCACTATAACCCCTCTCCACCATGGAGATTTCCCATTGAAACACTTCAGGTTTCCTAACCCCAGGAACTGAGCCTCTATGTTTCAAGGGCACAATGATGTACTGTTAGAATGTCTGTTAAGAATATTCTCCATCTTTCAACTTGTTTACCTGTACTCATACTCTACTCTTTTATAGAGAGGATTCCTCATGCTTCTGGTTATATTTTGGGGATAGTACTACACTAGATAAAAGAAATTACTATTGGTTTTCTTTGGATTTCTTGTTCATTTTTTTATATGATGCCATTTTTAGATCTTTGCGGGAGTAAATCTTGGAGATCTGGAATCCTATAGGACCTTTAAAACTGCAATCCTTACTGGAAGTCTCAAATGTAAACTTCCAGGTTAACTTTAATGATGTAGCAATCAACTAGGATTTACTCATCAGAAAAATTCTTTTTGGAGAGAATAAATAAGGATCAGTAATTCATTTCAACAATCTGCACTCCATGCATCTCCCAGATATTTTCCCTATTTCCTTGTGATTCTTGGGATTTTTTTCATTAATATCACAGCTAATACATTTCACAGAGGAAGCAGATATTAGTACCTCAAATAAGTAGACTTTCTTCTAAATGAACAATGACAGCTCACCAAAGATTGGTTGAAATTACAGCCAACTTTTAAATACTAGCTGATCATCATTCCATAATCTATCTCTTTTCCGATTTAGATGATAACAATAATATTTATGTAAGGTCGTGAGGTTTACTTTTAAAGCACTTTACAAATATGATTTCATTTAATCCTTATACTAGCTCTGGGATGTAGATGCTATTGCTTTTATTTCTATATTACAGATGAAGAAACAGAGGTAAGGTGCATATGTATATACACATGTGTGTGCATGCATGTTATATACATATATGTGTATGTACGAATATATATACATGCACACCCGAATATACATTATATACCCACATATACAGGAGTGCATACCACATATAGTCTATAATACATAGCTAGATGTATATACATACATGTGTCCATATGTATATATGTGTGTTGGAGAGAGAGAGAGAGAGAGAGAGAGACAGAGAGAGAGAGACAGAGACAGAGACAGAGAGTCTTTGAGCCTCCTTTCAGCTGTAGAATTATAATTTTGTTTTGCTGCTCTGTTCAAAGCACTGTGCAGGGCACTGAAGGAGATATATAATATGATATGGGGTATGGTAATGCACATGTGTGTATAAACATATACACACACATATATACATGTATGTATATATATATGACTCTTATCACTATAGATATATGTCATAGTATGATAATGTCTTCCCAGAGAAAGATTTAACATACCATCACTCTGATACTTACATTATTCCAGAAGGTCCAGACTCCTGTGATAGACACTATTCTGTTTGTCTCACTCTAAGATGTGTGTGTGTGTGTGTGTGTGTGTGTGTGTGTGTGTGTGTGTGTGAAGAAGGTCCTGGGGAAATAATGTAAAGAGTGGGGAGGATCCTTTTCTATTATTGCCCCTCACTCCCAGAAGTTAGAGTTATCAGAGAAAAGGAAATCTTGCAATATTTTTAGTTCTAAATTCACTTTTAGCTGGGACCACAGCCTCCAAAACATTTCATAGTCTTTTAAAATCCCTCGACAAGATTCTTTTGCCATGGAATAAAATGGAAAGTTACTGTGAGGCTTCAAAGAAAAGCTGTATATCTCTACATAAACAGGTGACTCAGCAGCTTGACAGAAAAAAAAAATCCCAGTTATCATGAGGGGGATAGGGCGGGAAAGATTGATGGGGTAGGTACAAATGTAAGAACATGGCTATTGACCAATGAATGTATGCTTGAAAATTAAGGCGTATTTTTAAATGTCTGTATATTCGGACAACCCATCAAAAGGCAATTTGAGCACAGCAAAGCTAATCTAAATGAAAAAAGAAACACTTAAAAAACTAATTAAGGAAATTTCTTTCTGAAAGTTACTAAAATAGGAATATTGATTAGGTAAAATGGAAACTGGAGAACAAGATTTGTATAGCATTTTCACAGCCCATTTTGTCAATCAGCTTTAAATCTGTTTAATAAGTTGCATAATTTCTTTCTCCTGAGGCTGAACAGACAAATAAATGCCATATAATCCATGTAGGTAAGAGCTATTTGTGGTTCCTCTAATTAAAAGCTTGAGCAGCATTTGAAAAGCATCATCACTAAGGAAAATGGAAGAAATGACCAACATCTTTCTCAATCAGAGTCCAAAATAAACTGAGCCTTTGAGAACATAAATTCTAAGCTGAAGGACTGACTTTGGTCGGGGTCGAGCCTTGGGCACAGCATATTTTTGTTTTTCTGCAAATTTCACTTAGTAAGTCTGATCCTATACACAGTAACAGAGTTAAGATCAGAAGCATGAATCCAGAAGTTCTGAAAATAGACTTCAGAGGATCACAGCTCCACTGCAAGAATAAATGGTCCTCATTATGGAGTTTATGATTTGAATGCCCAATCATTTTTATTCATTTGTATCCTCATATTTTTATTGATAACAACTAAACTTTTAAAAGTAAAAAAAAAAAAAGAGGAGTGTTTTCCTCGTGTGATTCTTCATATTTAGGACTATATTTGATTCAAGAAATCAAATATTTAACATCATATTGAACTGAGTAAAGCACATGGTTGTTGAATTTAATTGAATTTGCATACTTTCAGTTTGACTAACAGTTGCTTGTAAAACAGTCTGTTTTGTATCTTTTTTTTAAATAAAGCTTTCTTCTGCGATATTTAAAAAAAAAAAAGAATAAATGGTCCTCACATGGTATCTATTCTGGAACTTTCTTCTCCTAGCTTCTTAAGGGAGGCAATCATTACTCACCCCCCCAAGGCCAACTTTTACTATGCTACAACCCTATGAAGGGGGAAATCAGTGTAGATAAAGAAAGCATGTTTATAAGAGCTTATGTGAAGGGAGAATAGTGCAATTGGTTTACAGGTAAGATCCATTTTACTTTGTATTCAAAAATAAAATAATTTCTCCCCACATGTCTTCTGTATATTCATTAGTTTAACAACTATTAAGTGCCTGCTGTGGGCAGAGTACAGTGCTAGGTGCTGGGGAAATAAAATATTCACATAGGGCAAAATCCTTACCCTCATGGAGTTTACATTCTTTCAGGAAGGTGATGGCAGCACAGATAACTAGAATGTGCAGCACCACATGACAGTTATGCAGGTTCAGGTGAGGCAATGGAAGACAAGTGAAGAGACAAGACTTAAGGTCTCATAGGTGATCTTAAGCACCTGAGTGACCATAAAGAGCAGAGCTGAGATTTAAAGGCATGTCCTATAACTCCAAATATAATGTGCTTTTCACTTTGTGTTCTCAGAGTCAGGGTTTAGAGATCCGAGCCACAAAGGAGACTTAAAAGTATGGTCAGAATATCCAGACTGGAGACAAAGACAGGAAGGCACAGGCAGAAGTGGAGACCAACTATCCAAGTCAAGCCAACAAGCATTTATTAAGTGTTTGTGATGTGCCAGGCATTGTACTTCATGATGTGTGAACAGAAAAAGAAGGAAACTTGGACATAGTGTTGGAAACTGTGCCTTGGGACCTAGACTAGGCAGATACCTCCCACTCTTAGGATGGTCCCTGGTACACAGGAAACACTTAATCATTGACTAACCAACTGGCCACAGTCTAATGGTGCTTACCTTAAACAAGCAGTTGTTCCTAGAGATCCCAAAAATTCTCTCAGGGGATCTATGAGGTCAAAGTATTTTTAAATCTAAACCAATATGTTCTCATTTCTAATATGGTCATTATTGATTGATATAACCCACATAAGCAAAAGCTCTTAGGGAGAGGGAAGTGGTTCTCAATAATTTAAGAGTTTAAATGAGTCTTGAGATCAAAAATTGAGAACCATTGCCTTGCATCAATTGCAAGTCAAGTGCCTTGGTACCCTAAGGACCCTTTCTGGTGTGGGTGGTATAGGGCAATGTAGAAGAAAAGGATTATTATTATTATTATTATTTGGAGGGGGGAAGGCAAGGCAGTTGGGGTTAAGTGACTTGCCCAAGGCCTCACAGTTGTTTAAGTGCCAAGTGTCTGAGGCTAGATTTGAACTCAGATCCTCCTGACTTTAGAGCCAGTGCTCTATTCACTGTACCACCTAGCTGCCCAACAAAAAGATTTTATAGTGTACTTAGGAGGTGGCTTTCTCTAAAGAGTCTGATGAATGTAGAAGTTTCAGACATGTGTCTTCTGCTCTTTGGAAAATAAACAAATATCACTGAACCCAGGTGAAGGTGCCCCTGTTCCAGGAAGGCTTCCCTGAGCACCTCAATGCGTAGAAATGATTACTTGTTCCGAAATCATACATCATATATTATTTGTAATTTATTTCATTATTTTGCAGACTCACAGGATTTTAGGATTGGAAGCCTCTTCAGAAGTCATTTATTCCAACCCATATCTGACTTAGAATTTTTCTAAAATCTGCTAAACAAATGGCCTTCCAATTTCAACTTGAAGAGCTCCAATGTGGAGGAACCCTTATCTCCTATGACAATGCAATGTATTTTGTACAGCTGTAATTTATAGGAATTTTTTCCTTAAATCCAAATGAAATCTACCTTTCTTCAACCCCCATTCACTACTTCTAGTTCTACCTTCTGAGGACAAGAAAAAAAAAGTTGAATCTGTTTTCCACATGACAGCCCCTCAAAAATTTGAAGACATCTACCATTCCATCCCCCATAGTTTTCTTCAAGTCATCTGCATATGGCATGATCTTAAGTTTCTCATCCACTCTTCAAGATGAACTCCCAGGTGTAAATGTTATTCCTAGACATATAGAGTATACATAGAGTATACAATGGAATGAAATATTCTCAATATGACATGACCAGGGCAGAGTACATGGAAAGGCTAAATTGGGAAGGATCTTAAATAACATGTAAAAGAATTTGAACTTAGCCAAGTAAGTATTAGGGAGCCATTGAAAAGTAATATTAATAATAATAATAAACATTAATTATAATGACTGGCATTTATGTAGAACTTTAAAGTTTGCAAAACATTTCATAAATGTTATCTCCTTTGCGTCTCACAACAACCCTATGAGATAGGTATTATTGTGTTGCTGCTCAATCATTTCCATCATGACCGACCCTTTTTGACCCCATTTGGGGTTTTCTTGCCAAAGATGCTGGAATGGTTTGTCATTTCCTTCTCCAGTGGATCCAGAGGATCCATTTTTTTTTTAGACAATTGGAAGTTAAGTGATTTGCCCAGGGTGACAAAGTTAGGAAGTGTCTGAGACTGGTTTTGAACTCAGATTTTCCTGACTCCAATTCCGGTGCTTTATCCACTGAGTCACCAACTGCCTGCTATTACTATTCTCATTTTGCAAATGAGTAAACCAAAGTTGAGAGAGATTAAGTGACTGGCCTACGGTCATAAAACTAGAAGTATCTGAGCCAAGATTCGAAATTCAGATCATCCTGACACCAGGTCCAGAGCTCTGTCCACTGCATCATTAAATTGTCTTTAATTAAGCTGGAAGGCTTAGCGGCTATCTAGCCCAACCTCTATAAATGAGGAAACTGAGGCCCAGAGATTAAGTGAATTGCCCAAAGTTTCACGGATCATGCAGAGACTGCTTTCTATATTGTAGCACCTCTCCACCCTTCTCTTCTTTGCAGAAATTATCTCTTCCCCCTTAGTCTATGATTTAGCCAAACAAAACCACTTCCCAATGCCGTTCCGATGTCTGACTGCCCCCTCTGCTGACTGCATGCCTTTATTCGTGCAATTCTTTACACTTAGAATGTTCAGCCCTATCATTTCCACATTTGAAATTCTACCTATCCTTTAAGGTCCTGTTCAAACTCCAACTTCTCTATAAAGCATTTTCTGATACTTCTTCAATAGCACTTGGTTTGCTCCTCTCTCAGGTGTCTTTCATGAATTTTTCTTTGCGTCATAATTATTAATGTATATGTTACACTCTTCTATTACATGGTTACATTCCTAAATTAATCAGACCTAAATTAATCTTTGTGTTTCCTCTGTCACTTAGCCTTCTAATTTGAATATGGAAAATGCTTGAAAAATGTTTCTTGGAGTTGAAAGAATATACAACTGAGAAAACAAATTCGTAAAACTAACTTTGTTACAAGCAATGTTTTACTGGGTAGGAAAGGAAGGAGGAATATGTAAAGAAATTATATATATATATATATATAATATATATAAACATATGCATATGTATATGTATACACATACATACCTAATACGAATGCATGTGTATATATGTAGGTATACATATACATAAATATCTGTATATAATATTTATGCATGTGGAAATAATGGAATATAAAGGCAAAAGACAATATTTTTTTTGTTAACTTAAACCTATAAAGAGACCAAAAAAAAAAGGGCATTCACTGAATACTACTCTGTTGGCAGTCTACACCCTGATGATTCACTAATAAGGCCCGGCACCATCTCAAGGAAGTCAACCATCTTTTGGCAGAGCTAGGAGACAGTCTGACTGCTGTGGAGCATCCAGCTCCAAACCAAGCTACAGATTTATGAAGCAGCATTTCTTAGCAATGTTCTACAAGGGTGTGAAATGTGACCTTTACAGAGCTGGCTTGCCCACAGGCCCATGGACCCTAGAGAAGTTTAACCCACCACACTTATTATGGTATATTAAACATGAAATGTCAGGGCAAAACTTGTCTTCCATCATCTCTCCACAGATCACTAAGCAGCTCAAAACTGTAGCTGTCTGCTGTAAATGCAGTTCACCTTCCTCACAATCACCAGTTTCCATGAAAAATCTGAGAAAAGGAAAGGGCAACTTCTAAACTTCTGGCAGCTGCTTCTGTAAACCTGCAGGCCTGGATGGGACCTAGCCTGATGAATGTTAGAGCCTGAAAGATTTTAGCAATCCATTTGTTGTTCACTTGTTTCAGTCATATCCAATTCTCCATGACCCCATTTGGGGTTTTTTTGGCAAAGATGCTGGAGTGGTTTGTCATTTCCTTCTACAAATCATTTTACAGATGAGGAAACTGAGACAAACAAGGTTAAGTGACTTGCCCAGAGTCACACAGCTAGTAAGTGTCTGAAGCCTGATTTGAATTCAGGAAGATGAGTCTTCCTGACTTGAGTTCTCAACTCTGTCACTCTGAAACTCTGTGCTATGTAGATGCCTAGTAAACTATAATACACTCCTTTTAAAAGTGAGAAAACTAACATTCATAAATGTAAATCAGCGTGTCCAATATGCCTCATAAGTAAGGAATAAAATCAGGATCTTCTGGCTCCATTCTATTCTTTCCTTTACACCATATTATTTCACTTTTATTTTTTTTTAGGGAAAATGAGAATACTCAGATAACTCATCTGTAGCCTCAAATACTGGGGGGCTTGGGGGAGGGAAAAGAAGGGCAGAGGGGAAACACTTGTGAGGGGGGTGGAGAAGGGGAAGAACATATTAGGTAAGAAGTAAACAGATGTAGTCTAACATGCCAAATTAGCACACACTACTTTAAAGCATTTGAGAATATGGTGATTATATACAGAATTTCATACTATAGTCAACTTTGAGAAAGATATTTATTCCCTATATCAAATTCTTAACCAGACTCAAGAGTTGTAATATCCCTGGTAGTTTTGTCTTGGGCTTTGATACACTAGCCTCAAGTTATTTCACACACACACACAAACACACACACACACACACACTCACACACACATACATGCATACATATACATGATATGTATGTGTGTGTATATACACATACATATATACACATACATAGTTGTGAGCATATGTGTGTATATATGTGCATATATGAGTATATGTGTGTATATACAAATATTCCATATATACATGCATATACATATATACACATACATACTTACATGTATTTATATATATTCATATAGTCTTATGGTTAGAAAATACCTTTTGATGAAAATGGTACATTGTATGTAGCTCCTTCCCTTCCTCACACTCCTTCAAGATGAACTTTGGGTTCAGATCATTGCATATATTCTTAGACTTCATGGATATTCTGATTAGTTTGGCTGTACTCCTATCACTCTGTCCCTATCTCTTTCTCATTCTTTGTCAGAAGGAAGAACTCTCTATGTAATAAAAAGATATATTTGGAAAGAAGATAATATAAAAATAAAATATACTGATATTTTTTAAAGAAAAAAATGCAGTATGTGAATAGAGTGGCTATATGTCATTTCTGGAGTCAGGAAGACCTGAGTTCAAATTTGACCTCAGACACTTACTAGCTGTGTGACCCTGGTCAAGTCACTTAACTCTGTTTGCCTCAGTTCTCCCATCTGCAAAATGATCTACAGAAGAAAATGGCAAATTACTCCGTTATCTTTTCCAAGAAAATCCCAAATTGAGTCATGAAGAGTCAGACTATGACTAAAATGTCTGAACAACAATAATGACAACAAAAATATGTGAATCCAGTGATGACAAATACTAAGGAGCTATTTTATAGGCTCAACTAAAATGTAATTTTCTGATTTTCACCACTCTGTTTTCAAATACTTGAAACTAGAAACAAAACGATGAACCAAGTAACTCTAACAATAATACTTTAATTCTATTTCCTGGTATTTTCACTTGGCGTAATAAAGTAATAGCCTTCATATTATTATTGCATGTTTATGTCACTTTCATGACATTTCTTATTTGTACAGTGTTCAATAAGGACCCAGATAAAATGGGAAAAAAAATAATAATCTTTTCAAGATCTCAAAATTGTTGAACTGAAAGAGATCACAAGCAATGATCGCTGGGAGAACCCTACCTTCAGGTAGTTTAATATCTAAATTCTCCTTGTCAAAGAGGTGTCTGTCCCCCTTTTAAAGGTCCCCAGGGTCAGAGAATCCACTTTGTCCTTCAAAAGCCTGTTTTGGTGGATGTTTGATAACATTTTGATCAAGAAATTCTCTTTTCTTTGCTTCAAAAATAGGTCTGGCTTCAACCTACATCCATTCCTTCTGATACTCTTATTCTCTAAATATATAGAAAAAGTTACCTGGCATTCCACACATAAATTTCATACTCTTCAACCTAGAAGAGTTATCATAGGCAAAGTTATGAAATAGCTCATAATTCTTAACTCAGATCCTTATGTGCTGAGCTGAAATTTTGCAAGTGGTTTAATAAAACATGCTTTAAGCAGAGACTTGCTTTCCAAAATGAGGCACAGAAATAATAATAATAATAGATTGTACACAGCTCTTTACATAAATTATCTCTGATCTTCACAATACTGTGAGGTAAGTGCTATTATTAATTTCATTCTATAGATGAGGAACCAGGCTAAAAGAGACTAAATGATTTGCAAGGGTTGCACAACTAATTAATGTCTGAAGCAGGATTCTAACTCACATCTTTCTGACTCCAGTTCCAACTCTCTACCCACTGAGTCACCTCACTGTCTATATGGTATTTAAATAATGAGATAGCAGCATATTGAACATCTATCAATGATAAACTGAATTTACTCTGATGATGTGTGGATTGGAAAATGTGTGCATGTAGGTTTTTAAAAATGTGATTTAAATGGGACATCAATCTGAGATCATGGAGTGAAGACATGGAAAACAGAAATAGTACCACAAAAAGGCATGTTCACAAATGGAAAATAGTGCACTACAGAAGTGTTAATTTCAGGAGAGTTACCCATCCAATTATTCCTGTCCTGTTCAAAATAAAATTTAATTGTACAGTTTGATTGGCAGGCTAAGTGTGGTAATCTGGATGCTAGCCTTCAGTCTGAAAAGCTTGAAATACTTGGGGAAACTTCTTCCTACTGATTGTACAGGCCTTTTAAAATCTTTATTTCAGCATATTCCCCAAATTCCTATTGCCTTCAAGGTACAGAGAACCTCAAGGGATTTATAATAGGATTAGGAATAAATTAAAAGGTTACATTGTAGATTTGTTAAGAAATTTAAACTCACTGATTCAATTTCTCCAGTTGCATTCTTCCATCAGAAGCCTGTGACAGTCTGGATAAAAATTATCTATTGATTTTTTTCAAAATGAAGAATCAATAATCCAAAGAAATTTGATTTTACTTCTGGGAGATGCTGATAAGATAGAGATTGATGGAAAAAAAATGAGCTAGACTCCAAAAAATGAAAAAAATAAAAGAGGCTCGAGTTATTAAGCAGGTCCCTGTTATGCACCAGTCAAGATCTTGGGAAGAGGGGTTATAATTTTCAGATCACCCAGGTAACAAAATTGGATGTGAAATTAACATAAAGGTATGAATAACTGTCATTAAAATCGTAAGTAGAAACCAGATCATCCACAGGAGTGGGGAAAGTCAGGAAAGGAAGAGGAGAGAGTGACAAGAAGCACAATTTATCAGGTATTTATTTCTTAATGAATAAAGGTGCTCCAATATGAAAGATCTTGACATGTCATGCCTGTTTAGCTAGTAAAGAGGAAAATTATGTTATTTTTAGTTTGTTAAATCTCTTCAATACTTTTGGCAAGTGGAACAGCCAAGTTCAAATATGTTACAGGAAAAATACACTCTTTCTTCCCTCTCTACATGAACAAAAATCTAGCTTTCACTGTATTCAGTATTATGTAATATAACATACATCAATCTATGGCTTCCTCATCAGTGACTTACGTATTTCTTTATCCATATCTACCTCTCAGTTTTACCTCTGAATCTGAACCTTTCCTGACAGTAATTTCCAAACAATGACATTTATACACATGTGAACCCCACTGAAATATCAGAATAAAATTGTTTTCAAGGTACATCAGTGGGTTTCATTTCTTTGTTTTATAGGCAAAGTTCACATTTGACTATTAGTTAGCCCACTTTAAGCATTATGTGGAAAGGTTATGAAATAGAAGAGAAGTTAGGAGCCAGTAGTTGTGGAGACATAGGCTCAGTAAGTGAAAACAAAAGCTCACTTACCAGAGCTGGAGAACCCAGGGATTGTGTCCAGGCTTTCAGTGGAAGAGAGATATTGGATGATGAGCCCAAAGCAAAGTAATGTCTTGAAGAAAGTCAGGAAGTGTCACCGAGGCTTGGAGTCTAGCCAAGGTAAGAGCCCTAGCAAAACCTTGGGTCAGGAGTCTATGTTTCCCCTGGAAAAGGAATGAGGATGATGACACCAAGAGCAGAGGCTTGGTTTAGAGATGGATACCTGAAGAATTTTATAAATGATGAAAGAATAAAATGGGGGTTGGGGGGGACTGAGCCAAGATGGTGGATTAAAAGCAGGAACTTGCTGCTTGCTTGAGCTCTGCCCCCAATCGCCTCCAAATACCTGTTAAAAACGACTCCAAACAAATTTTAGAGCTACAGAACTCACAAAATGACAGAGTGAAACACATTTCCAGCTGAAAACAGCCTGACCTACAGGAAGGGTCTATTGCACCAGGTTGGGAGTGGAGTGCAGTCCCACTAGGGCCATACCAGCACAAACCAGGCCAGAGCAGGCCTTACTGGCTTCCAAACTTCTCAACCCGCAAATACCAAAGACAAAGTAAAAGGTCAGTGGGGAAACTCTGTCAGACCTGGGTGAGAGAAGAGAGTAGTCCTGCCCCAGTCCTGGAGTGGCAGAGGTGGCAGTGGGCAGTAGCAGCAGCAGCAGCAGTGGCTGCTTCCAGAACTCTAGGCACACAGATGGTGAGGGGGATCAAGTAGCTTATCAGGGGGTAATTTCAGGGATCTCTTCTGCTGGTGCTGAGGCAGGATTCTCTTGCTTTGCCCTGCATGGATCCGGGTCGCAATCTTGGGTGGCAGTCCTAGGGTGAGGAGGAGTGCTGGTGTGGCAGAGTTCATGGTAGCTGTGGAGAGAGAGTACTCCTCACATTCTGGAGGCAGAAAAGAGTGCTTGTGGTCACTCACAGATCAGACCACAGTCCAAGGGATGAGTAAACACCTCTCTTTTGATCATATCATCTAAGAACTGAAAATTTAAAGGTACCTAGAAGTAGCTCTGACAACAGCTGCACAAAACCCCAAAAATTTAGGATACAATACTCTCCATTCTGAAAGCAAAGTTCTACTTTGGGAAAGAGCTCAAAAGTCTAGTAATTGGCCGGGAAAATGAGCTAAGGGAGGGGGAAAACAATCAGACTATAGAATTATTGGTCTACCAGAAAGCCATGATGAAAAAAAGAGCCTGGACAATATCTTTGAAAGTGTTATTGAAAGAATCCACTGATCACCTCCTAAAAGAGATCCCAAATTGAATACTCCAAGGAATATGGTAGCCAGATTCCAGAATTATCAGGTCAAGGAGAACATACTATAAGCAGCCAGAAAGAAACAATTCGAATATTGCAGAACTACAGTCAGAGTCACACAAGACCTTGCAGCTTCTACATTAATAGATCAGAGGGATTTGAATATGATATATTATAAGGCAAAGGAGCTTGGACTAAAACCAAGGATCAACTATCCAGCAAAACTTAGCATAATCTTTCAGGGAAGGAGATGATCTTTCAATGAAATAAGGGACTTCCAGACCTTTCTGATGAAAATATCAGAGCTCAATGGAAAATTTCATCTTCAAATACGAGACTCAAGAGAGACATAAAAAGGTAAATAAGGAAAATACACACACACACACACACACACACACATTATTCAATAACAGCAAACTGTTTACATCCCTGTATAGGAGAATGATACCTGTTAATCTTGTGAATTATGTAACTATTATGACATTTAAAAGGGATATACACAGATAAAGGGGGTAGGTATAAATTAACTGATGTGATGATAAAAACCTAATTAAAAGGCCCAAAAGGATTATAATGGGGGAGAGAAAAGGAGGAGGCAGAAAAAGATAAATTACATCACATGAAATAGCATGAAAACATATCATAGTAGAGGAAAAGAAGGGAGGGAGATGGCCATTGTATGAGGTTTACTCTCATTGACATTATTTCAAGGAGGGAATAACATACTCAGTTAAGTGTAGGAATTTAATGTGGAGAAATACAAACACATTATAGTAAGGGGAAAGAAGGGAGATAGAAAAGTATTGTTTGAGATTTACTCTCATCAGAATTGGTTCAAGAAGGGAATAACATATTTTATTAAGGTATAGAAATCTAATATACCCTACAGGCAGTAGGAGAGGAAAGGTGAAAGAAAAGAGGGGAGTAGCTAAAAGGGAGGGAAGAAGGAATAAGGAAAAAGGATAGGAAAATGGTGGGGGGTTGATAGGAAGGGGATAATGAGGGAGACAGTGGTCAAACGCAAAACTCTTTTAATGAGGGGAAAGGAGAAGAGAGAAATAAAAGCATAAACAGGGAGTGAAATAGGATAGAGAGAAAGACACAGTAATCATAATGTGGATGGGATGACCTCCCCCTCCCATGAAATGGAGGGGGAGAGCCAAAAGGATTAACAATCTTAATACTACAATATGTTGTTTATAATAAACACTTTTGAAACAGGGGGATACACACAGGGTAAAGGTAAAAGGCTGGAGTGAAACATATTATGCTTCAGTTAAAGTAAAAAAAAGCAGGGGTAGTAATACTTAGATAAAGCAAGAGCAAAAATAGATCTAATTAAAAGAGATAAGGAAGGAAGGAAACTATATCCTGCTAAAAGCCACCATTGACTATGAAGTAATATCATTACTAAACATATATGCACCAAGTGGCATGGAATCCCGATTCGTAGAGGAGAAGTTAAGGGAAATAGACGAAGAAATATATAGTAAAACTACACTAGTAGGGGACCTCAACCTCCCCTTCTCTAACCTCAAAGTAAACAAGAAAGAAGTTTAGAAGGTGAATAGAATTTTAGATAAGGTAAATATGATAGATCTGTGGAGAAAATTGAATGGAGACTAAAAGGAATATATACCTTCTTCTCAGTGGTACAATGGCACATACACAAAAATTGACCATTTACTAGGGCATAAAAAATTCACAATCTAGTGTAGAAAGTCAGAAATATTAAATGCATCCTTTTCAGATCATGATGCAATAAAAATTATATGTAAGAAAGGG
>CM053591.1:21919656-21970762 GCA_028646515.1 Pseudochirops corinnae | reverse complement strand
ATATCTATCTATCTATCTATCTATCTATCTATCTATAGCTATATCTATATCTATCTGAAGTTGTGCTGAATGGCCTTTGTAATATTTTTGGGTGATTTTTATAATTATGCCACATTTCTTCTCCCCCAGCTGTAAAGCATTAACTCTTGTCTCTTTCCTGCCTCCATCCAGCCTAGAGATATTTCCTCTCAAACCATTAACTCTATAGCTGTGATAACAAGAATCCTTCCAAGGTACTACCTCCTTTTGTTCTATTAAACAAGACCCATTTATTTGCAAAAAAAATCTCATTTAATTTTACCTCAGATCTGACCACTGGTTGAGTTTATGTTTCAGGGCTAAAAACACACCTCCACCTCAAAGTGCCCTGCTGTTTTTCCCAGTGAATTATGGGTAAAACACATGCGCAGTTGATATGAAGGGTGCATGTACCTTTAAGTATCAACCACTCCCTGGCCCCTCCCTAACTCCACCTTTGTACACCTCATTAGCCTAATGAATCTGTGATTGACAGTTTTGTCTTTTTAAATTCTGTATCTCTATCTCCTGCTCTCTGCAGGATTTTTCTTAACTCTCTCCTGCCCGCTGATAAGCATAATAAACTTTTATAAAATTGCCAAGATTGCTTAAGCCTGGTAATTCTTTCAGACAACGAACCTAGAAAGGATTTCTCATTAGAAATCCCCCAAAACCTATACCTCATCATATTTATCTATCTATCTATCTATCTATCTATCTATCTATCTATCTATCTATCTATCCATATGGAAATATTTACAGCAGCTGTTTTCTGGTGGCAAGGAGTTGGAAATTGGGAAGATGACTGAACAAATTGTGCTTTGTGATTGTGATGGAATACCATTGTGCCCTAAGAAATTGCTGTAAAACCTTGCATGAACTGATACAAATTGACATGTGCTGTGTACAAAGTAATGGCAATATTATCAGATGATCAGCTATGAATGACTTAGCTATTCTCAGCAATACAATGACCCAAGACAACTCTGAAAGACTTATGGTGAAAAATTCTATCCATCCCCAGACAAACAGATGATGTCTGAATACAGATGGAAGCATACTGGTTTTTTTTTTACTTTCTTTTTCTCAAGGACTTTGTTCTTGTTGTTCTATGTCTTCTTTTACAACATGACTAATACAGAAATGTGTTTTGCATAAGTATGTATAACCTATATTGAATTGTTTGCCTTCTCAATGAGGGGTAGGGACAATAAGGAAGGGAAAGGATTTGGAACTCATAGTTTTCAGAACAAATATTAAAGATCATTTTTACATATATTTATGGAAACATAAAATACTAAATAATTTTTTAAAATAAATTATATTACCTGTATACTTCAAATATTTATTTTAATAACTAGTTATTTTTTAAATCATACTTCTGATTTCATTCCAATGCAGATCTATATCTTCTCATTAAATTATAATCTCAGAGAGCTATCTAGGATACCAAGAGGTTACCAAGACTTACATAAGGTCATATAGTCAGTTCAGTTTGAATTCCAGTTTTACAGACCCTGAAGCTGGATCTCTACGGACTATCCATTTCAATCAATTAAAATGCTAGTATCAAGTTTCATTCAATGTAAAATTTTGGTTAAAACATTTTGGACCTATGAGGTGTAAGACACATACACACACACACACACACACACACACACACGCACACTATTACTAAGGCCATTCAGGAAAGGCTAAATAAATGAGTGAATGTATGGATAAACAAATTATTTTTTCTATATAAATAGTTATTTTATATATAAATAAATGTATAGAAATATATATTTATAGTGATAATTATTTAAATATAAAATATATAAATAAATATTTATTTTATTTTTTTGAATAAAAATTATTTCATAAATTAATTAAAATCCTGTTCTAAGCTAATCAGACATATATCTATGATCGATTGATTTTTGAAAGATTTCCTCTTCAGAAACCTTACTGTTAATCAACTGGACTCCTATATCACTAAGACTTCCCTTAGATACCAAATGAATATGGCGTCTGTGTAAAATAACATTTGAAAGGCACATTGTCACTGTACTATTCTTATAATCAAGACATGAAGACATTTGAATAAGTAGTGGGTTTCTTTGTTTGTTTGTTTGTTTTGCTTTTTTAAGAAGATATTTTAATTGGCCACAGCAAATGCCCTCAGTCAAGAACTCTGCACTTGAAGCACTCATTTTCTTACTAAGTCTCATATCTGATGAAAGGATACAGTTTCTATTAGATATCTTACATTTCAAAATAAGCTCAAATGAGTGAATGGAAAAGTTATCTATTGACTAATTATGACATGCAAAGAACTGTTCTAAGAACTAGAGATAAAAATAGAAAATTAAGAAGTCCCTACTCTCAAGGAGCTCACATTCTAATGAGGGAGACAACATACATGAAAGATTTCAGCTGTAAGTCAGATGAAAAGGTCCCATGGTTTTTAGGGTTGCAGATGGCAATGCCTATTCTCTAATAACATTCCCACTAAATAAATCATATCAATTCCTTGTGATGAACCATTTAACATTCCCAAGGGTTTTGATGTCAAGAATTTTCTTTTCTGGGTCTTCAACCTCTGGTTCCATGGCACCTGCAGGAGTGATCCAGACTGTATCCACACAGGAGTTGCTTCCCAGGATAATGGCTGAGGACCCTGGAATGGATATATTGCTACTCCTAGGGTTCTGTATTCAAGCTTCTGGGTTGTCTTCATCTAAGTCTGAGGAGAGACCGTGGTTAAAATTGTGACAGTGGTGGTGCTTTGACTATGTTGGCACATTTTACCTTCTCTCTCTTCTTCAAGATACTCCCCTGTATCTTTTCATTAGCTCTTTCTATTATTTTACTAAAGTACATTCAATTAAAAATTCTTAAAAATTTAAGGTTTAGTAAGAAATATTACACCTGTGGAATACACTTTGTTTTGGAGAGGGAGAGTAAAGGAATTGCCTCCTTAGAAGGTACAGCACAGTGAAGGACAAGGAAGTGAGGATGAAGAAGAACATTTTGCCCTTTTCCCCAGCTGGGGTCAAAGTACAAGAATCCTTCTCCCATAATCCTTCATCTTGATTCCCAAATCAAGCCAAGTCCAGCCCATTGGTGAAGGGGAGACAACAGGGAAATAGGGAAATAATCCAGGAGTTCTGGATTAGCTTCACATACACTTTTGGCAGTAAGGACATCCTCTCATTTATTGTACATTTTATTCTCCACTATTTTTTCATCTATTTTTAAACATGATGAAGTCTTCTGAGTCATAAAACAAGCTCTCTTTTCCATTCACTTATGGATTCATCATCCTCATTTACTGGATGATGTTTGCTGGATCAGTTGTCAGGTTTTGTCTCCACTGTAGTTGCCTCCTTAGATGATGGAAGTGGACACTGTGCTAGAAGGATTGCTAATATCAAGATTCTTGGTATTTGGAAATGACAGGATAAGGAGGAGAAGAAGAAAAGAAAAGGAGAAGAGGAAGAGGAATGAGGAAAAAAGATATAGAGAACAGGAAGAAGACAAATAGGAAGATATTTTTTAAAAACCTGATAGGATATTTTCAGTGGAAATGGTCTTAAAGAAGAGGAATTGTTACCTATTTTGCCCTTACACAAAAGGACCATGGGATGGTTCCATATGATTTACAGCTATAATCTTCCATACATATTTTCTCCCCAATAAGATTGTTGCCTCTTAGCAGAAATTTTAGCAGGAATTTTCTTACTTTTCTAGTTATAATGTTTTGCACACATGAAATCCTCAATAAATGCTTTCTCAATTCATTTATTTATCCAAGATGAAAAAGAAGAAGAAGAGGAATGATGGTTATTAAGTAGTTGGCAGCTACAGTAAACAATTAGACCTTGGACTTGTCTACCGTAGTATCCATACTGCTGTACAAATTGCCCTGTTCAGAATAACTGAAAAGCAATCTCGCAGACACCAGCCTGAAATAGTCACTAGATACTGTCAAGATGGGAGATTTAATACATTTTAAATCAGTTTGTATATTCCTTTAGTCTGACCTGTTAGTCTGCAATCTTTTGCAGCTCCTTGAAATGTAATCTTTGTAAACTCCAAATTATTGTAGTCGCTTTTACTATTATTTTATCTAATGTACACGCATTGGAGCTTTCTGTTTTTCATTTTATATCTCTGTGGTTCAGCCTGCAATGAAGTCAGTCTGGGAAATGATCTTATTGAGTTTAGATTGTTGCCATGGAAATAGTGGTGTTTCAACCAAATCACAATTCTCAAATCAAAGTAGGTTATTATCAAAATTTGGGCAGGACTTAGAGCTCTTCTGCTCCATGGAGAAACACCAGCACACAAGAAGAGGAATAGTAAGTGACATTTAAATTACATTTTAGAGCAGTGGTTCTCAACCTTCCTAATGCCGCTACCCTTTAATACTGTTCCTCATGTTGTGGTGACTCCCAACCATAAAATTATTTTTGTTTCTATTTTATAACTGTAATTTTGCTACTATTATGAATTGTAATGTAAATAGCTGATATGCAGGATGTATTTTCATTGCTATCAATTGAACATAACCCACAGGTTGAGAACCGCTGGTTTAGAGTTTTCAAAACACTGTAAATATATCATTTCACTTGAGTCATATTAACCATTACATATGAGACTAAGGCTCAGTAAGGTTAAGTGATTACCTCTAGTTGTACAGTTAGTAAATTTGAACTCAAGATTTGAACTCGCATCTTCCTGTCTACAAGTGGAGTAGCTATCTATAATACCACAGTGCCTCTCTGTGAGCACAGAATCGTTACCCAGAAATGGTTCTGCTAATGCCATTAAATTAAAGAGCAAGTATTCCAAAGCCACAAAGAGGCCTGTTACCTGTACCTTCAACTCTCTTCTGGTTAGAACGCTCTCAGGATAATCTGAACATAAAGGCTCCTTTTCTCTAGAAGGAATTCCATTGGCAGTTTCTAATGGAGATTTTCCTTGTTGTAAATTGTCATAACATACGAATATGGGCAAGGCTGTTGAGTTATATTTCTTTGAAGAGACAGTCAGAAAGGGAATTTGTGTTAGACAAAAGTCTCATTTTGTAGTATTAATGTGCCAACAAACTCAATATTTCTCAATATAATTATATGGGTGAAAGTGTTTTAATTTTTTTTTTGGAAGGGTGAAGGGAGGGGCAATTGGGTAAGTGATTTGCCCAAGGTCACACAACTAGCAAATGTTAAGTGTCTGAGGCCAGATTTAAACTCAGATCCTCTTGACTCCAGGGCTGGCGCACTATTCACTGAGCTGCCTAGCTGACCTAAAAGTGTTTTAATTTTAATGCTCAGATTCCATTAGTATTAACAAAACCAAACTTCAGTGAGGATGTAACAGAATCACAGGGTTGTCTTATCGTAAAAATAAATAGTTAGAAGTCAAATCCATCCTATACCTCAGCAGGAGTGATTTTCACAGTAACCTGGTGAGTGGATATCTAACCTCCAGGTAAAGAACTCCTGAAGTTATAAATTGTCCTAATTGTTAGAATGGAAACATGAAAAGCACTTTCATTTAGTTGGGATAGCAGATTCCAGGTGAAGGAAATCTCTGAACCAAATTCTTGAGTAAATTGGCATCAGGCAATCTACAGCTAGGATGCAATGGGTAAGAGTTTTGCAAATTGGGGTAGCTAGATGGCACAATGGATAGAGCACCTGCCCTGGAGTCAGGAGGATCTGAGTTCAAATTTGACCTCAGACACATGACACTTACTAACTGTGTGATCCTGGGCAATTCACTTAACCCTGATTGCCTCAAACAAAAGAATTTTGTGAATAATGGAGACTTCAAACTACCCAGGCTTTCTGTAGAAATGGAATGTGACCACACACTTGGTATAGAAGTTCCTGAGGGTAGAGAAATTGCAGCATTTGAGCTAGTCTGCTTCTGGGCCATAGGTTCTAAGGCAGGAAGGCCTCTTGAACAGAGCACCAATACATGTAATGGCAAGCAAAGAAGTACTTAGCACTTTGTTTTGGCTACTTAAGTATTTAGCACCTTGTTTGAGCCCCCTGTGATTTGAAGGTGGGAGGAACTTGCTGACACAACAGGAAGGGTGGGACAGGAAGGAAAACCACCACATATAAGGAGGCACAAGCTGGGACAGAGCAGAACTGAGGAGGGCACTTGGGGTTGCTGGTTCTCTGTCTGTTCTGTCTGTGTTGATTTGTATTTGTGATATTTTGTTCAGAGGCCCTGGGACCTTACTGGAAACCCTGAAGGAGGATTTTCTTGTATGTTTAAAGAAGTCCTGGAGGATAGTTTCAGAGATCCTGGGACTATGCTGATGATTTGTGTTGACTTCTCAGACCTTGTTTGTGGGTCTGTGTTTATTTCAAAGGCATATGGTGAATTGATGATGCCGGCAATGTGTATAAATGTTGTTTTGGTTCTGTTAAGCTTTGTCTTCCCAGAAACAAAAACTTTTAAGGACTTGAAGTGTATTGAACACTTTGAGCTTCAATATGGAGCTGGAGGAGGAGCTGGAGCAGTTGGATGAAGAGCTATGAGCTGACTACCTGTGAATCCAGGTGACTTGTTGAATTCAGGCAAAAGCTGGGACCATGGAAGAGGAACCATGGAATCTGGGAGCCAGCCTCCAAGCAAAGAGGAAATGACCTCTCCTTGGATACTTAATGCTGACTGACAAAATCATGATTTACTGTGATCTAGGGGTGGGATAACTTTGCACCTTGTACCCCTTAAGGGTGATTGAGTTAAGGATGATTGGAAATGAATTTCCAATCAAGAAGAAAGGAGATTTTTTGACTAAGAGATTAAAACAATGTGAACTAGGGGTAGGAGACCTTTGTGCTTCGTATCCCTTAAGGGGGATTACTCCTTAAGGATGATTGAGTTAAGGACTTACTGAATGATATCTTTTGTTTAAAACTATGTGGCCACTTTAGTGATAAGTCCTTATCACTGTGAATGCTGTACTTTGGTTTCTGTGAATGTTGTGCTTTAATTTACTGCTGAATAAATAGAGTTCACTATACTATGTGATCAGAACCTTAAAGCTATTCACAGCAGCAGTCCTCTTGAGAGCTGCTCATGCTTGGCTTTACAATACATCACTCCTAATGGTTGCGCTGCACAAGTTCCCACTCACAGTCCTGGTAGAGGGGAAAGCAGCCACAAATGACTCTGAGCTAGGAAATGGAAGTTATTGTAGGCCACTTGTGTTGTCTGACATGGAAATTGATTTAGGAAAAGAAGAAAAGGCAAGATAAAAAAAATCTGGAAATCATCTGCAGAGAGGTAACTCATATCTATGTAATTTGATGAGATCACAAAGAAAACATATAGAGTAGTGGTTCTCAACCTTCCTAATGCCACAGCCCTTTAATACAGTTCCTCATGTTGTGGTGACCCCCAACCATAAAATTATTTTCATTGCTACTTTATAACTGTAATTTTGCTACTGTTATGAATCTATCTGATATGCAGGATGTATTTTCATTGTTACAAATTGAACATAACCCACAGGTTGAAAACCGCCGATATAGAGAAAAAGGAAGAGAAACAGGAAAAGACTCATAGAAGACATAGATAGTTATAAGGCAATCCAAAAATCTGAGGAGTAAACCAGAGCTGAAAGTACTTGAGCGAAAATCAATGGTGAATCTTTGTTCAAATTCCTGATTTCCAATTGTTACCTTTGTGACTTTAAGTAAGCCATTTTACCTCTCAGAAATGGAGTTCCTTAACCTAAACTCCCTCTCTACCCTACAGCATGCAAGACTTTTTGTTCAGCTCTAAAGTTATGATCTTAAGACTATATACCAGCTCAAGAATATACCTAAAACAGGCAAAGTAATGCATTGTTAGTAGAGCTATAAATTGTTTTTAAAAATATTCTGAGAAATAATTTGGAATTATGCAAATAAAATGACCAAAATGTTCATACCTCTTGTTCCAGTGATACAATTGCTACGTATATGCAGAGGTGTGCTGAAACCAACTCATAACAGTTCATACATAACAAGAGCTGATTATGAAGTTTGTAAAGTGAACATTAACACTTGAAAGTGGCAAACACTACAAATCAGGATTTACTTGTTTTGTTGACAGTCTCAACTTAAGAAAATAATGGAGAAAATGTTAATAATTCAGTTTAAGTTAGAAGTTTCATGTATTTCTTTCCCCCCCCCAGAGACATGGTTGTTAAACTTTTACCAGCATACCCATGAATAAACCCCAAGGAGGTCATCAAGTAAGGAAAGTCTCCCTATACACCAAAATATTTCTATCAGCACATTTTTTTTTAGTAACAAAAAATGAAAATGGAACAGATCACATTTACTGGCAAATGGCTACACAAATTATAGTATATGGATATAATGAAATATTATTGTGTTGTTAGAAGTGATGAACATGATGAAGCATGGAAAGACAGAAATTGATGCAAAGTGAAGTAAGTAGGTCTAGTAAAACAATATAGACAATGACTGTAACAGAGCAAAAGGAAAGAACAACCATAAAGCAATCGAAGTTGAATGTTATGAAATTATAAAGAGTAAACTTGGTCCCAAAGAGAATCTATATCAAATATCTGACTCAAAAGTTTAAAATGAGCTGTTAATATTTTGAATATTTCTGCAAATTTGAATTTTTTAATTTTTTTAGAATAATAATCTCAATAATTGACTACATGTTTTAACCTTTTAAAAAAAGTTTATATTGTTATATATGTTATATGCCAAATGATAAAAAAAAAGAAGCATACTAATTTTTACAGAAATTTAGTGGTAGCTCAGTTATTATTAATAATCACTAACATTTAAGAGCATATTTTATTATTAAATAACACAAACTATTTCAAGAAACACGTACCCTGTTCATTTGAGCATTTACTAAATACAAGTTCATGATGATGACTATCATTATGATAACTATTGTCACAATTACATTCTCATTTTTCTTTTTTCAAAGGGTTGTTCAAATGTCAAGTGATCAGAAGAATAAGAACAATATACAAAGCAGATAGAACCACTTTTTAAGGCTATAACAACAACATCTTGTAAGAAGACAAATATTCATAAGGGGACAATACTCTAATTTATTTTCTTAATATTAAATATGTAGAGAAATACATACTATCTCAGTGGAGAATAACATTCAATGCTAATTCTTTTAGAAATCACTCAATTTCATTTAGCTTTCTTCTATTTGGAACACATTTGGGGTTTATTAAATTTTAGAGATGAATTGGATCTAAGAGGCCATCTAATCCAACTCTTCTTTTATACAGATGAAGAAATTAAAGCCATAAGAAAAAAAAATTGGCACAAAATTATGTCTACTGATTCCCAGGGTCTTTCTACTACATCGTACTTTCTTCCAAAAAAAGACAGTCCTTGATCTCTGAAGACTGAATTTATAATGATTTGTATATACACACTATTTCTGCATCCTTGTCCTCTGACGATAGATTCTCCCAACTCCACTAATATTGCTTTCTGCTTGAACCATCCCCATTCCCTTGTAGCTCCCATTTGCTATGAAAGGCTGCCCACTGGCCCAATCTCCCACCTGCTACCCACCCTATTACCCCCTTAATGCTGGAGTCATCTCCTTCCAAAAGCACTTTTGAGAATACTAAACTAAGCAAAATAGGCTCCTGAGATATTCCTATGCTTTTCTTCATTGGAGAGACCCTCAGGTCATTATTCTAAGTTTAGTGGCTGCTGATTTAAGTCTGATTCTAATCATTTTGGTTAATTGCTTTTCTGGACCACAGCAAGTCTGAATGAGCTAATTAAAAGGAGGAACCTTCAAGAGGTAAATACTCCGAGAACAGTGAGAAGTAATAGCTGATAGTCTGACTGCAAAGAAGATAGAAGAGCTATTTCCGTAGCCCCTCACAAAAATTGATAATCATATGATAATGTTTAATCATGATAAAAAAAAGCTTAATTAAGTTAAATATAATCTTTAAGAAGTCAGCGAAGTCTTTAAATTTTATAAATCTTTCTATCAAAAGTGATTAAAATTAAATGTTTGCTTAAAAAAACTGGATTAATAAGTCTATTTAACAATGCTTACTTGGGATAAGCTTCAGTTATTAGAAAAATCACTAATGCTTTCCTCAAAGATATTGGATAAATTATCAACACTTTAAAAGGACAGTATCAAGAGAAAGGGAGATAATATTCTTTTTCTCTTCTTCCCTTATTTAATCATATCTGGAATATTCTATTTCTAGAAACCCTATCAAAGAAATTATATAGACAAACTGAGGTGTACTGAGGGGAAGGTGATAAAGATGGTGAAGTGATAAAAAACATACCAGGTGAGGACTGATGTATGTATGTATGTATGTATGTATGCATTCATGCATGCATGTATGTATGTATGTACTATATGCAAGGCCCTGGAGATGCAAAGAAACAAATTAAATTGTCCTTATCCTCAAAAAGCCTACATTCAGCTGGAAGAAAGGGTTACTATGCATACCAAAAAACAATGGATTTCATCTTTATGGAGACACCTTTCCACAAGGCACATTACAACTCATCTATGTCTACCTAGGAAATATGACACCAGTTAAAATTGTCTGGTAAATCCTCTCCATTTCCCATCAGCTACATTGCTTTTGGATTTCATCAGAATTCTACATTATGTCCAGTGCTGTCTACCTACGAATCCCTCCTTTTTGTCTTCCCTTTGTATGTTGTCTTCCCTCATTAGATTATAAGCTCCTTGAGGTCAAGGACTGTCTTTGTTTTTATTTGTGTTTTTAGCCCCAGTGCTTAGCAGTGTCTAACACATAGAAAGTACTTAATAAATTGTTTATTGATTTATAGAAATCTGAAAACTAGGGATCCACTCATGGGAGTCACCTTGTCATTCTCTTTGTATTTCATGGCTATCACTTTTGCTATTCAATAAGCAGATCTTTTTTTCCTTAACAATTAATTTCTTTCTTAAAAAAAAAAATACTCTTTTCTTTTAATATTGCTAACACTTCTCACCAATTGCCTCCACCCCATCACACAAACATACAATAGAAATCTCTCTTGTGATAATTACAGGTAAGCAATACAAAGCAAATCTTTCACTGTGTCAAACAAAATATAGTTTGTTTCACACAGAGTTCATTAACTCTTTCAAAAATTCATATCTTTCTCATATTCTCTCATAAGTAGAGGGAGGCATGTTTATCTGTCACTACCCTGAAGTTGATTGGTCACAGCACTGATCAGAATTCTGATGTCCTTCATTGTTGTATTCCTTTACATCGTTGTGGCTACTGTATAAATTGTTCTCCTGGTTCCCTTTTATTCTACATCAGGTTCTACAGTTTTCCTCATGTTTCTCAGAAATCTACATCATTGAATTCTTCTAAGGAAATATACTTTGTTTAGTTATTCTGCATTTGATGAGAATACAATTTGAGTCCTGTACTTTTCTAAGTCAAAAAAGTGTGGCAATCAATATTTGTGGTATTTATGTATCCCTTCCCTCTGTCTTAAAATCTTTATGGTACGTGTCTAGATGGATGAAATGGTATGTTTTTTGCTGATTTTTCCAGTGTAATTCTAAATTATTTTCCAGAAGGGTGAGACTGCCTGTCTTTGTATAGCCCCTCTGATCTTTGCCAATTTTGAAACATGAGTTATTTTAATTTTCATTTGCCTTATAATTAATGGTTTGGAACATATGATTTCATACAATTTCCAACAGATTGTATGCCTTCTTAAAATTGCCTAATTACATCTTTTGATCATTTATTAATAGAACCATGGCTCTTGTTATGCATATTTATATTTTTCTTAGAGCTCTCGAATATCAGAATTAAATATATTTGTCACAAAAAATTCCCACTCAACAAATCCTCTTCTTAGTATTAATACTTTGGTTTTTGTTCCTGAAAAAGCTTTTTTACTTTTATATAATTACAATTATCAATTGAATCTTTTATGACCATTTCTTTCCCTTCTTTGATTAAAGATTCTTCCCTAACCATAGTTGTGCTAGGTGCTTCCTTCTACTCTCTTCAAAAAAATGACCTTTTACATTTAGGTTACATATTCTCTCCAAATTTATTGTGGTTTGTGGCACAAGTTATTGGTCTAATTCTAATTTCTGCCAAACTGCTTTCTAGTATTTCCAGCAGTTTTTGTCAAATAGAGAATTTTTTCCCAAGTAGTTCATGTTCTTGGGCATACAGAACATTGAATTATTGAGACAAATCATAAATTGTAGTTTTGATGATTGCTAAGGCAATGTTATATATAATTTGAGATTTGGCAAATTATCTCCCCTTTATCACTACTTTTGTCATTATTTCCCTAAGTTTCTGGACACTTATTTTGTTTAGTGCTGTTAAGTGGCTCTTATAAGTTCAAAATAGTAAGGCACTAAAACTACAGATTAACTTTGGTAATATCCTCATTTTTATTATAAAATCATAGTTTAGCCATGAGTAATGAATATATCAGTAATTTTGGTGGCATGGAAAATAACTGTGCATGCAACCTTGTATAAATCACTGAAGTGTTTTAGGACTCAGTTTCATTATCTGTAAAATGAGAGTGTTAAAAAGACTCATGGGATGACTTCTAGATCCATTATCTTATTATCCTTCTAGCTCTATGTCTATGATCAACAATGGGAAGAGTTAGTATGCATAGGAATCACAAAGGAGGGATTTGCACGTAGGAAATATGTGTGAAAGGGCAAATCATATCTCCCATATTTTCTTAAGGGTCAAATCTGCCAGGCCAGCTTAAATCCACTATGGTATGGTGATTAAAACTTTACTGTGATATAGGCAGGATATGTGGGGTAGAATCTCAATGTTTTTAAAATTAATTTTTAATAAATGTTTTGAATGACTTATTGCTATTCATAGATTATATTAAGGTTTACTAAGCATTTTCTTCATAATAACTCTTAATACTTATTGATTTATTGAATGAGGAAAGTCATTTAACCCTCCTCTATCTCGATTTCCTCATTTGTAGAATGGGACATTTTACCACTTATTTCACTGTGTTGTTTTAAGGGAAATGCTCTATGAACTATAAAGCATTATCTAAATGTAAGCACTTATCAGTGGTAGTATCCAAAAAAAAAAAAAGACACGCATAAAATATTTTACAAAATTTAAAGTGTTATACAAATGTTAAGTAGTAGTAGTAATAGTAGCAGCAGCAGAAGCAGTGGTAGTCATGGTGATGATGGCAGTAATGACAATGGGAATGATCATGGCACTGAAATTGCAATTCCAAATTACTGAAATGGCTAGGAAATTGTGCAAAATCTTAAAACTTAATGAGGATAAATCTAAAATCTTTCAACTGAATTCTAAAAATCACAGGTTCAGCACTGGGAAGATATGGCTAGAAGATAAGGCACAGGAGATTTTGTTAATCAAAGCTTCCATGAGAATCCATAAGGAGTCAGGGCAGTCAAAATGTTAGTGCCAACTTAGACAACCTCTATAATGAGTATCTATCTACAATGACAGAGCTGGTAGCTGTATCAGCAAGCACCCTAGCATACCCAGGGTGGCTGCTAGCACAGGTTCTCAGATCTGCTTTTCTAAAGGAAAGCAACTCAAAATGGGTTAACAATCTCACTTTAATCAAACACATATCATTTACCTAGTTCAGGGGGAAAAAGTCAGCACCCTGAACTTCAGAGAATGCAAACACAAGTTACAAGCAAACAAAGAAACATACCAACAGACAGGGCTTCCAGCATCTGACCATTACATCCATACCTAGTTAGTTACCAGAGAGGGAAGCACCAACATCTGGATTTTTCAAAGCTGGAGGGCTCAACAGCTTCCCAGAGTCTTGTCTGGCCCAATCACACAACTCTTCTCAAAGTGAGCCCCAAAGCAAAATCTCACATCCAGGCATATATATAGCCTTGTCCTGGCTCAGAGAATGTCACAGCCCTCTTGACCCATTGTCCAATCACAAAGCTACAAGGAGCAGGCATTCCTGAAGAGCAAGCCTCCCGCCACAGGCTCCATGTGACCACATTCAGCCTATTAGGGGGCAGAGAATACTTTCAAATCAGGGAAGGTTCTCAGAGTCACTTAGCCACTTTAGCAAAGAGCCTAGGGGCAGGGAAGATCTTCAGATTCCCATAACAGTAGCGTATCTGTTTTCTGCCCTAGTCTGACCACATATAGACTATAATGTCAATTTCTGGGTCCCAATATTAGATCAAACATTTATAGAGAAAAGAAAAAGGTCAGTAGGATGATGACACAAAAATCCATGACATATACAGTAAGGATTAGTTAAACAACTGAGGGTGTTTTACCTGGTAAAGAGGACTCCTATTTAATTGAGAACCTAAGGAAGTAAATATGAAAAAGTATCACTGATTTAGTGGGGGAATAGCATATGGGAGAATGTTTACCATAATTAAATATTTGGAAAGGAGCCCTATAAAAAAATGACCAGATCAGAGGTGGGGAACCTGGAGCCTTAAGGCCACATGTGGCCCTCTAGGTCCTCAAGTGCCACCCTTTGACTGAATCCAAACTTCAGAGAAAAAATGCCCTTAATAAAAGGATTTGTCTTGTAAAACTTGGACTCATTGAAAAGGTCACACCCAAGAACCTAGAAAGTCATACATGGCCTGGAGGCTGTAGGTTTCCCCACCCTGGGCTAGACTTCTTTGTTTGGCCCAGGAAGGGAGACCAAAGACCAAGGAAAACTAAAAGGAGGCAGAATAATATAAGGGGGAAAAAAAAAACTTTTAAACCCTTAAACCTGTTCAAAAGTGGAATGGGTGAGATTCCTGCCCCTGGAAATTTTCTGCATATTTATTTAACTATAGATCTAGATCTGAAATTGGAAGGAACTTCAAAGGCTGTCTACCAGCCCCCTCTCCCACATTACAAATGAACCCAGAGTGAGGCTCACAGATTTAAATTAATTATCCAGTGTCACACAGATAACATAGAAGCTGAAAAATGAGACCAGAAAAGGAATAGCTCCACAAATAGGAAGTAACAGGAATTTCCATACATTTAAAAGTGGGAGCATTCAGAAGAAGACACTGGGAAATAACAAAGAGATTTGATTTCAAAGAACTGAGAACAAAAATGGGGTAAAGGAAGTGGGGTTCAATAGAAATGAAACTTAAAGCCTCTGGCCCATTAATCACTCAAATACTTTGTATTAAGCACCAATACTGTCCTGGGCTAGGAATAACTAAAAAAAAAAATAGAATCAAGATGATACAGACCCTGTTCAATAGAAGATGGAGCAACACAGATTTTAAAATGTGTGGATACGATTTAGTCACAGAAAAAAAAATTGTAGTACTCAGTTCATCATGAGATTTTTTAAATTCTAAAATGATTATACTATTTTCAATACAGCTTCAGATCAGACAGACACTCTATTGGTCAATTGGTCAACATTTATTAAGCATTTATTAAGAATTGACTACTTACTAGTCACTTTATGTTTCCTCATCTGTTAAATGAGCTGGAGAATGAAATGGCAAACCACTTTAATATTTTTGCCACGAAAACCCCAAATGGGGTCACAGAGTCAGACATGACTGAACAACTGTTTTTAAAGGTGCCCCCCCAAACCTGTATTCTTACTCCAAATGTCAGTAATCACAGGGATGAGAGAGAAGGAAAGGACTGGGTGGAGGGGATTGAGGTCGCAGCCTCACATCCTGAGTGGTTCCCACCAGAGCTGGGCCCCCACTGTCATCCATCCCCAGTGCCAAGTGCTGTCCCAAAGCTCCAGCCTGCAGTTCGGCTTCCTTCCTGCCTCTGTGCCTGGCACTAGAGTGTCTCTGAGTAGATTCTTAGGCAGGATGCGATTTCTTGACCTGGAGCTGAGGCTCTGGACCCTGCAGTTCTCCATCTGCTCAAATCTGTGAGACTGGAGACCATGAGAGAAGCCAGGTGATAAGGGCCTATACCGATGGCCTCAGTTTCAGCTCAGCCTCAAACAAGGGGGACATCTTTAGGATGATGAGAGTGAGGCCCAAGGCCCTACAGACTGAAAGCTGGGAGGAGGCTTCTTCTGTCTCAGGGGCTAAGCCAAGATCCCTACTACTTCTCCTTCCAATCTCCCTCCCCAAAGGCCTGAGGACACAGACAGAAATCTCTCAGCAGCAGCTCCAATCCACACATGCCTGCCTGGGCATGTGTGGAGGCTATGGGGGATCTGGGGAGGAAGCCAGTGAATTGGAAACCTCAGACTATAGAAGATTAGAGGGCAGGGTGGGGGAAAGGAGGGAGAGGAATGGTCCTGAAAAGGTATGGATGGATATCATTAAAACGGGAGGGGACAAATGGTTTCTCTGGATTATATTCTCTCTACATTCTTTTAATAGAAGTCTCCCCACCCCAATGGAGAGGTGAGAGAGAATGAGCAAACCATGACAACAGGCCTTGATGAAACCCAGGTCAAGTATGGTATAGTGCTGGCAAAACCTCATAGAGTTGTTTGGGGATCCATGCAAAGTAAGTGCTCACAGTTTAAAACACTAGTATTATTTTTGTTCCAGTTTAGTGGAAAATGATTCTAATCCCTCCACCTACTGGTTATATCACCTTGTGTAAATTACTGCTTAATCTCCATCTCTGAAAAATAAGGGGCTTGACCTAGAAAATCATTCATGCCCCATCTACTTCTGACATTCTAATATGCAGGTTCTTAACCTGCTGTCCATGAACTCTCCAAAAATGAACCTGAATGAAAAGAAAAAGCCATCTTCATTTCAATATAACCAACTTACTTCTTAATCCTATGTCTGTTATTTTATGCATTTAAAAACATTATTCTAATAACATACACATTCAATTGGGTATCTTACCCTATGGGAAACCAGGGGGAAAAGGGATGGTGGAGAGGGGATGATAGAAGGAAGGGCAGATTGGGGGAGAGGGTAGTTAGAAGCAAACACTTTTGAAAAGGGACAGGGTCAAAGGAGAAAATAGAATAAGTGGGGGCAGGATAGGATGGAGGGAAATATAGTTAGTCTTTCACAACATAACTACACATGTATAACCTATGTTGAATTGGTTGTCTTCCCAGTGAAAGTGGGTGAGGAGGGAAGAAGGGAAAAACTCTGAAACTCAAAGTTTCAAAAAACAAATGTTAATGCATGTTACATGCAACTGGGAAATAAGATATACCAGCACTGGGGTAGAGAAATTCATCTTGCAGGGCAGCTAAGTGGCGCAGTGAATAGAGCACTGGCCCTGGAGTCAGGAGGACCTGAGTTCAAACCCGACCTCAGACATTTAACACAAAAAAAACTAGCTGTGTGACCTTGAGCAAGTCACTTAACCCCAATTGCTCTACCTTAACCTCTCCTAAAAGCAAAAAAAAAAAAAGAATATGAAATTCATCTTGCTCTACTAGAAAGTTGGAGGGCTATGGGGGTGGATATAAGAGTGAAACAGATTGAGGGAATGGGTATTCAGTAAACTGGCTATTTTGGGGTGGGGGTAGAGGAGAGATGGGAGAAAAATATGTAACTCAAAATCTTGTGAAAATCAATGTTAAAAACTAAAAATAAATAACTAAATTGGAAAAAATAAAATAAAAAAAAATTTAACCACATTATTTTGAGAAGGGGGTCACCAGATTGCCAAAGGGCATATGACATAAGAAAGATTATGAACCCCTATACTAGAGAATGATAGATGTAGAGAAGGAAAATCACTTTAAAGATATAGAACCAAAACTCAAAGATAGTAAGTGACTTGATTAATATCACATAGGTATCAAGAAGAGCTAGGGTTCGATTTCTATGAACCGTGAAAGCAAGTTGTGAGAAATGATTATTTCTCTTTTGCATTAATAAATAATTATTGAATCAGAACCATAGTTATTCCCCTTTTCTTACTTCTTCATCCAGAAATCAACAAGTGTGAGAAATCTTTCTAAAAGACATACCAAGACAGAAAGGCTGAGATCTAATCAAAGATAGTAAAAGAAATTCCAAGTTTGGGTTAATAGATACTTTTTGCTCATTGTGTTTGCTCAGACAGGTCTAGGAAAATGCTTTTTGTCAGACAGGTTATATGGAAATTGCTAAGTCACTTTGACCAAGACATGGGTGATTCAAGTCACATACACCAAGACCCTCATTAGAATATAGTCCAGCCTCTCATTATACTATTCATTCTCTCATTAATTGTTAACCAATCAGAGTTGATTGCCACCCTCAGGAACACCTGCTCTTTGAAGGGCATATAAACTGTGGACCCACTACCATGAGAGGTCTATAGTCTGAGAGAGATGATTAAATGACCATCCTGTTATTAAAGTCCTGGCATTATTAATAAAATGATTCAATTGGCTGGAAGCTATGTCTCTCAAACTTTTTAAACATCACAAAGTATATTCATTAGAGGGCTGTCTCTTGCTCCCCACCCCCATCCCCACTGTGTGGTCGATTGCCTAGTAGCTAAAGCTGATTCACTAGGCATAGCAAAGCAAATTCAAACACCATGAAAATACCAAGGGAACTAGTCTTTGTAAACAGTACTGAAGACTATGTAAATAAGGACCTTTCCCTCCACCACCCTCCACCTCTTTATTAGGGTGTTTAAATTTAACTATTCTCAGTTAATCTCTCTAGTTCCAGGGGAGGCAAGAACCTAGTCTGAATCTGCCTGTATAAAGGTTCTTTACATCCAAAAAATTGTTCATTTGTCCTTAAAAATGTTGCAGTGTTTTCGTTTGAGAAATAAACAAAGAGACAGTCATACAGAGTCAGAGATAAAGTAAAAGAGACAAAGACAGAGCTAGAAACAGAGACAGAGACAAAAAGAGCCATACAGAGTCAAAAATACAGAGAGGGACAAAGAAGGAGACAGAGACAAAAACAGAGACAAAAAATAGAGATGGAGAGAGACAGAAATGGAGAGGTCTAGAGAGATACAAAGAGACGGAAAAATATTAAATTTGAGTTGACAGTGTTGACTCTACAAAACTGTATACAATCTGTCCTCCTTCCCTTCTGTATGCTTCCAAGTAAATTCTTTCAAAACCAATTGAGCCAGATTTGTGCGTTGGCACAGCCTAACTCTACTTCAGTCACCAGGCAAAGCACCTGGGATTCATAAATGGTTTCTAAGGCTTTGCACTAAACACTGGATTTTTAAAATATAGCAACCACATTGTACTTGGTATCACAATTGTTAAAACCAGATTTAGTGTGTTTGTGCATCTCAAATACCTAAAATGATATTTTTAAATGAAAAATTAGAATACGTTGTCTAAAAATGAACAATTTTTTTCAAAGAATTGTTAAATTACACTATTTTTTTTCTCTTGGAATACTATTTGTCCTTGAAAATCCAGTATAAATGTTCACTATATAAATATTCCAAAAGGAAATTTGCTTTCATACAAAACCTAAAAGAGGGGCAGCTAGGTGTCGCAGTGAATAGAGCATAGGCCCTGGAGTCAGGAGGACCTGAGTTCAAATATGGCCTCAGACCTTGGGCAAGTCACTTAACCCCAATTGCCCTGCCTTCCCCTCTCCAAAAAGCAAAAAAAAAAAGAAAGACTTAATTGTTGTTTCTTTAAAATTTGTATTTTCTACTTCCTACATAAATGAAAATTTCATTCAGATATGTATCATTTATAAAGTCAAAAGTGAATGAGGGAAAAAAGCACAAGTTTCAAAGTTTTGGACTTTCAACCACTTCTCTTTAGAAAATGTATGTAATATTACATCAGTTACTCAAATTCATATTTGTATAAAAGCTAATAATTTTCAAATCAAATGATATTCTGCAGGAGCCTAGCTAAATACAATAATTCTTCAGTTACCCAAAAAGTGAAGACCAGAAGAGAATAAAATATTTTTCAAAACAGTTAATTAATCTCTTAAGTACAAAACTTTGTTGTTTTTCTGTTTCAACTCTTTTTGATAGAAATAATTCTAAAATGCATTACCTTACTACTACCGAAATAGATAAATAAAGCACTCTGTTAGAATGTAAGATTCTTTCCAGTAAGAAACATTCCATTCATTGTATTTGTATTCCCAGTGCCTAGGAGAGTGTCTAGCATATAGTAGGCAGTTTAAAAAATACTGTATTTATTGGTAATTTGTTCTTTCTTGAAGCAAATATATGTTCCACTTTTCATAAACAGAGTGGAAAAGGTGCTTCTTTTCTACAGAATTGTTCAATTAAAGGATAAGGCGCTGTTATAAGAAGCTTTATTTATCATCAATAAAATTATTATATTCGCTGACTTTGATTTTTCAAAAGCTGTTCTAAATACTCTGTTCATTCTGCATCAATAACACCTTTCTCAACTTAAACATATTTGCCTTATTCAAAAACACCATGATATGTCATGGTCCAATATCTGAAGTACTTACCCTCAAAATGAACTGATCCTGACAAGGAATGCTAAGGAAAACATAAGGGCTACTGATTTGTATTTATTATTATTATTATTATTACTAATCATTGTTATTTTAAAGCTCCATTAGGAAAAGGAAGATCAAAGAAAACAGAATTGTTGCTTGGGGCTGTATTCGATAATAGTAAAGTCTCTCAAATAGGTTCATTTTTGTGATGTTGGTGTTGTAGTATACATCGAACTCCTAGTTCTACCTATTTCATTCTATATCCCTTCATATAAGTCTTCCCAAGTTTCTCTGAGACAATCCTCTTGATTTTTCCTTTTTGGTCAAATAGTATTCTGTTACATTCACATGCCATAATTTATTCAGTCATTCCCCAATTGATCACAATTGATCACACTCTTAGTTTCCAGTCCTTTGCCATCACACAAAAAGAGCTGGAGAAACGTCTATAACTTGGGAAATTTCAATATATTTCAATCAAAAACATCTTGCAGTTGTGAGTACTTCACAGTACCTGACTATTCTAAACCACCGAGATTTCTTCACTGACAATATCAGAAATGTGTACTCTTTGTACAGAATGTGTACTCAATGTACAGAAATGTTTTCTCTTTGTGAAGCCTTTGTAGATTGACCACAGGAAGTGAGTCTGACCACACAGGATCTAGCTATGATCATAAGTTCCTGAGGGTAAAAGATTATAGTTTCAGAAAGGAAGCAACATCAAAAGCCATCCAGTCCAGCCCTAGGAGGAAGCTGAGGCCTTGTGAGTGAAAGTGACTTGCCCAACATCACACAGGTAGTAAGTGCCAGAATAGGTATTCAGAGCCAGGACTTATTATTCCAAATTCAGTTCTCTTCACAATATTCAGTTGTCCCTTGCACATTGCAGGGGCTCAGTGTCCCCTCAATGTGGAGAATCCATGTAAAATATTTTGATCCTTCTTTTGTACTGGAGAAGAAGTCTGCGTTTTTCTTTTTTCTTTTATGCAGTGTTAACAGTACTTTATTGTAAAATTTGGGTTAAGTATTTGGTCATAGGCTATATGGAGGTCAATAAATGCTAAAATAAAAGTAAAAAAATGCTATACCTATCACATAGTAAAATGTTATAGATAGAGCATTTTTACTATGCTATAGGGGTGTGTGTGTGTGTGTGTGTGTGTGTGTGTGTGTGTGTGTATGTGTGTGTGTTTCCTTAAAACTCCCAAAAATTTCCACTTAATTTCTTATGCTGCCCAACCATATATCAAAACTACAGTGAGGAAAGTCACAGTGTGAGAGAGATAATTGTACTCCCTCTTAAGACTTTACCAATTCTACAATGCTACTTATAAGGAGTCTCCAATTAACCAGTGCTAGAATTATTCACCATACATGTGAATAACTAAGAGGAAGGGACAAGTTAAAATCTATAACCTCTCCTCCTCCAAAACTTTCTTTGACAAAGCAGATTTCCTGATGAATTAGTCTAAAATACGTGGGTTCTTTTTCCCCATTATGTAAATGTGGAGAATTCTATGAGCTGCTGACTCCTCTGGAGTTAGTACCCTCACTGTCTAAGACAGTGGTTCTCAACCTTCCTAATGCCATGATCCTTTAATAGTCATATGTGGACATATCTGCATGTGGGCGGACCCGCCTGGAAATGGATAGAGGAGCAGTGTCTTGGTTCCTAAGACCATCAGAAATATGTGTTTTCTGATGGTCCTGGGTGACCCCTGTGAAAGGGTTGTTCAATCCCAAAGGGGTCTCGACACACAGGTTGAGAATGGCTGATCTAAGAGATCCCCTACACCAAGGTGTCACCAAGGAGGATGGATGTGTTCCTGGCATACCCAGTTCAAACTTTAAATGTATTTTCCTATAGAAACAATGTCATAAATGGTGCTTTTCTATAGGTAAAATAGTACTTTTAGCATCATGGCTAGGAACGTAATCATCATGTATAGCATTGTTTCTGTGGAGAAACAAATCCCAAGTTTCAAACAGCTCACTTGCAAATGAACTTTTGAGTAACAGCTCTTTTTTGTTTAAAAAAAAAAAAGGCTGCATATAGTTTGACTTTTAAACAGAATGAGTGTTAAGTATTTATTTACTTGCCTGGATAGCAGTGCATAATAATCAATATCAGATGTTTGTCTTTTCTATAAAAAGTTTATATTCAATAATACTTCCCTCTCTTCCACTGGCCCTTCATTATTCTACCTGGATTTCCTTGTTCATTTCTCCACTCTCATAGTGTACTTAGAGGAGAAGAACTTTCCTTATTTGTAGTTTTTAGAAGAAGCACAGATTGCTTTTATCTGATGTGGACCAGATGTGATGGATGATGAATGAACAAAGGAGATTGAGGAGTAGTTTGGAGTGATTTGACAGTCAAAAGGATAATGAGGAGAGAGAAGTGATGTGAAAATCGGATAAGGAGAGAATATCCAGTAGGAGAGGGTAGTCACTAGTGTCAAAGGCTGCAGAGAGGTCAAGGAGGATGGGGATTAGAAACCTCTCAGGTTCAACCTATGAACTGTAATCTCTATGAATAGTAGCAAGGGACATGTATACAGCATTTTAAGGTTTGCAAAATAATCTCATTAGTCACCACCATATTAGGAATCAGGAGACCCTGGCACTGGCCAAATCTTTTGACTTCTCTTGGGGTTCCTCTGTAAAGTTAAGGGGTTGATCTAGATGACCTCCCAAATCCCTTCTGACTCCAATAATCTATAATTTTAAGTCATGGGGAGATGAAGGAAGAATACTGATGATCCCAGCATTGTACAGCATCAGTAAAAATAAGCATTATTTTTAGTGGACTATTTTTCAGAAATTACACCATTGTTATTCTGTTGCTGACTTGTGTGTGCACATGACGCACACATTTTCTACTTTTAGATAATTTGTACCTGTTAGCTCATTTTGTGACATGCTCATGCTTTAGTTCCTCTAGGCCTGGAAATAAAAGTGTCACACTTAACAAATCTGTATTTCTTCCAATAAGCTATTTTCTCATATAAATATTCTATCCATAAAAGAGGCAATAGGGGTTCTAGAAGACATGATGCTAAAATATTCGACTGGTTGATAAAAACTTCAAATGTTTTTCACCTCATGTAAAAATATGCTTGATTAATATTAGTTTTAATTAATATCAAATTAATATTAATATTAGTTTCATTGTATTAATACATCATATTATTTGTTTTATATTATTTGTTTCATCTTGCTTCTTTGTTAGCATCACTATTGTTATTATTATTTTAAGTAAACATTTAAAAGTAGCCTGAACCATATTTATTACATAAAATATTTCAAAGTTGATCCTAGGCCAAAAGTACTAAATGGGATCATTTGCTTTAAACATAGGACTCAGACAGGAGTTAGGATATGCGTGCCATGGAATATCATTTGGTCATTTTTATAAACTCATATTCTTTAAAAGATCATGTAATTAATATGAAAAGTTCTTGGGGAAAGTAGTGGGCATTAAATTATTTCCATTAGCAGCTAAATGTGAATAAAACATGCAGGCAGTTGGCTTTGTATCAACTCCTAGAATATGCCCCTCAACTCCCAGACCCATAATAAACTCCCCAAAGGGATTTTTGAAGAGACCAATGTGTTCACTGACTGTGCATGGAAAACACCGACTAAAGAGTTTTATGCACTTCCTCTTAGACTAACTTAGAATCTGAAGTCCTGGTTTCTGGATCTGACACTGAGCAGCTGCAAATCCTTATCTGAGTGAGTGTTGTAGCAGAGAGTGGGTCACAAGCACTGAGTGAAGAGCCAGTACTTGTGTAGCACAGAGGACACGAAATTCAATGATCATAGTAGTGCTGAGTCAGCAACCAGGTCATCAAGCAGAAATCAGGACACAGAAGGTTCAAGGGCAAAGTGGTTAATGACCATCAGATATATAGGAATTGGAGGAATGGAAGCAAAGAAGGAAAGGAGAATGATAATGATAATAGCTAATATTTCTAGAGTGCTGTATCAGTACAAAGCACAATTCCATTTCAATGGGGAGAGACATGTACCCACAGAAGTATACACAAAATACATACATGGTGATTGAGGAGTTGGGAAGGCACTAACATTGGGAGGGGAGGAGAGATCAGAAAAGCCTTTATATTTAGATGGTGTTTGAAATGAGCTTCTGCAATGTACAATGCATGCTTACAGCAGATTTACTATTATGTATGTGAACTAGTATGATGGAAATGCTAATTAGACATATTTCTCAATGCATCAAATCCAACTTTAATAATCAAAACATGCAAACAAAACCCTCTTCTAAGAACACCACCAAGCTGAGTCTTAAAGGATCCGATAAGCTTCCTTCATACCAGACACATGACGAGGTTCCCTCTCTGCCAGACACAACCTGGGAGACTCTGAGGTGTCCATGTGGCAAGCCCCTGTCAATCAATCAATTAGCACTACCTTCAAGTGAACTTCACCTGAATATTCCCTTTGCATTTATCTAACTCTCCTTTCAGTTGCAATTATTTTGTGTGCATTCTTTCGCCTGTTAAATTATCATTTTTGTGAGATAGATTCCCATGTGGTATTTATTTTTATACCCTTAGAATGTTGCATGTAGTAGATTCTTAATATATGTTGAATGAAATTAAACTATTTGGTAGGCAATCGGGAGCACATACTGAATTATGTGGACAAGTATTACCAGGAAAATGAGAAAAATCTTCTTTTGCCCACCAGGAGAAGTTTCTCAGGCTCTGCAATAACATAACTATCTACATAATTAATCCAAGCCATTTGTTATAATTACCATGGTCTTTACAGTGATTTTTATTGGAATTTGGCTTCTAGTTTTTTAAAATGCTTTGTAAATTGTCTATTTGAAGCCAACACCTCATCTTGCCAAAAACTTACCCTCCAAAATAAGCTTAAAGACAAGCATTTTTCATCACTTAATATCATTATTTTAGAATATAATTTGATTTTATGCTGTATAAACATATGTCACTGCAACTATTTATGCTGATGCACCCAGACCACAGCAATCCTGGCTGGACTCTGCCAAAACATGGCTCATATTTTCAGGGAAAGAGTGAGAATCCTGGTTGATTTTATGCCCATCCATGCCTGATGCTGAAGTCAGCTCCATATGTGCATGTTGCCACAAGTCTTAGAAACTACATTGCTATCTCTAAGCAAACCCATCAGAAAGATTTTTCCACTGTAGAAAACTATTTCTCACAATTATTTCAGTCTTCTTGATTTCATCTCCACTGTATCTCTCACATCCATTTCTGTCTCTGGGTTCACACAGATGCCACTCTTGTAATTAAGGGCCTCATCAACTATTCCCTTGGCCATAGACTCCTAAATGTTCTCCCTGCTTCCTGCCTCTCCTCTCTTCAACATGTTCTCCTCACAACTAGAGCACATTTCCCTGCTTAAGAAGCTTAAATGGCTCCCATTTTCCTGGAGCGTAAAATACAAAGTCCTCTGATCAGCCTTAAAGGCTTTCCCTATCTTGGTCTGGCATGTTTTGTCCATTTATTACTCTCTTTATACATTGTACACTATGGCCAAATTAACTGACTTGTTAATTTATACTACATATAGTACTTTATACTCTTTATACTACATTCCACTCCATGCTTTTCTTTTCACAGGATGCCTTATGGAAAGTTCTCTCTTCTCACTTTTTTTTTTTTAAGATGTCATGAAATCTGGGAGTCAGAAGTAAGGAGAAAGAAGATTCAAGGGATAAAGGGGAGCCAGATCAAACATAGAATATAGAGCTAAAGCGTGCTATTATAAGGAATAGTAAGGACAGTAAAACCTCAGTTTACAAATTTAATTCATTCCAAAATTCTGTTCATCATGAGATTTGTTCACATTGCAAAGCGAATTTTCCCATAGAAAATAATGTAAAGTCAGATGATCAGTACCGCATCCCCAAAAATATTCATATAAAAATAATTATTTATAATTTTAACTAAGTTTTTTTGTCCCTAATGCCCCTGAAGTAAAAGAGAAATGATTAGTACACAATATGAACCAAAAATATTAACAAATTAAGCTACACTTTACCTTTGAGAAGAGTCGTGGCTGGTCTGAGGAGAATCTCCTTCCAGGAGAACATCGGGATTTGTTGGGAGTGTTCTCTCTTAGGCTACTTTCACTAAAAGTAAGACTAACACTACTGCTTTCAGTTATTTTTTTGTTTTTTTAGAATCACTTTTATGTTTTGACTCACTGATTTTTTTTTTTCATGTTCCGGACTATGAATCTATCTAACAACACTTGTTTTTGACATTTTTTTTCAGAATGTCATGGAAATGTGATATCGCATTATCTCTAAAAATATTCATGGCTTTCATTGCTACAGCCTTATTTGGGTGATGTTTTTCAACAAAATTTTGCACTTTTCTCCACATCTGATAAACCTCCCTAATCTCACTTGATGTGAGGGATTCCTCTGGCCTCTCAACCTCCTCCTCAGATGAGACAGCCTCTGTAGCCTCTCACTGCAGCTCCTCATAGAGATCCATCAGTTCATCAGTTCCTGTTTAAGTTCCTCCACCAGCTCTTGCTTGTAGATCACAGTCACTACTACACACTTTTACACAAAGTTTATCAAGACCTTGACATATTGCTTTATTTGATTCTCAGAACAACCCTTGAGCTATAGAGGAGCCGTTACTGACCATTTTCAAGAGGAGAATATGGAGGCCCAAAGATGTTACATGATTAAGGTCACACAGCCTGTTGATCACTCAACATGTATTAATTAAGGAAGAAGAACAAAAAAGAACAAAACAAGGAGAAAAGCAAGAAGAGAGAGGAGGAGGAAGATTAAATATAAAATTAATATTAAAAAATTAAATATATTAAATATTTTTCTTTTTTATGGTGATGGAGGCCTGAAAAAATAAGCTTAAAAGTCTAGAGATCTACTTTATTTTATAAATGAGAAAACTGAGATACAGAGAAGTTAAATAGCATTATGGAAGTGATTTCTATCATCTCTTATGTAAATGTAGCATCTCTTGGTAGCCACTGGCCTTAGATGACTACAGTAGTGCTTCTTAGTTCACCAGATAAATCATTTTATTTTAACTCTCAGTAGCACCAATCCATAGCTGTGGTCCCTCTACAAAGTGTTGAAACTGGAGCATCCTATTGAAGTCTAACTAGCCCTATTGTAGTCTGCTGGACAATGATGGTTTACAGGGTTCTTAGTTCACAATGACAAAGGAGGGGAACCCAAGAAGGGGAAGTCTAAGTCATGATCTTCTAACAGAGATCCATCCATAATAACACAAAAGTTCCATGGGTAGAAACTTCTTAGAAAAGCACCATAACTACTTATACTAATAAAAAACCAGAAAATGCAAGGATCATAGTTTTAGATTTAGAAGGGTGTTTGGAGACCCTTTAATCCAACCTCTTCACTTTACAGAAAAATGAAGCCCAGAGAGGTTAATCACCTTGCCCAGGGTCTCACAAGTAGCTAGTGGCAAAGTCAGGATTTGAACAGAGTACCTAAAAGTCCTTTTTCACTCTAATTCAGTGTTCTTTCCATGATACTTTACTACCTTCCCACAGGAGTTCAACACGAAGAGCCATGGAAGAGACTAGAAACTTATGAACGTCTAATTTTTCAAATCTGTCCCATAAAGAACTCATCATCAGCATCATCAGCATCATCACAGCTAGCATTCATATGGCACTTTAAGATTTACACAGCACTTTATAAATATTTTCCCATTTTATCTTTACAATCCCCCTCTATATACACTGAACTGTTTCCTAGTTATTCTGATGTAGCTAGACTCAGAAACAGCTGAGTCAACTTTTTGGTTAACTAAGCATAGCTATGGTCATGCCTGAACCTTCATAGTTTTTTTCACCCAAACTAGTTGAAGCTTGTACGAGTAAGTGACAGCTGGATAAATCATGAGGTCATTTTTGTGCGGCAGATGAAGTTTGCTTTTCCGGTCCCCAGCTCCCACTTTTATCATTTTTTTCTCCCAAATGATAGCACCCTTCATTTATTTCCATCTCTCTTGCCTCAGCCTAGTACCTAATATTCTTTTCCATATGTCACTAGTTCGATGGAGCTGTGATAAGATCACAAAATATTAATTTCTTTTTATTCTTGTTCATGTTGTCCTACAGATTTGAAAGGCAGTAATTATTGATGTTCCTACCTTGGGGAGTAGAGTATGATGTAATCTGAGATTGTTTTCCTGTCTCTTGTAATGGACATTTTTTGGTATACTGCCATTCCTTATGAATAACAAAAACAAAAAAACAAAGCCCTGAGCTTAGAAAAGGAACTGTCGAAATAATTTGTGATTCATTTGTTTGTTTGGAGGGGAGGGGCAGGGGGTTCTTCCTGGCCCACCTGTGATCACATCCATGCCTGACTTGCAATTCTGAATACCTGTAACAGGACTGTTGCTGCCAAGGCACCAGGAGGTGAGGAGGAGGAGCATTCCTGGCATGAGAGAGCCAATACGAGGGCCCTCAGTTGGGAGATTGAGTGCTTAAGTAACTGTAAGCAAGACATTGTGGATAAATTGTAGAGTCCATGGAGGGGAAGAGACTGGAAAGATTGGAAAGTAACATGTTAGGAAGAGCATTAAAAGAAAAACAGAAAAATTTACAATTTATCCTGCAGATAAACAGGGAGCCACTGGAGCTTGTTGAGTGCAGGGACGATATGGGCAGATTGAGCATTGAAAAAAAATAATACTTTTGTAGCTTAGTGGAGGATAGATTGCAGCAGGGGAGATGTGAGTTAGAGAGATTATTTAGAAGGGTATCAAATTACTCCAAATGAGACATGAGAAGGGCCTGAACTAGGAAAATGACTATGTATGCATGGATTTGGAAACATATATGAGAGACGTGAAAGTAGGAAAAGATTTGAAAACTGATTAGATATGAAAATAAGGATTCAAGGATTTCACTGAAGATACAAGCAATTGGGCAGATGCTGCTGCCCTCAACAAGAGGAGAAATGTTTGAAGGGGGAGTGACAATAATGAGCTATGGTTCGGGCATGTTAAATTTGACATGACTATGGGCTTTCTAGTTTGAAATGTGCAGTAGGTAGCTGGTGATAACAGTATCAAATGAGATGCAAGCTATAAATGCAGATCTGGGGATCTTCTACATAGAAATGATAACAATGAGATTACCAAATGAGATTAGAGGATGGAGAAGATGGACTGAGTCTTTGGACACTGAGTCTGTGGACACCCATTATTAGTGGGTATGATATGGATAAAAAACCAGCAAAAGAGCCTGAGTACAGTTATCCCTTCCACATCATGATTTTCCCCTATAATGGTTTCAATATACTGCAGGTCATCACAAGAAGTTAAATGGTATTTGGGGGGAATTCTGTGGAAGCTGTAGATGACATACAAAGGTCAGCAGATAGTGCAGAAAAAGTTTAGAAACTCAAAAATGTTATAGACCAATATCTTACACCATGTATCAAAATAAAGTCTAAATGGGTGCATGACCTAGATATAAAGGCCAATACTATAAGCAACCTGAGAGAGGAAGGAATAGTTTACCTGTCAGATTTATGGAGAAGGGAAGATTTTATGACCAAGCAAGAGTTGGAGAGCATTAAAAAAATGCAAAATGAATAATTTTGATTACATTAAATTGAAAAGTTTTTTGTATAAATAAAGCCAATATAAACAAGATTAGGAGGGAAACAGAAAATTGAGAATTTTTACAATCAGCATCTCTGATAAAGACCTCATTCTAAAATATACAGACCTGAGTCAAATTTATAAGAATACAAGTCATTCCCCAATTGATAAATGGTCAAAGGATATGAACAGGCAGTTTTCAGAACAAGAAATTAAAAATCTCTATAAGCATATAGGAAAATGCCCTAAATCACTACAGATTAGAGAAATGCAAATCAAAACAACTCTGAGATACCACATCTCATGAGTCAGATTAGCTGAGATGAGAAAGCAGGAAAACGATAAATGCTGGAGAGGATGTAGAAATATTAGAACAATAATGCATTGTTAGTAGAGTTGTGAACTGATCCAATCATTATGGAGAGCAACCTGGAACTATGCCCAAAGGGCTATAAAAAAGTACATACCCTTTGACCCAGCAATACCACTTCTAGGGCTGTATCCCAAAGAGACTGTAATAGTGGGAAAAGGTTCAGGTTGCACATAATTATTTATAACACCTTTTTTGTGGTGGCAAAGAATTGGAAATCAAAGGGATGCCCATCAATTTGGGAATGACTAAACAAGTTGAGATATATGAATGTAATGGAATACTATCGTGCTATAAGAAATGAGGAGTAGGGGCAGCTAGATGGTGCAGTGAATAGAGCACCAGCCCTGGAGTCAGGAGGACCTGAGTTCAAATTCGGCCTCACACTTACTAGCTGTGTGACCTTGGGCAAGTCACTTAACCACAACTGTCCTGCCTTCTCCCCTCCAAAAAAGCAAAAGCAAAGAAAAAAAAAGAAAGAAATGAGGAGCAGATAGACTTATAATAACCTAGAGAGACTTTTATACACTGATGCTGAGTGAGGAGAACAGAACCAGGAGAACTTTGTAGATTATTACAGACACATCATACCTGTGACAACCAACCAACTTTAACAGACTGGGCTCCTCTCAGAAATACAAGGTTAGAAAACAATTCCAAAAGACTCATGAAGGAAAGGGATATCCACATCCAGAGAAAAGAACTATGGAGTTTGAATGCAGACTGAAGCAAACTATTTGTTCTCTCTCTTTTCTTTCTCCTTGTTCACTCCATTGATTATAATCCTTTTTTACAACTTGACTGATGTTTAATGTGAAGGTATTTGTAGAACCCATATTTGATTGCATGACACCATGGAGCGAGGGAGAGAGGGGAGGAGAGGGAGAAGGGGAAAATTTAGAACTCAAGGGATTCTGGAACTGAATGTTGTAAACTATAAGTAAATAAATAAATTTTTAAAAATAAAAATAAAAAATTTTTAAAAGAAACACAAAAATGCAAAAGTTATATGTATAAATAATATCATATAATATCAAAATATTTTATCTCTTAATACTATAGTAATTCAAACTTCACTGGTATGAAGAGAGGGCCAAAAAATTTCCACACTAGAAGTTGGTGGGGGTAGGTGGTGCCTTATCAGTACCCTCTAGGATGGAAAAGGAATAACTCTAATCAAAGTGAAAAAGAGAGCCCAGAGAGTCACAAAAACCCAAAGAACAAAGAGTATCCAGGAGGAGAAATTAGTCATCAGGGTCAAATATTACCTAGAGGCCAAGAAAGATAAAAACTGAGAAAAAAGCGATAGATGAGTAATAAGGATAACTTTGAATGCAAAGTTTCAATTGAGTGATGAGATTGGAAAGCAAATTACAAAGCTTTAGAACTGTGATAGGAGAGGAAGTAGAGACATCTTTTGTCAATTAATTAATTAATTCTCTAGGAGTTAAGTCCCAAAGAAAAGCAGACACAGGAGTTTACAATAATTCTAAACCCCTTTTCTCTACTGGATTTTCAGACTTTTAACTTTTGCAATGATTCTTTGGTGACATCGCTTTCCATTTAATTTCACAGTCTCTGAAACAAATGTGTGGTTTCCTAGAAATGTCTGCCAGTTGCTATGTTTAAAAGTTTAACTATCATAACAGTTCCCTTTTGTTCCTGGACTAAATTGCATCATAGATATAGAGGGGAAAACTATACTTCAGAGGAACAAGATTAAAGAATTCAAGTATTTTACGGGGAATTAACTCAACTAAAAGACTTACTTGCCTTCAAGTTGGTGCAGGCAAATTCCTACACATCAACACCATAGAAAAAGCTTAAAGAGCATTATACTAAACCCTTGAACTCTCATTCCCCAGTCTCCCAAATATGTATCACAAGTTCATACATTTATTTCACTGAAAACAAATATACACCTTTGCCAAAATTTCCTTTTCATTTTTGCCAACTGTTCTCCCTCTGAAGTCTTGTTCCACATGATTAGAAACCAATCAAACTACATTAGATCATTGACAAAAATTAAAGACAATACTCAATTTTTCCTGGTTCCCCTGCAAAATTGAACCTCAGAGGGACAAAAGCCAGTTGACAAAGGCCAAGCAATTCAGCTATTTTATATTCTCAGATGTGTGTATGATGGCTTTACAATTTAGTTCTTATAAAATTTTTCTGAGATTTTTTTTTTTCTCAGAGTCCAACACATCATTATTTTTCTTAAATAATGTAAAGCTGGGAAGTCTGCCAACAGTAATCTTAACAGATGCTATTTTATCATTTCACTGAATTCCACCCTTTTTCACATCCTGGTAATTATATTTTAGTTGTAGAATGCCCACTGAGCACAGAACATTCACTGCTCCTATAGGGATAGACAGACCAGAAAAAGTACATTAACCTAGTGACTCTCCACAGATCTTATATGATTAGAGTGTTATGGCTTATTTCACCAATGAGTTGTGTGTGTATGTGTGTGATGTCACATTGTATGTTTCATTTTGCTTCCCCCAACTTCTACAATCTACTCATCCATCCCCAAACACACACACACACACACACACACACACACACACACGTTTTGTTGACTGTAGAGAAATTATTAAGCTTATGGTTATGGTTTTGGAAGATTAGTCCATTGTCAATGCACTAGGATTCCATGTTTTTATTTTCTTTAGTATCTATGTAGTTCAATTCAACTAAATAAAATATTTATTAAATGCCTACTATGTGCCAGTCACTTAGCAAGATGCTACAAGGAGCTTTCATTCTTCTCTACCTCATTAGTTATTAACTATTCAAACAATGTAATTGGCCCAAAGAACAGTGAAAATATGAAATTATATGTCTTTTCCTTCTAAGAAATGTGTGGTATAGTGAAAGGAGAATTGTATTTAATGGAGTAAATATTGAAAGATACTAATTAGAATCTTGGTTCAACTAATTCATTACTTATTGTGAGCCCTGCAATTAATGTCCCACTAAGATGTCTAAGGAAGAGCAAACCAGTCCAGTGTGAAAAAGAGCAGGACATTACTGACCCATCTTGTGTGGATGGGTCAGTAATGAGATCTACCTGAGAATGATTGCTGTATTTCCAGATTGGATGACATAGGGAAGACCTGTCTATTTCCCTTCCTCCCTCCTGCTCCCCTGACCCCCCAAATGCTCATAGTTCAGGATCCTTATTCTTCAGACTAGGAAACTGAAGTGCCAAGAACACTTTGCCCCAGCTCACAAAGGTAGGAGATGACACAGAGAGACTTTGCTGCAGTACATGCATTCCAGAAACTATGCTCTCTCCACCATGCAGCCTTTTATTTCTTCCTGCATGGCAAGTAAGGGTAAAAGGATGGAAAAAAAATTCAACAATGTAGTTACTGATCTCTATGCTATACCTTCCTCATAGCAACACTGAGAGGTAAATGGTAGTAAAAATATTATTGCCCCCATTTTATAGATGAGAAAACGAAGGCTAATGGAGATTAAGTGACAATCGCAGCTAGCAAGTACTTGAGTTGAGACTTGAAATCCCAAGGCAGTTGACCCTCTAGTCAAAATTTTTCTACTATACAAACGGCCTCTTCTGATGAGCTAAAACATGATGAGGGGAGGGGGGGAGAGTTCACTATGAACCTGCCTAGTAGGAAGAAAAAAAATAAAGAAAGTTCTAGGTTTATGGGTAAACATGGGATGAAAATCACAACCAAGTGCAGCAGGCATCCCCTTTCCATAGTTTTAAAGTTAGCCAGGAACAGGGTAAGCCTTAATGGACACTTTTATCTTCCAAACCCAGAAAGGAAGAACAAAGGTCCCTGCTGTGGAGACACACTTCAGTGGCAGAGAGCAGAGAAAGCCTTACAAATAGAAGGTTTTGAAGCTTTTAGGAGGAAAAAAAAAAGAAGAAGAAAAAGAAAACTAACAAAGGTTGAATGGCCTTAAGACAGAGAAATGGTTGGATCCATTGAATTAAAAAGTTTACTGGGTTTTCATTCCCTGTCTTTATTTGTTCTGAAAAACACTAGGTTGTTTTCATTAACTTACCTTCAAAATGACCCCTTGAGAGAATGTTAACAAGGGAGAGGACTGCTCCCAAAAAGCCAGGCTCCATTTGGTTCCTAGTGGCTGAAAAATAGAGTTCCTTTCCTTTTTATGCTATTCCCACTTTATTTTTTTAAGTGATTGGGAAGGGTGGAGTGGTAAGACTCTGAAAACAAAAAGCTCTATTTCTTAGAGGACAAAGAGTCATGGGGAAACAATGAAATGCAAGACTTTAAACTAGAAAATGTTATTAGGAATCAGATGAAGGCCTAAAGGAGCAGAACTGCTCTTTAACAAATTCCTTTGTGTAGCTTGAGAGATGGGAAGGTTCATTTCCCTGCTCGAAGGACTGACGAGAATGTTTAACAAAGCTTATGTTTGTGCCAAAAGAACTTGTTTTTTTGATCTTTGAAAAGCATAGACATCAGAAATTATTATTACTAACAGGATAACAATTTGAAAAAATATACCTTTTACTTTATGCTAAATTTATGTAGTTTTTCTTCCAATGTCTCGTGGATCAAAAGTTCTTGGTGTTAATGACTTCAGTAATTCCCGTTAATTCTTCAGTATTCAGAGCCATGTATTCTGCATTATATAAATAGTTAGAGGCATCTGCAACTTCTTTCATCTTTGTGAGCGCCCGTGTGTGCGTGTGTGTGTGTGTGTGTGTGTGTATGAGTGTGTATTGAGAATTTGTAAAGTCAAATCATTGGAATTACAGAAGAGATAATAAGATTCAAAAGACTTGTTTCCAATCTAAGATTTACTCACAAAAATGGAGGTAAATTTTGTGTCTGTCAAAGATGTTGGCTTGCAAACTTGTTGTTGAAGTAGACTAACTACAAGAACAGCTAGAAATATTTTATCTGGACAAGTCAATATTAAGTTAATATACTCCCAGAAAAAGGTAGCTTGCTTCAAGCCAAGGAGGATGGTTGGTTTTTGATCGTCTGCTTTTGTTTTTGTATTCCAAGTACCTGGGGAGGTCTGGAGGGGGCAAGGAGTAACTTTCACTTATTGTTGCTTATTAACTCGATTTGAAATATAGTTGATACAGAAAATAAATGTTTGTTGAATTCAGTGCATTGTAATATTTAGCTATTCTCAGTGTCTTATAAAACCTCAGTGCTTTGGACATAATAAATGTAAAATAAATGGTTGCTGGGTGATTAAAATATTTCATCTCATTCACTGTGATTATGAATATATGCAAATATTTACATGCACATATTAATTTCTACATGTTGAAGGATAAAGATAAATATACTCTAGGGAGCAGACTTCAAGCTATGCAGCCTGCTTACTCTTTTATACTCTTTAAATTAGTCCCCCAGTTTATACTAATCATTTGTTTCTACCTAAGATACAGGAAAATTTGGAAACAGTCTTGAGGAAAAATTGGTACATGGTTAAATATGACTCTGCCTTCCCTCTTTTTTTTTTATTGGCGAGACAATGAGGGTTAAGTGACTTTCGCAGGGTCACACAGCTGGTCTGAGGTCAAATTTGAACTTTGGTCATCCTGACTCCAAGGACCCTTGCTTTATCCACTGTACCACCTAGCTACCTCTGCCTTTTTGTGTCTCAATAAATATCATTAATGCATTAAGTGATAGATAATGGCTTTAATATACCTTCTTACCCTTCAGTTAACAATTCCTTTCATTGTCTCAACCCAAAAGAGTGACTTTAATCTGTGGAATTTCAGGAATCTTGACAGATTCTGATCCATGGGGAAAATAGTTTTGCCTTTACAATGGATTTGACTTTACAATAGCTTTGCCTACCATTACAATTGTGGAAAGAGAGGAGAGATAGAAGATTATATGGATACATTATCTCCCTTGGATTTTGATGACTATTGAAATTGTTAACCTAGCTTCTAAATTAAAAATAAAAATTTATCCTTGGAAGCTAGATGGAAAATCAGAATTCCCTTTCTATACAAGTTCTGTAAGTTGGCAATCCAACCTTCACACAAATATGTGAAAAGCAGAATACTTCTTTAGAAGTTGCTGTCTTCCAGGTCTCACATTTGGTGTTGATTTAATACCTTTAATTATTTTTCATGTAATTATGCTCTCACAATCATTGTTACTTAATGTAACTTAGTCATTTAATTCCTTAGTTTAAAACAGCCACATGCATGCCAAAGGAAACATAATTTATGTCCTCAGGATTCTAATTCATGTATAATTAACTATCTAAATGTCTTTTTTTTAGAGCTATTTAATCCTCCTTAGTTTTTTCAAGCAAGTCTTTTGTTTTTGAACAATAGACCAGATTCTGTCTAGAAAAGTGAATCTAGATTACAGTGTGGAGTCAAGATGGCAGCATAGAAGCAGGAAAACTCCATGGCTCCACCCATAACCACCTCAAATACCTATAAAAGTGACTCTAAACAAATTTTAGAGCTACAGAACCCACAAAGTGACAGAGAGAAACAAATCTCCTGTGGAAGGCACCCAGGCAGGCCTGCAGGAAGGGTCCATCACAGTATGCTGGGAGCCAAGCCCAGCCCAGTGTGAGCACATGGTTTTAGCCTCAGGGCAGCCCAGACTTAGGGAGACTGGATCACCAGCAGCTGTAGCGGTTTCCAGAAATATCAACCCATAAATGCTGAAGAAAAAGTGAGAGGTCAGTGGAACTCTATTGGAACTAGGGGGAACAGAGTGTGGTCTAGCCTCTGCCCCCAGAGCTAGAAGTAGCAAAGGTGGGGCAGCCCAGCAGCCACCTCCACAAACAATACTTGTAACCTATGACACTTGTCTCAGTATGAGGATAGTTGAAGGGAATATAAATGTATATATATATATATATATATATATATACATTTATGTATTTTTGCTAATGACCTAGATAAGGACTAGCACTGCACAAAAAAAAGGCAGGGAGCAGGAAGGAACAATTGTTTTTGCTAAGTATTGTGTGGCTAATTTAGGGCAAACATAGACCTGTGGTCTAGGAGCCTGGAAGGGGAAAATCGATGGGTTAGGTGTATTTGCAAAGCATAGAGAATATGCATCTCTGCCCAGTCATCTACTTATCTAACTTTATATGTGAATTATTTTTCTTCCCTAGTTTAAATACTAGCATGATAAGGGCTGATAAAGTCAAGTTACACAAGCAACTTGTCTAATGGCAGAAGACCCTTTGAGGGTGGGACTTGGTAAAAGGTAATAGCCATAGACTAAGGACAAAATGGTAAAGCCAGAAGTCTATATTTGTATCATCTTCCTCCATTCTCTATTCTTTTCCAGTTTTTCAATGTAATGCCCTCATTTCCACTTAAAGGGTATCTGGAAAAAGGAGAAATTAATTTGAAATACACATTCATTATAAGTAATAGAGCCACCATGATATATTAGAGAAGACACTGGACTGGAAGTCAAGAAGGCCTGGGTCCAAATCTCATGTCACATTTTTAATAGCCCTAGATAAGCCGCTTGATTTCAGAGTACCTTGAATTAGGTTAGATGTTGTACACCCTTCATTTTCCAAGTGAACCAATCACAGACTGATGTGGTAACTGGAAGATGAGTTGAATTTCAGTGAGGCAGAGTCACAAAAGGCATCAGCCTCACTCTTTCTTCCAGACTCATAGGTCAGGATGACTGACCACAGCATAGGAGCAATGGATGACTTTAGTGGCCTTGATGATGTAATGGTAACGGTAATTTGAAGATCTTCCCTGCCCCTTAATAGGCCAAATGTAATAACATTGGGGGAAGGGGGGGAGGGGAGAAGGAGCTTGCTGAAACATTGGAATAGGAAGGGTGGAGCACTAAGGTGCAAGAGAGAAAGCCAGAACAACTGGGAGCAAGCATTGAGGAGGCAGAGCAGCTAGCTGAGTGAGAGAGGGGCATTTTTTGCTTAAGGGAGTCTGTTTTGTTTTGAAGGCCTGACAGAGGGAAGACTTGGGAATATTGGTGTTTGCTGCATTGGTTATGTGTACCAACTTCTTCTGGTTTTGGGATTCAGCTTTATAGTATTTGAATAAATGTTTTGGTTCTGTCTTCCATGTGGAGAGTCTGTTACCTTTTGTGATTCACAACTGCACCAGCATAGTCATAGCCACCATGGGTGCTGTGAATATCGCATTGGTGTTATAGATGACTAACCAAGCTCTAAGTTCTCCACAAAACCTGCTTAAGTCACCTTTATGATCATTGGAACAATTGTTTCACTGATTCATTCCACTGGAGGAAATTTTCACATACTTGGGGTAGTCACCAATGAGTCTGAGCCTCTCCATTTTGTTTGACATATCAATGGAGACAGCTTTACTAGGGTGTGACCACTATGCATGTTATACAGCTTCTTGGAATCCCGGGTGAGAGTTAAATATCATATGGACACCAGAGGTGAATGAGTAGCCCTTACACCATCCCACTGGAGGTGCTAGTCCTCCCTGAATACCCCATATATTTAGATTAGATAAAGCAAATATTAAAGGTTATAAAAACCCTTGTCAGACTCTCCAGATTCTGTGCTAACCTCTGGGAATACAAATAAAAACTGAAGAAAGACAATCCCACAGCAAAGAAGTTTACATTCTAATGGGCTAAGATAACTCACAAAGGGGAGTATTTTATGGGAGGAACTACCTGTAGTACAAACAATTCTGATTGGAGGAAGGAATCATAAGAATAGAGACATCTAAGAAAACTGCAGTAGAAGAGGAAAAAATCTAATGACTGAAGTAAGAAGGTAGAAGCAGGCAGGACTGGCCTCGGTACTTCCAGGAATGGAAGCTTAGTTTCCTCATCCATAAAATGCAGGACTCCAAGGTCTCCTCCAGGTCTAACTCTATGGTATCATGACTTAAAAGGAATGAATCTAATGTTGGGTGTAATTTGAGCTACCATTTGCTGAGACACTTTGGGGCAGTGAGAGTACCTTCTGAGCAGGGCTTTCTAATAACACAAGAGAGCAACACCCAAGGAACAGACAGAAGATCATGAGCACAAGGGAAGGGAAGGAAACACAACAGAACAAGATAAATGCATGAGGAATTGAAAAACAGGTATGCTATATGGGCGGGTATATAAGGCAGCAAGGTGGCATGATGGGTAGAGTGGGAAGCCTGGAGTTAAGAACACCTAAATTAAAATCTGGCCTCAGACACTTACTAGCTGTGTGACCCTGGGTGAGTCACGTCACCTTGCTTGCCTCAGTTTCCTCATCTCTAAAATGAAATGGAGAAATGGCAAACCTTTCCAGTATTTTTGCCAGGAAAAACCCAAAAGGGGTCACAAAGAATCAGACACAACTGAAAAATGGCTTAGAGACCACAAATATGCCATATCCTTGGTAAACCGGGCAAAATGGAAAAAGCAACAACAGAAGAGGAAGGAAATGAGTAAGGTGAGCCTGGGAACTGTGGCATTCTTGTCTGAATGTGGAAGGGCAACAAAAACTCGTGCTTATGTAACATCTAATCATTACAAAGGGCTCGCATAATTTTATCTTATTTGAACTTCACACTAACCCTGCAATTTAGGGAAAACAAGTATCATTCTCATTTTACAGATGGGGAAACTGAGACTCATACAACTTGAGTGATTTTCCCTCAGGCACACAACAAATGATTGGTAAATCTAAGACCAGTCTCCTAACTGCAAATTTAGTTTTCAGTTGGTGAGTACGTACAAATGGAACGCAGACCATGGGGTCTGTGGAAGTGAATCAGATAATAATTATCTGGGAAACTGTCAGTTCCAGAAAATTTCCTAGAAGCTCCACTTAGTGGCCTAGTTTTATGAAGAGGCCATACAACGCTGACAACAATCCTGTCTCTAGATTTGTGGAAGCCAACTTTCCTGTGCTGGTGAAAATGATGAATCCTAGGGACAAAAGACTTGGTCTGTCAACCTCACAGAGTTTAGTCTAAGAAAGACAAACTGCTTAGGTTGTAGCCGTTGTCTTATTTCTCTCAAACCAGGAAGCGTGCGTGCATGCGTGAGATCCTACATGCATGGGAGCTGTTGTTAAGAACTGTGCTTCCTAAGGAAGCCAGTCTACAAATGGACTGCTTTGGGGTTAGGCTGTACAGCTTACAAACCCTTCTAAAAGGGGCTGAAGTTACCCTGTCATCACTCACCTCAGGACAGCAGGATATAGATAGATAGGTAGATAATTGGATGTATGTATGTATGGATGGATGGATAGATAGATAGATGGATGGATGGATGGATGGATGGATGGATAGATAGATGGATAGATGGATAGATAGATACAAAGATAGATACATAGATACAGAGATAGAAAGATAGATAGATGATAGATAGATGGTAGATAAACACATAGATGATACAAAGATAGATGTGTATGTGTGTATATACATACATACATACATACATACATATATTTTCATATAGACAAAGTTATAGATGATGATACAGTTGATTTTACATATACAATGAGAGTTATAGATGATTATATAGGTATATTTGTATGTGTATAGATAGATAGATATAGATATACAGAAGAGAGAGTGAGTGAATGACAGATTATAAAGAAAGATCATTAAAATAGAAAATTAGTGACAGGGAATCGTCTTTTCTTGCCTTTCTTTCCCCAGACTCTACCACATAGATAACTCACATGTTCTGTGATTTCCTCAGTCTTAAATTCTCAGTATAAGAAAAGAATGCCTTTGACTGAGCAGGTAAGAGTCCATCTATGACTGAATAGGTAAGTCCTAAAAAAAATCCAAAAAAATCTTGTGGCCCAAAGAAGTTAAAAGGTTACAAAGAAAATAAGCTTGAGTAGAATTTGAATTCAGGTCTACTCCCATACTACTTAGGATTTGCATAGAGGAGGTGCTTGATTAATAAATAACTGTTGGATTGAAATACCTATTTTTTCTAATAGTGTCAAAATATCTCATAATTTTTTTTATTTTTATATATGGAATATCTAATTCAAAGGAGGCAAATAGAATATTAAGAATTTTTCATTTATTTATGATGGGTGGACTCAGTTAAATTAAAACAAAATCTATCAGTCTTTGCTAAATTCGGACAAACATCGTATACACTTGAATAAATCTTTAATGTTCACAGAATAAAAACATTCTCATCACACCTGAAAGGGAAATATTAGTGATTATTGAAATCGCCTATGGTTTCTTATTTTATTGTTGTTACTCTGCATGTGTGTTTTATCTGCTTCACAAAATGGAGAGGAAAAGAGGGGAGAGCAGAGGAGAAGGGAAGGAAGGGGAGAGGAGAGGAGGGAAGGGAAGGGAGATTGAAAGGGGGAGGATGAGAGAGAAGATGAAAGAGGGAGAGGGAGAGAGAGGCTCCAACAGATTTCTCTTTGTTATGCTAATTAACCCTTTTGAAAATATTGAGGAGTATAGAAGAGAATTTCCCCCCTCATTATGCTAGAGATTCAAATAGTAACACAAAAATTATATTTGTTCTACCATCAGATGTTTTAATACCGATATTTGAGAAAACATTTAATCTTCACATTTTGAGGTCACTTTGTATCAGATATTAAGTGTAACCTCATTAGAGGTGATCAAGCAACTTTGAAATCATGAATTTCAAATAATTGGTTTGTTTTCAGTGTAAGTCATTGCAACTAAACCCCTTTCCAGGCCTTTTCAAAAAGTCAAATTAAACAGGATTGTTTAGCAATAAAGGCCATGATTTCAGAACCCCATTCAGTGAAGTGTCCATTATATCATGTTTGACTCCTAATTATATTGCTTAGCACATAATTAAATTAGACAATTAAGAAAAATTGAAATAATGATTAGAATGTTCTTGAACTTGGACACATACTACGAATGAATAACAAAAAAAAAAGAGAGAGAGAACATTTGGCAAACATTTCATATGAGCTAGACACTGTGTTAAGCGCTAGAATATTTATAAAAGTTCCATAGCTTTGCGCTCTGGGAATTTATATTCTTATAGTGAAAGATAACACAAAAAATCAGTAGTGGACAAGGAAGGGTATCTTGACCTGGGGATTCATAGAGATGGCGAGTAGAGAAATAGTTCGTATGGGTTAAGGAATTAAAATACACATTGTTACTAGGACAGAGACAAGGTCAAACACCAATAAAAGAAAAGCCCAAAATAACTAATCTGGGTTTTCTCTATGCCAAGAAAGTGCCTCTTAACACATTAAGATAGAATAGTTCATGAAATAATCTAATTATTCCAATCCTTCAGAATATATAGGGTTTTTATAAGGGATAAGAAAGTTGACCATATCCAAAATAAAGGTTTTCTCCAAGTTCCAGTGGCATGAGGAGCCAGTAATAAAAATTATGATGATAATAGTAATAATAACATTAATATGATTTACTATATGCCAGATATTGTGCTAATCACTTCACAATTATTTATTTGATCGTCACAACAACCCTGGGAGGTGGGCAGTATTATTAACCACATTTTACAGTTGAGAAAATTGAGGCAGACAGAAGTTAATTGATTGACCCAGATTCAGACAGTTAGTAAGTGAGAGAGGCTAGATTTGAACCCAGATCTTCCTAACTCCAGGCCTAGTGCTCTGTCTGTTTTGCAATCTAGATACTAGTATGAAGTTACTAGAAACGTAAAGGATGCAACGGAGCTTGGCCACCACAGAAGAAAGCATCTGACTCTTCATGACACCATTTGGTGTTTTCTTAATTGATTGGTTCGCCATTTCCTTCTCCAGCTCATTTAATACATCAGGAACTGATCCAAACAAGATTAAGTGACTTGCTCAGGATCACACAGCTAGTAAATGGCAAGCCAGATTTGAACTGAGGAAGATGAGTCTTCCTGACTTTGCTGTCCAAAAAATGCAACTTTAGGCTTCTTCACTTAAAGTTGTCCTACATTAAATATCCATTAAAAGCTTAGTTCTGTACTATATTGGGGACTTTCCTAACCTGCGTTCCTAGAGTTCTCAAAGAGAAATGGTGCCTGTCAAAAGTCTGAAGACAGGTCAAGTATAAGGAGCCACATTGCAAAGGAAAATTAGTATACTAAGGAGGTCTAATTGCTAGTGTTGGCTTCAGGCTTGAAGATATTTAGCTGGACCAGTGGGGTATCATCCTGTCATATAAGGAAAGTAATTGTTGGAATTCTTATAATGGGAGTTTCAATGGTTTCTTGAATCACATGCTCCTTCAAAAAGGCTGTTAGGCTCTCATCCTTGCTTGATGTCTAGGTGAAAAATTTCTAGAGGAAAGAATGTGTTTATCATTTTACTTTCACAATATGTTTCTAAAATATAGCTTGTTCTCTCTCTCCACAGTAGAGCACTATGGGTGTAGCCTAAGATGTGGGTCCTGGGAGTGACTAATGCAGGGAGTGTGACTAGAGGCCTTTTTCAGTTCTGTTGACAAGATTCTCAGAACAAAGAATAAGGAAGAATTGTAATTAGAATTTTTTTCTATTCTTTATTTCTACTCTTATGGTCCAAATGTGTTAACTTGTCTTCCTAGCTGGATGACCCAAGTCAGTTTGACCTACTCACCAGCCCAACAGTTAGTTACTATTCACTATGTACCTGGATCATCATAATATCCTCTGAAGCAGGCTTACTATTTCTACTCTGTCCTTTCTCTAAGACTTCCTCCATATCATGACTAGATTCATGTTCCAAAAAGCAGGGCTGTTCTCATATTCACTTCTCTGTCAAAAAGTTCTTTGAAAGCTCCCTTAGACCCTATCAAATACATTCCAAACTCCATAGCTGGACACTCACAGCCCTAAATAATCTGTCACCTTAACATTATTCCTTACATAAACATCATGTCTCAGCCTAAGAAGGTCACAAGCTGCATACCCTATGTGTCGTTTTTGGTTTTTGTTTTGATTTTTTTTTTGCTATCCTTCTTTCAGAGCATTGATGCTCAAATTCTTCCCTATTTCTGGAATTCTCTCTCCATCTCTCTACTCATCATATAGAGTTTAGATTAAATGTGACCTATATTATATGAAACCTGCTTGATTTCTTTTGCTTTTAACCTCCAGCCCATTTTTTTGGTTTGTTTTTTTAAAGATCATACAAACCTTTGGCACTCTTGTGAAGCCTATGGATGTGTTCTATTTTTTTAAATTCAAAATTGAAAGAAATGCCAAATTTCAATTAGAGGTTGGTGAAAATAAAGGCTTTCTTTTCTTATCCTTGTTGTTGTGCCTCTTAAAAATTATAGATCCCTTGGTTGTCTAGGGCCTTTGTATAGCATTTTCCCATGAAATTTGAAGTGAAAGGACCTGAATTTAAATGCTGGCTTTGTGTGACCTTAAACAAGTCACACAAAACCCTTACTCCTCAGAGTTTTCTCATAAGTGAAATGGGGAAGGTAAGATAGAATAGATGACCTCTGAGGTTCCTTCTAGATCTATGATCCTTTGGACCTCTCCTCTATAATTACGTATTACAATTTTTAAATATTTTATTGGTGTATTTCATCTTTACCACAGTCATTTCATACCCCATTCCCCATCTCAAGAAAGCCTCCCCTCTTCTGACAAAGAAAAACAATTGTTTTTTTTTAATCTGATATGATTGTATCTGAAAATGTATTCAATATTTTGTCCTAGCAGTATCTCATTCCTCTGCTATGAAGAATAGTATCTGTTCTTGCAACCTTCACCATTTTTTCATTTTAACCTAGAGTTCAACTTCCCTTCCATGCTTTTTTTTCCTTTATAGAGTCGTAGTCACTCTGTATATTGTTCTTTTGGTTCTGCTCATTTCTATTTCATTCTGAATCAGTTCATATACATCATCCATTGTTTCTCTGAATTATTCATGTTCATCTTCTCAATTGTGTCTCATTCTCAAATGACCATATGGACCACAGCACTCCAGGCTCTTCTCTCCTCCACTCTCTCTCAAAGTCTGTCGAAATTCACATTCATTCCTTCATGACACTATCTATCCATCTCATGTTCTATCTTCCCCTTTTCCTTTTTCCTTCAATCTTTCCCAACATCAGGGACTTTTCCAAAGAGTCTTGTCTTCTTGTTATGCAGCTAAAGTATTTAGGCTTCAACTTAAGTATTTGACCTTCTAGTGAATAACCTGAATTAATTGGTCTAAATATTGACTGATTTGATCTCCTTGCTATTAAATGATTCTCAAAAGTTCTCTCCAGTACCACAATTCAAAAGCATTGAATCTGCACAATCCAGCTTTCATTATAATCCAAGTCTCACAGCCCTACATTGATACTGGAAAAGCAATAGCTTTGACTACAGGGACCTTTCCTATCAAGTATTATTTGGATCACAGATATCTCTGTGCACGTATCTTCTAAACAGATTTTAAATTCCTAAGGTCAGGGACTATGTCTTATTTAATGTTTGTAGTAATACTCTGAGGCTCCTCAGGATCTATAGGTCACTCTGGCTTGTCAAAAGGTTATGCAAAGAGAATATAAGCTCTGGCAGGTTTTACAAGCCTAGAAAGTTTTTTGTATTTGTCCCTGGCAAAAGATTGAGTCTGTTTTCCAAGGAACAGCCCATCTAAAGGCAGAGAGCTTGGAGAATGCTGTTGCATTCCTCTGACTTAGTCAAACCATGTTCTTAATGCTGTGCATGTAGTAAGTAGGTACTGAATGAATGTGAATGCTCCCTCTTCACCTACGCCTCCCTCTATTCATACTTGCTACAGAGAATGATTTTAACTTTCATAAATTTCCCCTCCCCCAGAAACTCTCTCTGCCATCCTGTAACAATAGCTGATATTAATATTTAGGAAATCCTCTAGACTAAAGGCATCACTCTTCCCTCCCTCCTTGCATTTGGACCAAAGCCCAGAAGACATAGGTTGTAACCTAAACTTTTCTATGTGATTTGGCACAACTCACATCTTCTGTCTGGACCACAAATCGGTAAAATGAGGTATTTGGACCACATTATTTTAAAAATTCCTTCAGCCTCTAAATCATGTGAACCATATCTCAGAGCAAAATCATCAAATAATTCCAATATCAGAACACTAAAGAAGCACAGGGAAGCTAGGTGCCACAGTGGCTAGAGCACTAGACCTGGAGTCAGGAAGATTTGAGTTCAAATCCAGCCTCAGACCCATACTAGCTGTGTGAACCCCGGCAAATCATTAAAACCTGTTTGCCTCAGTTTCCTCATCTGTAAAATGATCTGGAGAAGGAAAAGGCAATTTATTCTAATATCTTCTTCAAGGAAATCCAAAATGGTATCATGAAGAGTCATCCTGAAATGACTCAACAACAGCAACAAAGGAGTACAACATGGGAGAAATAATTTTTAGTGATAGTCGCTAACACTTATAAAGCACGTCAATCACAACAATCCTGCAGGGATGATGAGAAAAATATTATGCCCATTTTACAAATGAGGGACATGAAGGTCAGAAAAATGAAGTGACTTTTTCCAAAGTCATATGCTTAGTAGGGGGCAGAGCTGGCACCAGAATCCAGGTGTTCTGGTACTCTATCCAATGGGCTTTCTACTATATTGCGCTGCTTCTCCTAATCAGGATGATGGGGTGCTTCTAAGGGAGGACAAATCTGGAAAGGTCTCCAAGAGGTTGGGAAGCAGCATTGAGACACTAAATAGTGATGATATTGAAAATGGGTACCAGTAATCAAATTGGGAAGGAAGAGATTACAAAACAAGCTTGTCTTATTCAGTAACATAAACAAAGATCAAAGTGCCTGCTCCCAAAAAACCAAAATGGTAGAAACTCAATTTGACTAACATTAGATAAAGGCCAATGAATTGAACATTTGATTTTAATTAAAAATGGTTTATATAAAAGAATTAAATAATGCATATGTTCCCCATTAAATCAGTTTGGAGATAAGGTTTATGATAAAAAATAACCTCATGATCAGTGCAATAATAGCAGAATTTTTCTAAGTTAATATGACAGAATAGATAAGCTAATGACATAAAGTTGGATTTTCTTACATAATCAGATGAAAGTAAGTATTTAAAGCAAAGTAACTTTACTTCGGATATTAACATGGAAGATTCTTTGGCCTCTATTTTTTAGCATTAGTTTTATGCTTCCAACTCAAAATAACATCTACAAATAAGGAGTTGAGATTAACTGAGACGTGAATTAGAATTGTCCTCTCCTACACTTATATTTTCTTCTTGTTCTTAGATGAATAGTTTTTCCTCTGCCTCAGCTTTCATCAAAATCTCTGAAACTCCTTCATTTACAGAAATTTTGTCTTTGATTCTTCATATCTTGCTTGTGAGCAAATTCGCATTTAAAATGAGGAAAAATAACCTCAAGGTCCCATCCAGAACTAGAAATAACATATAGTCTGTATTCCCAAAAATTTTAAAGTTTTGGGCCCTTTCTTTTTATAGTAAAAGTATTCCGTCATTTATTGAGAAGCTAAATTATCACAAAATGAAAGTAATTCTTCTACCCTTTAGATTTTTATCAGCCAATCCCATGTTTATTACCTGAATGTTTCCAAAAATGATCAGTGAATTGGAAAGACCTCAGGTGCAAAGCAGAGCATTTTTCCCCCTCAAAAAAAAAAAAAAAAAGAGTAGAATTGGACCAAATTTGACTGGTTTAGGCAACTACTGGGTGACACTATTTCTCTACCAGTGCAGACTGACATCATTAACTTAGTCTTAGAAAGTTGTCTAGAGAGCATGAGAAGTTATGTGACTTGCTCACAATCATACTGTAAGGAAATAAAAGGAAATAAGTATGGGGAAAAAAAGCACTTAGAAGGATACCAAAGCATAATCCCTAGAACTGATGGTCACTGGATAGTATTCTCACTTCTAGTACAGAAGACTTCATTATTCAAATGTGTCCTGAGTGATGGCTGTGTCTTACAAAGAAAGAATTGCTTTTTGTAGATGTTATGTCCATAGGAAGAAAGAGAATTTAAAATACCAGCAGGGTGGGAGGGGAGGGAGTTAGGAGAGTCAGTCAGCCTGGAGTTAGGAATTAAGGTCCTGTATGTGAAGGATTTGTTTTTGTTTTCTTTTTTTTTTAATATCTGATAGATTTATCTGTTAGATTGCAATCTATTAGACTCTGTACTGAGTTTTTCATAATTTTGTGTGACATCTTTTCCAATCATCTCTATACCTGACACGTCCCAAGTGTGACAAGAACCTTTATCTTCTTTAATGTTTTGCAGGATTCACTCTAAAGGAGCAAGAGCTTAAAAAACTCTAACTCTTTCCACATGTAAATTACCCTGGGAAAATCAAGTCTGCCTAAATATTTCCCTATTAAGACACTGGAGCCCAGATGTTGTTCAATGGAATTGAAACTATTTTTCATAGCAAGTAAATCACTTAAAATCTATAACTCTGATGCCTATTACCTTTCAGAATGAAATGGGTTATACTTTGAATGAAATGTCTGAAAGAGATGATTTAAAGGAAAAGAACAAATGGGAAACATTATCGAATCCATTTAATGATGCTTGTGACGTGTGCATACTTACTGGCTTGATGTCATTGAGGGCTCTTGGTGTTAAGGATAACAAGAGTCAGAGAAGGTAGTTCAGATTTTAGGGCCAGAGTTGTTTAGTCATTCTCAGTCACGTCTGATTCTTCATGACCCCTTTTGGAGGGGTTTCGTGGACAAGACTTTGGAGTAGTTTGTCATTTCCTTCTCAAATTCATTTTATAGATGAGGAAACTTACACAAACAGGGTTAAGTGACTTGCCCAGAGTCACACATCTAGTAAGTGTCCGAGGCCAGATGTAAACTCAGGTCTTCCTGATTCCAGGCCCAGCAGCAGTGCCTGAAGGACCAGTACAGAATGTATAAACTGAATATAATTTTTATAGTTCAGTAATTTTGGAAGATCATAGATATAGAGAGGAAGGGGGCATTAGAACTCATCTACTCTACATTCCTCATTTTACAGATGAGGAAGCAGAGGGCTAGAGAGGATAAATGGATGTTCTGAGACCACAGAGGTGACACACAGAAGAGCTTGGTTTCAAAGCAGGATCTTCCAGTTCCAAAACTGATACTCTCTCATGAACTTTACCCCTGAATTACATTTGAATTATTAGGAAAGATTCTTACTAAATCATTACTAACATCACACACACACACACACACACACACACACACACACACACACACACATACACACACGCTGATGCAGTCAATGTATAACAAAAAAAGGCTTTGAAATTGAAGTTGACACCTGTGTTTGAAGTTAGGTCTATGTGACCTTGAACAAGTCCTCAAACCATTATGAATATCATTTCCCCTTCTCTATAAAAATAAGGGGATTAGGGATGGGGTTGGAGCCTAGATTCTATTCAATCCAATTCAACAGGCATTTATTAAGAACTGTGTATTTAATTATTACACACTCATTAACTGCCAGGAATTTGACATTTGGTATACAAAGGCAAAATACAGCGATGAGTTTTATGCTTCTCCGCATTGAGAGATAGAGGATTTATGCTATTTTTTCGTCTTTGTGGTCAGGGTAAAAGAATAAGGGCACAGTTGCTTTTTCTTAAATGGTACATATGACAAGAGAGAAAGTGGGCCATAATGGATAGGGAGCTGGCATTGGAGTCAGACAGATAAGGGTTTCAAATCCTTTCTGTGACACTTACCAGCTGTGTGGCCATGGGCTAATCCCATAAGCTTTCAGTGTCTTAAGTGTCTAAGGAAATAAGAGATGATACAAAGAAGAAGCTAACCTGCATGGTCAGCTTGGAGAGAGACAGGGAGAGAGACAGAGACAGAGACAGAGAGACAGAGATGGAAAGATGGATAGGCGGATGGATAGATTGATGCTTTTTTTGACTATGTGGTACTGCTACAGATTAAAAGAAGTTTGAATGTAAATACTTTAAAGAATGATTGGGGGGGGGGGGCGGAGCCAAGACGGCGGCGTAGCAGCAGCAACATATCACAGCTCTCACATAGCCACCCCAAAATACCCATGAAATAGGACTCTAAACCAATCCTAGAACTCCAAAATGCACACAAAGATACTTCCCACTAAAGTCAGCTCGGCTTATCAGCACTGTGAACTGAAACCAGCCTGGCCTGAAGCCGCGGTTGTGCCCCGGGGGCGGCGGGATGGGAGGAGCGGAGGAGCCTCTCAGGTGAGCTCCTTAGCACCAACTGCGAGTGGGGATTGCGAAAGGGGGAAATAAGCAGTCCGGCCAAAAGGCCTCCAGAGCGGAAAAGCGAAAGGCAGAGGTTTTCCACCCGCCTCCATGTTCTAGCTTCCCACCCGCGGCCTGCAGACAGCAGGGGGACTTAGCGATTGTTCTCAGGCCAGTGCTCTCACGTTGAGTGACCTGGATCCAGATCGCCGTCTTGGGCCACAGTCTTGGAGTCTTCATTATCCAGTCAGCTGTAAGTAATTAGGAAGAGTCCCAGCATCTTCCTGAGAGCTATGGCAGCTGGGAGGACCCCAGCGATTTGGGAGAGAGCTTTCCCTTCTGGAAGCAGAGCCCCACAGAGATTTAAAAAAAAAATCACTGTCTGAAAAACCATGAGTAAGAATAAGCATAAGAAGCAAAGTAAGAACAGCTCCCAAACCCTATATTCCTTCTTTGGGGAAAAGAAGGATCATGGGAGACAGAGGGAGGAGGAGAGCGCAGCCAGAGCACCCCCACCAGGGGCCTCCAATAAACATGAAGAATGCCTTAAAGCTAGAGATGGGCTGAAG
>CM053591.1:21902693-21919156 GCA_028646515.1 Pseudochirops corinnae | reverse complement strand
AAGATATACAGGCACTGGGATAGGGAGATCCATCTTGCTCTACCAGAAAGTCAGAAGGAGGATGAGGGAGGATATAGGAGAGAGCAGATTGGAGGAAGGGGTATACAGTGGGATCACCATTTTGCAGTGGTGGGTAGGGGAAAGACAGGAGAAAATTTGTAACTCAAAATCTTGTGGAAATCAATGATGTAAACTAAAAATAAATAAAAGTTAATTACAAAAAAAAAAAGAAATGATGCAGAGAATGGCCTCTTTACATAGTCAAAAAAAAATCAGTCTAGTAGGGGAAGACTCTGTTTGTTAGATGGAAGAGGTTTTTTAATTCTCAATCACCGCCTCAAAATGATGCTTAGCCTTTTCCCAGTTCTTGTTAGTATCACTCCCTCCAACTTATTTTGCATATATGTTATATTCACTTATCTCTATATGTGTTTCATCCCAATAAAATATAAGCCACATGATGGCTTTGACTCTCATTTTTGCCTTTATAACTTCATCACCTAGTATAGTATCTGGTATATAATAAGAAATTAAAATAAGTGTTTGTTGAATGAATGAAATTGAAATTCTAAGCAGACTTTAATCTCAGTAACAAATAAGATTGTATGTCATTAAGACCTCTTTTCTGGAGCACTACGAGATTTCACCCAAACCCAGGAGGCCACTTTATCTGACACAGGCCTGTTCTAGGAAGCATTATATCCTTATGACTTGTCTCTGGGGAGAAAAGGAGTAATTTCACATCCGGAAAGAGCGCCTAAATCTTTGTGGTTCTAACCTTTGGCTGTTATCACTTCTGCCCCAGGTGAAAGAGTGCATGTTAGAGGCTGAAGGTATACAGGGCAAAGTTTCGCAGCTCTTGTCATGTACTTAATTCATCACAGGGAGAGGTAGAAAGGGCAGTGCCTATTTAGTGGGAGAAATTCCCTAAATATTGGAACAAAAGGGAACTTAAGCATAGCAGGACTATTCCCATGTGGTTTCAGTTGACTACTTAAACATTAAGGCGAGGTTTTCCTACATTATAAAGAAATGAAAGCTACAACCTTTTCAGATTTATTTGTGAAGTGACCTCCCAGATCAATACATTTATGTGTGAAATGACAGAGTTCACCAATGAAGCCAGTAAATCTATATGAATGCAATTAAAAATGAATAAGCTACAGCATAGAACTACATGTGTGCTACAGAGAAGCTGAGGAGGTTAAAGGACAATTTCTAACGTATATTATAAAGCCTTCTTTGGCAACAGTAATATTTCTACAAGTCTTGAAAAAAATGTTACTCTTTAAACTTGTGTTAAAATACCAGAAACTTAACCCATGAATAGAAGAATAGACCTCCCTTTTCAGTACTAAAGAATCTGAAGTGGAAGGGGGGATGTTTGGAATTGTTTGTTTTTCCCACTAAAACTATGTTTCATTTTATGTTTTAATAATGATTTAAATCCTATATTAATAAACATATAATCAAATATGATATTATTAATATATTATACAAATATGCTTTTTATATTATATTTTACATAAATTTTGTATACTATATATTCAATATACAATTTTGTTCCTACTAAATTGGAAAGCTGTTATTTTACCTTGAAAAAACGTAGACCTCTTGAAGTTTGTCTCTGCATAGTTTTTACTTAGTGGGGTGCTGGCACTCTCTTATTGTTTGCTCTTCATTCTGGAAGAGGACTGTGATATCAGAAAGGTGATGCTATGACTTGCAAGTGACCTAGATGTAAGTGAGGCAGAATTGTGCAAAGTCACCACTCTCACTCCTCCAGAGTCACCTGAGATCAGAACCACTGGAGATGGCCACAGACACAGTGGGACCTTGGCCTTTTTCAGCCAAGATCTTTCCCAGGTCTCAATTTGTCTGAGGCAACAATTATTATTATTATTATTTTGCTTTTTGGAGGTGGGAAAGCTGGGTAATTGGGATTAAGTGACTTGCCCAAGGTCACATGGCTAGTCAGTGTCTGAGGTTGGATTTGAACTCAGGTCCTCCTGACTCCAGGTCTGGTGCTCTATTCACTTCACCACCTAGCTGCCCTAAGGCAACAGTTGTTTAGTGATCAAGACTAAGTAAGAAACGAGGTGGAGAATGCCTCTGTGCAATAGATACTTACATAAATACATTTTCTTGGAAAATCTGAAAGTAGCTCTTCTCAAAGGTTGAGCTGACAACCCATTCTCATATAATTATGCCTAAATATATTCTTACAGTGTCCTCCTTAGTTAAGCAAATGAGCTGGAGAAACAAGGCCAGAGAAACAGATTAAGGAATAATTTCTCTTGTGAACAATACCTTCTTTACCTATATTAAACTAATGCAGAATTGGAACATAATTACAAATAGGATTTTAAAAAAATTACAGAACTGTTTTTATAGGCAGCTTAGCCTAAGAATTTATATCAAAATAGAGAGTTAAACCTCCTAGAACAAAAAGACTTGGGGAAAAAGAGAGGGAGATTAATTAGGGCCACTTATTGCAGCATTTGGAATGAGGGCTTCCTGAGAGTGGTGAGTTTAAAAATCAGGATACAATTTCTCTTATTCATTTTAGTTACTTCATTTGATTGCAAAAGTTCTTCCAAATAAGTGATTATGGAATAACTGTGGGGGAGGACTTCTGGGCTGGATTTTGGGGTGAAAGTGAAAGAAAGGAACAATTAACACCCACAAGATATGAAGCCAATTGTTATGGACATGAACCATTTCAGGGAATTTGCATTTTAAATCTCTTGACCTGTGCCAAGAGAATGACCTTGAGTTGGTCTGTCAAGTCAATCATCTAGTTAATTAACATTTATTAAGTGCCTACTCTGTGCTAAGCACTCTGCTGTGCACTGGGGATACAAAAAGAGACGAAAGACAGTTTCAAGGAACTCAAAATCTAGTAAGTTAGACACTAAGTAAACATGTTTTAATGGAAAAGGAACGAAGACATCTTGTGAAAATATTAAAGCCATCATGTGGTTTTTGGATTTGAAGGGATATATATATATATATATATTTAATAAAACACATTGGCTGTAAACAGAAAAGAAAAATGTGTGGTCATAAAAAATATTTTAGTAGTAATTTTACATAATGTCAGATGGGATTGTAAACATTTTTGTTTGTATTAACATATTGGTAGATGCATAAATGACAATTGTGCCTGAAAATAGGAAATAATGTGTTTTTCAAAAGAATTGTTAAAATCATTTAATTAAGAACCAATTAAAAAACAAAAGCTGACAGGAATGAACAGGATAAATTACTAGTTATTCCCCAGTTCCAGGTAACACTTTATTTTTCCATGGTAATTATATTTAAATGCATCAAAAGCACTAAATCAGGATCAACAGCTTTATGAATGTGTTTATGGCTTCCTCCTTTGGGATTATATATGTAAATGCAACTAAGATTCTTTGGGGGAGGGGAAATAAAGTTGTACCAAACATCTATAGCTCATGTCATCTCTAAAGTATCATTATCCCAACACTCATTCCCACTGAGAGGTCATGTTTTTAAAGCTAGACTGATCCCTCTCCCTTTTCAAGGCTCCGGTGCATCCCTGGGGACTAGGGGCGGCTTTCTCTAATAATATCAGTTTATACCTCTATTCCAGGGAATTTACCCCCAACCCCAGACCATTAGCCTCCAGTGATTAGTGCCTAGACTCCGTGCATCATTAACACTAATCATTTATTACAAGGGGACATTTACTTCAAATACATCACAAGAACAGAAGTAAACACATCCCCTGGAATACATGGTGTGTGTTGGGGTGGAATACATGCTCCCATATAGCACCTTAGTCCCTGAAGAGAATGAATGGTTTCCACATAGAATTCCTCTCAACAAGTTTATGTCCAAATGTATTATGGAATAACCTAGAATTCATACTATGGGGGTCGGCAGGGGAAGGAAGTCTAAGATAGATTTTCAAAAGATTTTCTTTATAGTCAGCTGAAAACAAAAGTGGGGTGATACAAGCATCTAAATCTGGAATTCCCAGTGGCTCACTCTCTTGGTCTTTCAAGGATCACAAAGTCTTAGCCACCTAAAATAAGAAAGGATAAATGCAAAGACACAGAATAACAAAGGTCATATTTGCCTTACAGTGGAAGAGCCCCAGGCCTTTCCTCTTACAACATAGTTTCACTGTAATTGTGATGGTAATAAGAATTTGAAGAACTTCCCTGCCCCTTAATAAGCCCAGTGGAATTTGAAGACCTTCCCTGCTTTGAAAGTAAACTTTGGGGTGGCTAGGTTGCATGGTGAATAGAGCACTTGTCCTGGAGTCAGGAGAACCTGAGTTCAAATGCGGCCTCAGACACTTAACACTTACCAGCCATGTGACCTTGGGCAAGTCACCTAACCCCAATTGCCCCACTTTTCCCCCTCCAAAAGGAAAAAAGCCCAGTAAACTCTGCCCCCTAACAGGCTGAATGTAGTCACATGGAGTCTGTGATGGGAGGACTTTGCTGAAGGATGCAGCAGAGCCCACAGGAAGTTGGGAGTCAGAGCTAGAGAGACAGTGGGAGAGAGAGGAGCTCAGGCAAGAAGTTAGTCAGGTTTGTGAGTAAATATTGATCTTGTATTGGTTTGTAGGATGCTGTGGCTCTCTGTGTTATGGCTTATTAATTTCTTTGCCAAGATGATGGAAAAGGCTAACTGGTTTTGGGATTTGGTTTTCTGGTGTCTAAATACATGTTTCAGTTCTGTCCTCTATATGGAGAGTTTGTTATATTTCTTGATCGAGCACTACACAAGAATATTTGTGGTCACAGTTGGTATATTTATTGTGGGTGTTATAAATATTGCATTGGCACTACAGTAATAAAAGATACAACCAAGCAAAATACAAGCCCTGGTTGCTTGGTGACTTTTCAAAGAACCCTCATTCTGGTTATATACCCTATTAAAAATCCTCTTCACCAAGTAGTTAGCAGACTATTCCTGTCCATGTCAGATTGCATCAGCTGGATATGCTATATATACTCATTAGGACTGGATTCATTGGTCAATTCTATGTACACATCTGTAATCTTTCTCTTTTCCACTTCTCCCATTGCCCTTCTGTTTTCCTTTGGATGGTTTCAAGAACAGATGTTCAGTTGGTGGTGGCAATGTGATCCATGCAGACTTCCCTGCCCTCTAGGCTAGTGACAATGGGCATGATAGGGTACATGGTGAAAGTGGCTTGTTCTCATCAATTTTGACATGAGTTATCTTTGAGAGTCATAATATTATAACATTTAGAACTAGGAAGGACCATTGATGTCATTTAGTCACTTATTTTACAGATATAAAACTGAGAGGTAAAAAGGTGTCTCATTCAATGTGAAGGTCAAATAGGCAGAGAGGGCAGATATAATTCCAAATCAAGAGTTCTTTCCACCATAATAGAGCTCTATTTTTTCAAGTAAATTAAAATGGTCCTTTTTTCCCCCATCGAATATATTTCTGATTACTTTCTTTACATATTTGGATTCTTGTGACAAATATTGAAACTTTGCCTGAACTTCCTATGATTGTCAGGTTTCAGTCAGATAATGAGTTCAGCTACAAAGGAGACATTATACTTATCACCACTTAATAGATACTGAAAAATGAAAAGGATCTGTTTCTGTAAAAATCCATTGCTTTTATTAGAATAGTTAATTCTAGTGTAATTGTTAAAGGTATATGGCTAAGCAAAATAAACATAGAAGATGTTTCCATTCAAATTGTGCATCCGGGGTATGTTTGGAATCGAGTGCATTTTATATTCTTATCTACCTCATGAACAATCGCGTTTATGCATTATTACCAACTAGGTAATAATGCATATACGTATACACTAATATAATATGCATATAGGATACTTCATATAGGTACATATAATATATGTAAATATAGGTGTACCAACAAATTACACACAGTCATGTATATATAAATTATATTCCTGTATATTATATGTTCATATATATTATATTCATGTATATTATATATTCATGTATAGGAATATATAAATATATACACACATGCATAACTGTAGAAGATGAAAGATAATATAACAATGCATTCAATTCACATAACAGTACAATTTATATACATGTAGAGCTATGTGTGAGCAGCTAGGTGACACAGTGGAGAGAATGCCAGGCCTAGAGTCAGGAAGAACTGAGTTCAAATCTGGCTTCAGACATTTATTAGCTTTGTGACTCTAGGCAAGTCATTTAACCCTGTTTTCTTTTTCTTCTTTAATCTGTACGATGAGCTTGAGAAGGAAATGACAAACCACTCTGGTATCTTTGCCAAGAAAATTCCAAAAGGCGACATGAAGAGCTAGACATAACTGAAAATGACTAAACGATGACAAAAACAGGCATGTGTGTATGTGTGTAGATAGGCATGTAAGTGTGCATGCATGTATACATGCATATACACACACATACATACGTGCATCATTTCAAAGAGATGCTAATAGAAGGCCATTTTTCTTTGCTCTAAGGACTGGAGCCCTGATAGTGGATCATCCAGTAAATCACATAGAAATATTTTCTAATTATCTTGTTTAAGAGAGTAATGGTTGCTACTAATGAGAAAGCTTTAACTACACCAAGCAACAAGTCACCAGTCTGAGGATTTTTTCTTTAACCTCCTCTGCTTTTTGTGATGAGCTATGCAGGTGTCTGTCATCCAAAGGATCTCTTTCTCATTCTCTCTCTCCTTGATGTCCAAGGTAACAGAAAAATGGAACTGATGAAAGAATGTTTCTCAGCTTTGACTCTGTTTGCAGGGGATGAATTTAGCAATCTAGGGATGGATAATCTAGTGAATGAAATACTAATTCTTCATTTATAAGATTCCCCTTCCCTCAACACCACTTCATTTTAAAATCTTTAAAGTGTAAGGATTTAAAATTTTCCGTCTCCATTTATAATAGTTTGGATTTTTAGAATGCCTAAACATAATTGGTCCAGCTCTTTCAGTGGAAGATCTATAATTCCATGGAGACAATTACTTTTCCTTTCTCTGAAAGTACAGGTTCATTCAGGTCAGCGATAAAAGACTCATCAGTTCACGTTATTGCTACAGCATCTTCCCTTTCTAACTTCTTTAAAAAAAATATATACCTTATAAAGCCACCTGCCAACACAGATATTTCATATGCTTGACAGTCATCTAATTTGCCAAAAATGTGCAACAATGAAATGTCATGTTTGTAATCCTGTATGAAGGAGAGTCAGCAAGTGGGGTTTAGACACTCCACTCTACTAACATTTCAAGTCCTTATTAAGGATTTAACCAGACAATTCACTGAATTGTATAATTTAGACAGAAGGAATTTTGAACATTATGCTTGAATTTAATGTCTTTAATTCTCTTCTCTGCACTCACAAAAAGTTTGCTATAACGTGAAAAAAAGTTTCTCTGAATTATTTCTTCAATCTGCAACTAAATGTGGACAGAATATAAAATTATTTCCCATAATTAGCAGTTTATTCATTTGTCTATTTTTCCTGTAACTTAAAAAATAACCAATATATGGGGAGTCTGCTTAATTCTGTCTCCATGTTACTTTATGTAATCCTTCTAACTGGTGTTATGTGAAATAGTTCCATTTTGTTAAGTAAATTAAAAAGATCCTTTTCCTTCCCACCCCCTACCCCAGGCATATTTCTAATTATTATTATTATTATTTTACATATTCGGGTGTCTATCAATGCAGGTTGGCATCTTCTCTGAAACTTAAAGTCTTAGAAAGTTTGACAGAGCTCAATGAAGCTGAATGACTTGTCCATCATAACATAGCCAGTGTATATCAGAGAATGGATTTTAATCCAAGCCTTTCTGGCCTCAAGTCTAGTTCTCTATTCACTATATTATGATACTCCTTAGAATCTTAGAGATAAACACTATGTATTAATTCTCATTTTAAATGCTTACATTTCCTATTCACTTAAGAACCAGAGGAAGACAGCATTTATGTAGACTTTCTGTAGAGATTTATAAAACATTGACACAAATCACAAAATATAAAAGCCTCACACTCTGCATAACTACCCAAACCAATGACATAATGAAGCCATCAACATATTAGACATCAGAGCCCACATTTTGTAGGAAGAGACGTTAGAGGACAACTGGGGATAAAGATATGAACTAGGACTGTGACTTCATTGGTTTTGGGAACTCCCAGATGAATAAACTTCTATCAATAAAGCTTGGCATTTTCTCTTCAGCTTATAATCTTAGGGAGTCGTCTAGGACATGGAAAGGTTAAACAACTTATCCAAAATGGCACAGCCAGTATATATCAGCAACTGTATTTGAACTCAAGTCTTCTCAAGTGGGAGACCTTCTCTCTTCCCACTATACTATGGTACTTCTTGGACAGAGATTCTTAACCTATGGTCCATAGAACTTCTAGAGATCTGTGGATAGTTTTCAGGATGTTACATCGATTTGGATGGAAAAAGCATTACATCTTTATTTTCAAAAATCTCTAACTGCAATTTAACATTTCCTGCATTAGAATTTTTTTAAAAGAAAATATTCTGTAAGGGGATCTCTAGACTGCCAAAAGTTTCCATTGCACAACACACACACATGGACACGGACACACAGACACAGACACGGACACAGACATGTGCACACACAGACACGCACACACAGACAGGTGCACATGGACACAAACTAAATGATCTCTAAAGGCCCTTCTAGTACAGACATCCTCAACTTAATTGATACTAATGACATATATAGACACATAAATCCTGAAGTAGAATTCAATAAAATACTATAAGAGTTTCAAGAAAGATGCTGTGGAGTCATAGGAGACAATATGAAAGTGGAAGGGTATTAAGATAGATGGAAAGAAAGATAGGTAGGTATAGAAATAGAACAATAAAATATTAAGTGTTTACTCTGTGCAGAGAGTACTTGGTACTAGGGATATAAGTACAAGTAAGGTAATTCCTGCCCTCAAAAAGTTTACATTCTAATGGAAGAAGAAACACATAAAGGAGAGCTGAAGAGGGTGGAGACAACTGATGAAGTTGTATAATGGAGAAGTCTGGACAAGACAGGGGAATAACTAAACCGTGGGTATCAGGACAGTGGATTTCAAGGCTCCTGTGAGGAGGAGGTGGTGAAGAGGACTGTAGTGGAGTTGGCATTGCATAGGTTTGACTGGGAAGCAATGTGGAAGTGGGAAATTGGGAAAAATAAGAGAAATGTTTCATGGAGATCGTGACTTTTTTTCTTTTTTTTTTTTAACAGAATTTTGATAGGTGAATTTGAAAGAGAAGGACTTTCTAAAGGGAAGAAATAGTGTTAACAAAGGTATAGAACCAAAGTTCTTGAAGATAATATTCTAAAAATTGTTTTACTAAATTAAAAATAATTGCAAAACTCATTTAGAATAGCAAGAATATCAAAAGAACTAATGAAAAATGTAAAGGAAGGAAAATTAGGGGTACCAGATCTTAAATAATATTATAAAGCAAAAATTATTGAAACTATCTGATGCTGGCTAAGAAATAAAATGTAGATCAATGGAACAGAGTAGACATACAACTTACAGCAGGAAATATAGTAACCTTGTATCTGACAAACAAAATTTTGGGACAGGAATTCATTAATTGGGAAAAACTGCTGGGAAAATTGGATAGCAGTATGGTACAAATTGGGCATAGAATGATATCTTATACCATTTACCAAGATAAGTTCAAAATGATCTAAATATAAAAGAAAAATATTGAAAGAAAATTTGAAGACCATGGAACACATTAATTATCAGATTTAGGAATAGACAATTTATGAATGAACAATAGATAGAAAGCAGAGTAGGTGTAAAATTGATAATTTTTATTGCATTAAATTGAAATGTTTTTGTACAAATAAAACAATATAGCCAAGAGCAGAAGGAAAGCAGAAAATTGGGGGAAAATTTATAAGCAACTTCTCAGATAAAGGTCTTATATCTCAAATACATAAAGAACTTTAAAAAATCTGTAAGAATAAGAGTTATTCTTCAATTGATAAATGGTCAAAGAAGTTTTTTTAAATTGGAAAACAGGCAGTTTTCCAATAAAATCAAAATAATTTATAGTCATATGAAAAAATACTCTAAATCATTATTGATGAGAGAAATGCAAATTTAAAACAACTTGATATTAAACAATGAGATATCACTTTATACTTATCAGGTTAGCTAAAATGCTTGAAGAGAAAAGCAACAAGTGCTGGAGGGAATATGGAAAAAATTGGGGCACTAATTCATTGTTGGTGGATTTGTAAACTAATCCAATCATTTTGGAGGGCAATCTACAATTATGCCTAAAAAGTTATTAAACTGCCTATACCCTTTAACCCTACAATACCACTACTTGGTCTATTTACAAAGATAATTAGGGAAAAAGGAAAATATTTATAGCAGCTTTTTTTTTTTGTGGTGGCAAAGAACTCAAAATTGCAAGAATGTCTGTCATTGAGGAATGGCTGAAGAAGTTGTGATAGATGATTATGATGAAATACTACTGTGTTAATAGAAATGGTGGACTTGGGGCAACTTGATGGCACAGTAAATAGAGCACTGACCCTGGAGTCAGGAGTACCTGAGCTCAAATCCAGCATCAGACACTTAACACTTACTAGCTGTGTGACCTTGGACAAGTCACTTACCCCCAATTGCCCCGCTTTGCCCCTTCCAAAAAGACAAAAAAAGAGAAAAGAAGTGATGGACTCAATGATCTTTAAAAAAAAAAAAAGCATGGATAGGCTTGCACAAAATAATGGAGAGCTAAATGGGTAGAACCAAGAGAACATTAAATACAGTCACAGCATTGTCATTGTAAGAACTGCTTTGAGTTATTTTGAATGTTATAAATAGCTAAATGCAAAAGACATATGAAGGAAGATGCTATCGGAATTCAGAGAAAGAACTAATAAACAGAAGTGTGTATAGAATTATTTTGCATATTCCTATTGGATCTAATGATAGCCATCTCTAGGGCAGGGGGTGGAAGGAAATAAAAGGGAATAAAATAAATTTACGGGATTACTCTATTATATAGTTAAAAGGAATAGCAAGTTTCATATAATTTGTGATTTCATGTGCAATCATCTATTTTTAATTATACTGTGGTATGGAAATATTTGTTTTATTCCACAAATTAAAATTTAAATGAATAAAACAATAGTCTGTGATAGAAAGAATATAAGATTTATTGTCAAAGGTCCTGGGTTTAGATCCCAGTTTTACTCCTTCATCTTTGTGCATTTTGGGGAAACTCCCATAACATGTCTCTGGGCCTCAATATCCCTTTCAGGTCTAGTTTGGTAAATATTTGCTAGATATGCCTCAATGAATAGAATTAAGGCAGAAATCTTGGGTGTTAGAAGAAAATATTTTTTAAAAACCCAAAAGATTAAGTTATATTTATAGAAAAATATCTATAAACACATAATGAAAACTGTCGTGCTGAACTGGGAAAGGCAGCAGGTTGGGAGTCAGGAGATCTGGGTTCAAACCTGAAATCTGTCACTTATATAATCCTAAATACAGGTGATAACTAGGACAGAATAAGTGAGGCTTTGTCCCCAAGCAAGATACTGAGATGGCATCACCAACATTGTCCTTAATACAACAGCAGCACCCTCATCTCCCTTGGGTGTCCAGCAATGACAGATTTTCTCATTTTTCTTAATTCTAAAATTCTATGATTCTTTGATTTGTTAAATCCCTCTGTGATTAGTTATAGGAGAACTTCGGATCTGAGAATGTAATTCAGTTCTATTACTCTTTCCATCATGTTTTCATACAGCTATTTAAAGACACAGAGACTTAGGGGATAAAATGTGGACAGCTGGAAGGCAAGTTTACCTTACTCTTGTCCTTGCTTTCCTTACTCAATCTTTCTTCAATCTGGATTGCTCTAGAACCTCTGAGACAGCAGGTATATTAGAAAAATCTGTTACCTTTGCAGGGCATTCTATTCCCTTTGTTTCCCACCTCGTCCTGCCTGATTCACTTACTCATTGAGCTTGGATGAGACAGGAATCAGTAACTCCATTGTGTCTGATGTGATAAAGAAACAAATTCATTGTCTTCCCTGTCACCTGTGTTAGGTGCTCAAAGGTCCATCTATCTACTCCTGTATCAGACATTCCCCCAGGATTATGATGAATCCTTATCATTGTTAAAGTTTTTTCAACTTCTCTGGAGCTAAGACATTCTTTGATATTTTATCTCTTCCAATTTGAGTGTGAAATTGAGTGTGACTTCCTTGAGAGCAGGGAATATCTTGGTTTTTTTTTCTATTTGTGTTACTAGTATTTAGCACAGTGGAAGTATTTAATACATAGTACTTAATATATAGGAAGTACTTAATGTTTTTTTCATCCATCTATCCATCCATTCATTTATTCATAAAGGGAGGGTAGTTAGGTGGTATGATGGATAAAGTATCCAATCTGGAATCAGGAAAACTCATCTTCCTGAGTTCAAATCCAGCCTCAGACACTTACTAGCTGTATGACCCTGGGCAAGTCACTTAACTCTGTTTGTCTCAGTTTCTTCATCTGTAAAATGAACTGGAGAAGGATATGGCAAACCACTATTTTTGCCAAGAAGACCTCAAATGACTCACTAAAAGTCAGACATGACTAAAAACAACTGAACAACAATAATATTTAAAAAGTGCTATTGTTTTTATTCTGTTGACTCATTGGGTTGCTTATGTCTCTGACTGCATTTCTACATAGAAAAATTATTATTATACTTAGTAGTGTGATTATAATAACTAGCATTTACCTAGGGGTTTAAAGTTTGCAGAGTAGCTTACAAATATCATATCATTTGATCCTCACAACAACTCAGTGAGGCAGGTGACATTATCATCTTATTTTATAGCAGATGAAACGGAGGCCAGCCAAGGTTAAATGAGTTGACCAGGGTCACAGAACTAAGTGTCTGAGGCCAGTTTGGACTCACATCTTTTGTTTCCTCATCCAGTGCTCTGTCTACTATACTGACTCTAATTTGAATGAATTAAGTCAACTAACTGAGTCAGTTATTAATAGTCATTAATTAATTAACTTAACTTAATTAACTTAATGGCTATTATTAGTTGACTTAATTCATTCAAATTAGTTAAAAACAAAAATAACTCCAGTAAGAAATTTTTTTTTTGGTCTGCAGAACATAAAGCAGGCTGGAACTTTATTAAAACCTAGGAAAATGCTACTTGATATGGAGGTGACAGCTTATCATTCTTCTAAGCTACACCTTTCTCTAAACTTTAGGACTGTATTTAAGACTATTGCATTAAAACCATATTACTCTCTGCTGGCTTCCATTTAAGTGAGTTGCCTTCACATTATATTTTTACAACACTTAAAGAAACAAAGAATATTATAATTCAATTACAGTTGTCTGATAACATTTATCTCATGCATCTTCATGCATATCTTCCTTCTCACCTTTATCTCCCTTCTTCCCCAACCACATTATTTAGGCAATATAAGCACCTGCTTCCAGTTCAGTGGCTCAGTTCACCATCCAGTTAACTGATCACTTAGACTTCCTCCAGAATCACACATTTCTATTAAAACAACATGAAGAGGAGTTTTTTTTTAAAGTAAATTAAAAAAAAATTAAGCATGGAGTCTAAATTTCACTAAACTTTCTATAACTTCTTTGAGGACCTAGCCATATGGCCAGTATTTTATTTCCATATCCTAAAAAGGATCCTTTTGGACACTGGAAAAATGTTTTAAACATTTAGAACTCTAAGGAACAAAAGTAGCATTTTAGGATTATATGACACTTTAACGTTACAAAGAAAGCACTTTCATGCGCCTTATCTCACTTGATTCTTTGTTATAACCTTGAGAGACAAGCTAGAGCAGCTCAGGAGAGCTGGTAATTAAATTTTCAGTAGGAGAAATCTGCAAACATTACAAGTCAGGGCTCAATTTATTGTTCCGTTGGTAAAATGTTAAAAATGCAGATTAAACTTAAAATTAGTCAATTTTCTTTTGTCTCGAGAGTCAGTTGTTAAAATTTCATAAATACTCCCTTGGAGATAAGAGAATGAAAGGGTTATTAATTACTTGATACAACAGAAGCGTATTGTAGCATATCTTATTATAAACTGACTCCATATCTGTTACAAAACCAATCCTATGCCTACTTCATATTGTTGTTATTGTTCAGAGGTTTCCATCATGTCCAACTTTTCATGACCCCATTTAGGGTTTTCTTGGCAAAGATAATGGAATGGTTTGCCATTTCCTTTTCTAGCTTATTCTACAGACAAGTAAACTGAGGCAAACAGGGTTAAGTGACTTGCCTTAGGTCACACATTTAGTAAGTGACTAAGGCCGGGTTTGATGAATCTTCCTGACTCCAGGCTGGGTAATCTATTCACTGTGCCACTTGGCTGCTCCTCCACTCCATACCACCAACCCAGATAGAATTACTTAGTTTAGTGAAAGTCTATTGTAACATGTCAATTCTCTAAACATTTCTACCTAATAAAAGACATTTTAGTTAATAGTGATATACACAAAGATTCACTTCCTCTCCAACAAAATTCCAGTGGCTCCCTATTACCTCTAGGATCAAATAGAAATTTCTTGGTGCTGATTGCCCTCTACAAGCTGACTTTAAATTACCTTTACAGCTTTATTATATCATACTCTCTTTCAGTTGAACTCTTCAGTGGAGTCAGACTTGTCTTCTTACCAATCCTCATGTATGACTCTCCATCTGCTTCCTCTGGGTTTTGTATATTCTCCCCCACAACTGGAATTCATTTCCCTCCCTACCTTTGCTTTTTAGAATCCTTACTTTCACTGAAGGCTCAATTCAGATTTATATGAGGCATTTCTCTGAACCACTCAGGCTTCTAGTTCTTTCCCTTCAAAATCTCCGTGTATTAATTTTTAATATGCTTATTTTTGACATATTTCTATGTGTACATGTTGTCTGCCCTTGTAGAATGTAAGTTCTTTGAGGACAGAGACTGTCCTTTTATTTTATTTTTTTTTAATTCTACATGTTTCTAAGATCTAGCACAATTCCTCTTACTCAGTAGGGAATAATTAATGCTCGTTGATTATTTGATTGAGCAATGTTGTAAAGGGATTTTACTGGATTAATAAGTGGATCTTTCTAGACTTTAAGACTTGGAAGATGGCTTCTGACATGAAGTGGAATTTGGAAGCCTTTTTTTTCCCTTTTTATAAAACACCAAGTGATTAAAAGACATTTAAATTCTTCTTTATGTGTCAGCAAAACATGGGAAATAGTTGGCATTTAACTCTTAAGCAGAAAGCCATAAAGCTCATAACTTTCTTCCTTCTAGATTTAGGCTCAATTATAGCCAGTAGCATATAGGGAGATAAGGCACAATACTAAAACCCAGTGATTTCACACAGGGTGCCTAATGAATGAGACAATGACCATGTATAAGCATTAGGCCTATCTATGTCAGAAACTAGAGTAATAAAATAGTTCAATTAGGTATCTGTGCAGCAGCACTCAAGCAGAAAACAGAGGTACTGATTGAGGTCAGAATGAGAGCAAAGGGATGACTTCAATTAGCTGAGTGATTATATTTTGTAATGCCAAGAGGGTATAGAAATAGGATTTTTCTAGAATTCATCATTAAAGGAGACTGGAAAATAGAAAATCTTTATTTCTCTGTCATCAGAAAGCATTTGAATATAGTTTAAACAAATATAATGAATTATATTCTGTATGCAGTTTTCCTACATATACTTAAAATATCTTTAAAAAAGAAAGGCACCTCAACAACAATTGACAGAAATTAAAAATTGGATCCCAATAAAAGTGACATTAACTGATAAGTGTGATTTCAAATATCTCTACTGCTATTTGAAAATATACCTAGAATCAAAGAATTTTAGAGGTTGAAACTTAGAAATCATCTAGTTTAGCATTTGGGCAGTAACTGAATTGCCTTTACAATTATCCCCAAAAGGTTTCATTCAGCTTCTTCTGACTATCTCCTTGAAAAGGGAAATTTACTACCTCAAGAGACAATCTATTTAATTTTTTTTTTTGGTACAATTCCACAATTATTAGAAAACTCCTATCATGTAATCTCAATATGTAGTTAAAAAAATAACCCTCCATAATTTTCTCTCTCATTCTTTTTTTTTTCTTTTTGGAGGGAGGGAGTCAGGGCAATTGGGGTTAAGTGACTTGCCCAAGGTCACCCAACTAGTTTTGTGTTAAGTGTCTGAGGCTGGATTTGGAACTCAGGTCCTTCTGACTCCAGGGCCAGGGGTCTGTTCACTACACCACCTGGCCACCCCTCTATCATTCTTTTTTTTTTTTAATTTTATTAGAGTTTGCATCATTCATTTCCACAAGATTTTGAGTTACAAATTTTCTCCCCCTCTTTCCCCCACCTACTGCCCCAAAACAGCCATCCCAGTGTGTCCCC
>CM053591.1:21881916-21902193 GCA_028646515.1 Pseudochirops corinnae | reverse complement strand
TCTTTCTTTCTTTATTTATTTATTTATTTATTTTCTCTCTGCAAGAAATCTTTCTCATTTGGCCTTATTGTGAATAGATTTCCTCTGAGATTCTTTCCAATTTATCTTGTTTCTATCTTGTTTGTATGCACTTATTTGCATGTTGTCTACCCCATTCGACTGTGAGCTTCTTAGGGGTAGGGAGCATTATTACCTTTTTTTGTACCTATAGCACACAGTGCAGAGCCTAGCACATAGTGAGTACTTTGTAAATGCTTTCTGACTTATTGACTTGACTGAATACAGTGATTGTCACAAAGTAAGTTGTTGTTGCATCCATTCATTATACAGGAGCTCTTGTTCAAGAATGGTTTGGTCTGAATGGTCTCACAGGTCCCTTTCTATGATTCATTATATGATTATATTATATGATTATATTATATTATATGATTCTATGATTCATTATAAATGAAGACAATTCATTTCAATGAAACAGTCTTTGAATGCAACTTTATCATTAGTGGTGAAAGTTAAGTAGGAGGCATGGAATGTGCTTCAGGACTCAGATTCACCCTGTCTGCTTCCTACTCAAGGGGAACACTTCTTTGTTCTCCCCAAATACAATAGCTGATCTGTGGCATCCTTAGCACACAAAACATCAGTTTTCCCTGCAGGAAACTCTAACACCAGAAAAGCCCAGGTAGAAGCTTTATTCCAAAGTGGGGAAAGGGGGAACAGGGTCAGCATTAGACTCACTATGTTCAGTGTTAAAAATTATAGATGGGAATCTTTTCATGAGCTCCAACCTTCAGTAGCCTGAGTTCAAGTTGTATTTCCTGTTTCCCTAGTGGATCTGTCCTACTGAATGGCTGGTTTAATCTTCTGGTCCCAGAATGAGCTTCTTGCCTCAGCCATTGCCATTGTTTGACACTTTATGCTAATTACTCTGACAACTGAGCCTTCTACCCCACCTCTTGCTTCAAACACTTCACCATAAGGCTTTACTGCCATGAACTTGCCTATCCAGAGCATGGAAAATGCTAAGGATAATCCCTGATCTAATGATAAAAAAAAATAATCATAATATCTCTTAATTATATAGCACTTTATGTTTCACAAAACACTTTGCTCTTTTCACTAATGTACCTTTGAGGTGCAGAAATAACTGCAGATATTTAGACTGATCTTTAAGATCTCTAAAGGCTTTGATGGATCTTATCTCCCTCAGTTTTCACACCATCTCCATGAGGTAGAGAGGGCAAAAACTCCATTTCACCTGTGAGGAAACTAAGACAGAGAGAATCAAAGGCTCATGGGATTAAAATGGAAAACTTGAGGGGACTTTAGAGATCATTTAGCTTGACTCTCATCCTAAATAGAGAATCTGAGCCCAAGAGAGATAAGAAAGAAGAGCCAGGAATCAGATTCAGGTACTGCACTACACATTACTGAGGCAGGAAAATTACTTCCTCAATGCCAGATGATCCAGGCCACTTAGCTTTTGGAATGATACCTTCTCCCTAGGTTTGTTGAGGATTCTGCTTCCTCTAAGAGGCTCATGCTTGGGACAGTTCCATTGTCTCTTCCTCCTCAGCCACTTCTGCTAATGTTCCATCACTGGAGAGATCACATCTCTAAGTCAATCTGTGTCTTTTCCATTTTGTTACCAGAGCATTTGTTAATAACCAAGATACCATTCTGGCATCTGTTTCAAAGCATATAACATTTCTTCTTGCCTCTTTGCTATTTGAATCTTTGTTTCTTATTTTTTCTCCTTTTTCTTCTTCATTTTCACTTTATCTTTGTTACACCCTGATTATCTCATTCAATGTTCGTGTTAGAGAATCATGAAATCCTAGAACCTCAAATTTCAGCTTAAGTCTATTCAGGGAATCTTTATTAAACACAGAACATTTGCAATGTACTTTGCTAGGTTCTGGGGATACAAAGACAGAAGGAAAAAATGGTTCCTACCATCAATGAACTTACATTCTACTAAATAATAGAAAACATTTCAATAAGTGTATATACAATATCATCTTTCAATACCATTTGAGGAAAGACTAGATCAGTGCTTCTGAAAGGATAAGCAGTGAATTTCTATACGCATACCATGGAACCTTACCTCAGAATATATATACCCTTGTTCAGGGTCAGAGGATATCACAACCTTCATAACCCACTGTCTAATTACAAAGCAACAAAAGGTGTGAGAATTCCTGAAAAACAAGCCTCCCCTCAATCAAACCCCTTCTGTTGAGTTCCACTTGAGATCCTTTAAGGGGCAGGGAAGATTTTTCACAGTCTCTTGCCATTACACCAAGCCTTAAACCCAAACCACTATGGCTCTCACTGATTGGCCAACAATGGGTTCCAGCCTAAGCCTTACTTGGTCATTGTTTGAGTTTTGATGGCTCAGAATAAGTGCAAATAGAATTTGTTTCTCTTCTGTCTAGAAACCCTGAGAATCTTCTCATCCCAGTTTGATTTTTTTTTAAGTAGGCAAACTAGGCTATCTTTTGCCTCATTTCTTTTTTTCCCACTTGATAGTATTTAATTTTTTCCAATTACATGTAACCATACTTTTCAACATTCACTTTTATAAAATTTTGAGTTCCAAACTTTTTTCTCCTTCCCTTTCTCCCTTCTCTTGTCCCCAAGATGACAAGGAATCTGATATAGACTATATATGTACCATCATATTAAACACATTTCCATATTAGTCATGTTGTAAAAGTACCTTTATCTCATTTCTTACATAACCTGATATCACTGAATGGTTGTTGTCTCAGACAAACTGAGACCTGGGAAAACCTTAGCTGAAAAAGTCCAAGGCCTCCCACTGCATCTAGGGTCATCTCCAGTCATCATGATATATGTCTTGCCACTGGACCCAGCTGATCCTGGGGAAGAAAGTGAAGTTGATGACTCCCCCTCACCTAAGTCCAGTTCACTTGTAAGTCAAGACATCACCCTCCTGATATCCTTGATCCCCTTCAAGAATGAGGGACAAACAACAACAGCTCATTGTGAAGTAATTCTTCATGGAAAAAAAATTGGACCATTAGAAAAAATAAATTAAGAAGACACTATGAGAGACACTACCCAAAATAAAGAAATTAGTGACTCAGAGGTATTTTGTAACATGTTTAAGAGGGTTATCTGCCTTTCCATATCTCAGTTCTGCATATTATTGATATCTCCTTGAAGCTCAAAAAGCTATTAAGGTGGAAGTGTCTAAATGGAAATTATCCTTGACAAATGACCAACCAAATGTTATGTAAAGACTTCTAATATGTGAATGCCCACTACTTTAGTTGGATCTCTTGCCAAGTTTTCTTTAAATTAATTTTACCCTGTTCCTCCACCATTTCTCCCAGTTTTATGAGAAAATGCTGACAATAATTGAAATCTTTACCTACTTATTTCCCCTATAAATAAATGTTACTTTAGGGTACTAGGATTGTGAGCTAGGTTTAAAGTCAGAAGGTAGATACCCAGAAAAAGAGATTTTAAGAAACACCACTCCTCATCTTTTCCCCCTACCATGCAAACTTACAAAGAAGATGAAGTGGACCTCCAAGAAACTGAGGCCTGGGTGTTATTTATTTTTTCAATCAGAATCTATAGTAATTAGTTTAGAATTGTATTAAATTTCATATACATATGAATATGTACACATGTATATGTGCATATGTGTATATAGATATGTATACATGCTCATGCACATGGGAATACATGTATGTAGATACAGATATAGGCATGGATTTACCAGAGTTAAGTGAAGGTTTGTGAAATATCAATATCTGTTTCTCAAGATGCCTTCAGGGACTTAAAATAATAGAAGAAAAATGTATAGTTCAAACATATTGATGACGGTGATTTTTTTAATATTCTTTGTTGCCAAAAATAAATATAAAAAAAGGTCCTAATTTTTTGTCAAAGCTTTGCACACTGATATAGCAAACATTTCATTGCAACATACTGATATCTTTATGAGTAAAATAAATATTTCCCATTTTTATGTATTGAAATCCTTTCTCTTACTCAAGATCTATTCCAAATGAATGAAAGAAAAGACATTTATCATTCCATTGATCAGTCAACTAGCATTTAAGGTCTTACTATGTGTCAAGCATCATGCAAAGAAAAAAAAGACCAGTCTGCTCTCAAGGAGCTCACATACCAATGGGGGAGACAACATGCAAGCAACTATGCACAAACAAGATCTTTTCAGGAAAACCTGGGGATAATCTGAGAGGCAAGAGACAGATTAAGGACTATAAAAAACTTTTTTTCAGAAGATGGGAATTTAATGGCAACTTGAAGAAAGTCAGGAAAGCCAAGAGGCAGAAATGAGTAGGGAGAAGGGTCTAGGCATGGGAAACAACCAGGAATAATGCCTCCAGGAGGGAGGTGGAGTGTCTTGTTAGAGGAACAGTAAAGAGGCCAGGGTCTCTGGATAACAGTATTGTAAATATTTGCTGAATGAACAAATTAATCAGCTTTTTCACATAATTTAATTTTTCCCCACTAGTGTGGGTATTTTATTTTTACAGTTGTTTAGTCATTTTAGTAGTGTCTGAGTCTTCATTACCCCTTTTGGGGGTTTTCTTGGCAGAAATATTGAAATGACTTGTCATTTCCTTCTCCAGCTCATTTTACAGGTAGAGAAATTGAGGCAAAGAGAGTTAAATGACTTCTCTAGGTCACATAGCTAGTAAGTGTCTGAGGCCAGATTTGAACTAAGGAAAATGTGTCTTACTAACTCCAGGGCCCTACACTCTACCCACTGTGCTACCTAGTTGCCCACTTTTTACACTAACCAAATTTGAAATTTCTTGAGCATCAGTTTACCATCATCTGCCACTGACTGAGTTTGTCCCTGCAAATCACCACAAATTCTCAAAATCTATCCCGTGGACATGTTGACTTGACTACTCACTAATTTTTATTTCAAGCAATAAGCTTACTTGCCAGCATACAAACGATCTTTGGCCAATCTCCCAGATTTTTACAAGGTATTAGTAGTTCTCTGTATGTTTTATAGTGGTCAACAGTTAATAGTTAAAATAAATAGGGTTTCTACTCTGTTTCAGTCTTATGTCTTTATGTTTTCCATTCACTCCTTCCTGCTAAAGTTCACTGGATCTACAAGCTATAAATGGCACGTTAAAAGGTAATTCTAGATTTCTGTGATGGTTTGCTTGTGTGCCCTCTCAATCAACCTTCTGTATCAAAACTATCTCTGCTCTGGACAGATACTTTCCCCTGTGGTTCACTTCAGCTCCTGGTACAAGATGAGGCAATTACTTGGCTATGAGGGCAACGATCTGTAAGGCATTCCAGATCTTTTTTGTTATTGTTGTCACTTCCTGCTCCATCACCATCGAAATCGATATTCTTCATGGGATAACAAGGGTTAGTCTCCAGGATCAATGCCTGGATTATATTAAACCGCTGTTTCCCAACAAACCTATTTTTGCAACGTTCAGTGGAGATGCAAGAGCTAAGAGAAGGAAGCTACCACATGGTACTTATTATTTTGTTTAAGAAATGAATATAGTTTGCTTTATGATGAACTGAAGGGTTTGTGTTGCTCAAAAGCCCATAGAAATATTTTTATGACTTTATCTTTTTCTTTTACTTTCTGCTTTTTCTTCTCTGTAATAACCAGTGAGAATGAATAGCACGTACCCTTATAGATGAAAAAATTCATCCCCCAAATTGACTTTTTGGAGAAAAAGATAATAAATGCAGTGCTTGGTGCTAATCTTTCAATATAGGTGACCAAAGACAAACAAAGCAGGTCCTTATCTTCTGTCAATATTTTGACTCTTTTATTTTAGCCCCCCTCCTCATCTTTTTTTATCTAGAGTAGCCACTCTCTTCTAGACACTGGGAAAGTTTTCCTTTACATGTATCTCTCCCCTTATAAAATCCTCTTTATTTTAGTGCTTCTTCTTGATTGACAGTATTCTTTCAAGTGCTTCTTGTGTCTGAAAAGTTCTTTTCTTCTCTCTAAATCCTTTTGTATTTGGTTGACTGGCCTTCTTCCCGTATTCTGGATAAGGCTTGAATGTTTTATTTTTTTCTTTGATCCCTTTTCTCTCTCATCAGTTACAATATAAACTTTTCTCTACCCAAAGATATCGAAGTGATGGGTTGCATAGTGTAGTTGTTTTATTGAGTGACAATGCTGTTGAATCAATAAAAGAGCAGACTTAAAAAAAAAACCATCAAACCAATGATTCACTTTGTAATTTATTTTATTTTTCATGAGAATTTCGACTTTACATGTAAGAATATACTTGTTTAGTCTTTAAGGGGAGAGACTTTTATTTTTATATTCCTTTACTTTATTGCAATCCCTTAGGAACTTAGTATATGTAGCATAATGAATAAAAGAGTGAGATTAGAGCCAGAGAAATCTGAGTTTAAATTCTTTCTCAGACAATTACCAGCTGTGTGACTCTGAGTCGTATAAGATCTTTCAGCATCAATTTCTTCACCTATAAAATAGGGATAATAATGGTGCCTACCTCCCACAGTGATGTGAGGATCAGATGAGAAAATACAAGCAAAAAACTTAGTAAACTTTAAAGCACTGCATTATGTTACTATATAGGTGAACTGAATTGAAATGAATGGCAGCAACTAATGAGAACAAAGTGTTTCTTTCCATCCTTGAGCTTATCTCAGACATTGTTGATTCGTACAGACAAAATGTAGATTGGGTTTGCATGATCCTAACTGAACTGGTCCTTCCAAAAGAAATAGTAAGTTTCCCAATTCATCAAAGTTTGTCTATAAAATGAGGGGGTTGGACTACATGACCTTTAGTGGCCCTTCCAGTTCTACATCTTTGATACTAAGATCCTAATATCCTAGACTACTGTGAAAATAGAAGAATCTCTTCAGTTCCTCCTATCCTCCCAAACAGCCATAAAGACTGTTGAATCTGGGGCGGCTAGGTGGTGCAGTGAATAGAGCGCCGGTCCTGGAGTCAGGAGCACCTGAGCTCATATCAGCCTCTGACACTTAACACTTACTAGCCATGAGACCTTGGGCAAGTCACTTAACCCCAGTTGCCCGGCTTTCTCCTCTCCAATAAAAGCAAAAAAAAAAAAGACTGTCAAATCAGTTATATGAATCTTTTAAAAAAATTTTTTTAACAATTCTTCTCCTTTGTTTTTATAATTTATTTATGTCATTTTAGTCAACTTGACAATTGCATCTGTTCTCTATTCCCATATTTTCATTACCTGTAGTGTTGATAAACTTCCTTGTGACCTCTCTTATATTACTGCATTGCCATTTAACTTATTTTAATACTTTGTTATGGAAATATTTCTTTTTTTTTTCCTCAAATATAATGTAGCTCCGTGATAGAAAGGTACACGTATCATGCTTTCTATAGCTATAATAAGAGCAGGATCAGCATTTATGTAGTGCACTGAGGCTTGTAAAGTACTTTTTCTAAGGTATTTCATTAGATATTTATAATAACTCAGTGGGTAGGTGCTAGTACTCTCTCCATTTTACAGAATAAAAAGCTGGCAATAAGAGAAGTGAATGATTTATTTGCACAAGGTTACAGAACTAAGTAAGTATTTGCGTCAGAATTTGAATTCAGGTCTTCCTAACTTCCAAGTCCCACATTCTGTCTGCTGTTATCAATCTGCCTATGTTAGCACAATAGTAGGTTCTCAGTGAATATTTGATGAAAAACTGAATGAATAATTAAATACATTCTGCCAAAGTAAATACTGTTACAGAAAATAAATAGTCCCGTGTATTAAATAACTGGTCAATGCATTAATGTTGTGATCCTTAATATTGATATATTTAAATATATGTAGTTATATATATTATTATTAAATTCAGTCTTATATATTATATAATAATATATTATTATATATAAAATTATATATAGTTATATATATATAAATTATATAATTTTAAAAAGTAACTGAAGAGAATTTGAGGAGTGATACACTTAGAGAGGATGTGATTGGAAAAGAGGGAGGAATTCTCTGTCTCTCTGTGTCTGTCTTCCTAAAATATAGTAGGAAAATTGTTTTAATCAATCAATCAAGAAGCATTTATTAAGCATCTGTTGTGTATGTATCACTGTGCTAAGGGCTAGATACACAAGTACAAAGAAATAAGTGATTCCAACTCAAAAGCAGCTTACATTCTAAAGAGGAAGAAAAGAAGCACATATATAAAAACATTCAGCACAAATGCAAATGGACCCAGTAAACAAATATATATATATATATATATATATATATATATATAAAGTTGCATCTCACTTGTCTACAATAACACTGGCACAGAGGAGTGTTGATTAAGTATCAATATCTAATTAATATTTAAATAATTAATTAATACTTAATTAATATTTAATTAATACTTTGGTAAGCACATACATGAATTTAGCTTTGCACATTTTGCTAGTTGGTGCATATAGAAAAACAAAGTAAGAGACCTTTCCCTAGAGAAGTTTATTTGCAATTAGATATACCAAATACTTTTAAAAAATCTTTATTGATTAATTAACAAATGAGTTACTGGGTATGACGTAGGCATATACAGTGTCAAAATCATAAGTAATTTCAGTGGGGGGAAAAATCCTCCAACTAATCAGTTTGCATGAAAAGAAAACTGATTGACTTGCTTTTTCAATAAATAATCAGTCATATACAGTTTAAAGTGTTAAATGAATCTGAAAAATGTAGGATTAAATACCTTTGGAATTCTTTTGCCCTCTTGATTCATAAAAACCTATAGAAATCTATAGTATTTACACTCTATTCCCCATATGAAGAAAAGGTACCCAGAATTCCCAAACAGACCAGATTAGAGGAGTATGGGGTGTCATTTCTCCCAGCATCAGTCTCTTGAATTTCTTCCTTTTCTGGTAACTTTAAGGAATCTTGATCAGACATGTCCTCCTCACTTGAAAAACCCTTAGTTTCTGGGTTAGTCACATGGTAGAAATCAGATGGAGTTGGCCATGTTTGGGACATTAGGTACAGTTTTTGACTACCATAATGACTACATTCACAGATTAGATCCATTACGAAGTAATAGCATTTCTGCCAACTTCCACAGCTGTTGTTGGCAAAGAAGGTTAAGTTCTGCCCTCTGGGATAATCATGAGTTTGCCCCAGGTGGAGTTTTGCCATTTTTACATTGGAAACAGCTTTCAACAAAATGGCATTTTTCCCGATGTTGAAAAATGCTTTTCAATTTCACTAAAATGAAAATGAAATAAAAGATCGAGTCAAGGAATGTAAATTTTTTTTTTCCTGTACATAGCCCAGTAAAATGGAGTTTGCCTTTTTGTTATCCTCCAGGTGATAAAAATATATATATGTGTGTGTATACATATTTATATGTATACACACACATATATATGTATATACACACACACATATGAACTTAGTAATGCCATGTCCTTCAAACTGATTTAGGTGATGAAGTTTTTAAATACTTCGGTACCTAAATTTGTGATCTATATCTATGATCTCATCAATATGGTTATTCTGTCCATCAGTATAGATGATAATCTATCCATAACTTTTCAATCTGTGAAATCTGTGGGCGTGTTCTCCTATAAATCCTCTACAGGGTATCTGTCTAAATGTCCAAAGGTCTTTTCACATTCCAGTACCCTGACAGTGCATCTGGTATCCATTCCTCTTGCTACATGACAAAACTACCCTCCTTTTCTGATCATATATTTCCTGGATAAAATCCCTCACACCATTTCTTATGCTTAGGTCATTGGTGTAAATGTATTGTAGACTACTTATACTCTCCATGTGCCTTTCCATTGCTTTTGCATCACTTACAAATGTTATTCCTCAGAGACTGTGGTGTTGTATGATTTGCAACCATTCAAAAAAAAAAAAGCCACTGCTGTTTAAAAGATGGAATTTTGTGTCAGGGAGCAGCTTGAGATCACTAAAAGCACTATTTCCCAGATGCAATCATCTCCCGTTCTCCTGTATAATTCTAGTCTCACTTTATCGCTCATCTATGGGACCAGTGCAACATACCTGTTCTAATGGGCTAAATCAATGAGCTACTCTGGGCTATATGCATTTTTGTCTTTCTAGGGTTTTGTTAGATGCATTGTTAGGCTGCTTTCTTTTAAGTGATCAAGGCTCTCACTGAGAAGGCTTTGCAGTGTTCTGGGGATTTGGTGCAAGAAACTCAATGTCCTCTGCAAATACAGTTTTCTTTGAACGTAACTTATTAGGGTATAACTATTCAAGCTTCATTATTATAGGGGCCACTAGGTGGCAGAGTAGATCAAGCACTGTGCCTGGCATCAGGAAGATCTGAGTTCAAATCTAGTCTCAAACACTTACTAACTGTATGACTCTGGGCAAGTCACTTAACCTCTGTCTCAATTTCCTCTACTGCAAAATGGGAATAATAATAGCACCTACTGTACAAGATTGTTGTGAGGATCACATGAGTAAGTACATTTGGAAATGTACTCAGCATGGTGTCTGGCATATAATAGGCATTTAAATGCTTATTTTCTCCTTCTCACTCTCTATTTAGAGCAGAATTAAGCAATCTATGGGGTGATCATCAATGTGAACTTAGATGAGGAAAAAAATACAACTTTATTTTCAGCAACGTCTTACTGAAATTTAGTATTTCTTCAATTATTTAAAAACATTTTTTTTCTGAAATGAGTTCCATATTTTCCATACTTTCACCAGACCACCAAAGTAGTTCATGACAGAAAAAAAAAAAGGTACTGACTCCTCATATATAAAGAGTCTCCCTTCCATTTGGACCTTGCACAAGAAATCCTCAATGATAAAAGTGAACTTCTTGCCTAAGCATGCATCTTGGAGTTTTAAGAACCGCCTCATGTTAATAATGAGAGGGTCATCTCCCTGATCACATTGCTCAAGAATCATAGCTCTACACCTAAAAAGCATCTTAGAGGCTATATCATACATCCCTCTTATTTTATGAATGAGGAAAACCAAAGTGCAGAGTTCAATAGCTTATCTAATGACACAATATGTGACTGGTGGTATAGCAATGTACATTGACATTACTGACAGAATGCAAAAAGAAGCCCAATTAAAATTCAGATCATTGTTCCCCTTGAACATAAGCGCTTTGTTTAGATTGGTGGTTTAATTACGGTTTCTCTCTCTACCTTTTAGAAGATATAGATCAGAAAGGAGGAATACGGTGAACTTGGCTCCTCTATCATCCATCACAAATGTTTCTGTGTGTACTGCTAGCAAATGTGGAGCATTTACTATGTGAGTATTTATTAATTATCAATTTTCCCTAGCAAATATACACCTTATGTTAGCCCAAATCAAACTGGAAGAATTTTTTTTAAAGAAATTTTCTCTTTTAGAATTTTATATCCAAAATTAGAAAAATAACAGCGCTTTTTACTTTGTCAAAACACTATTGATTTGACTTCACATTCAAATAAACAGCTGCTCCTTTGGTATACATTTTGGAATGCTTCATCCGTATCTTTGATCTAAACCTTGATCCAGATCACTTTATTGAGAAAGCAAAGCTAAAAGTTAATATCTATAGAGACTAACCTTGATGATACGGAAAAATAATATCCGACTGGTTGACACCAGTTGTGTAGTTTAGTTCAAGAAAGCATCAGATCTGTACAAGATACCAAACGTCAATTTGCCAGAGACTAAAAGAACTGACATCCAAAATTTTTCTTTAAGACTGACAAGAAGGGGTGGGTAGGTGGTACAGTGAACAGAGCACCAGCCCTGGAGTCAGGAGGACCTGAGTTCAAATCCGAACTCAGACACTTGTCACACTTACTAGCCATGTGACCTTGGGCAAGTTGCTTAACCCCAATTGCCCTCCAAAAAGTAAAAAAAGACTGACAAAAAAGAGTTTATAAATGAATGATACTTCTTATGGCCAACCAAGCAGTAATACATAGTAAATCAAAGCCTTAAGAACCAAGTGCAGATCAGTAGTAAGAGATTCAATCAGGATTCAAACTCAGATCTTGGAACTCCAAATCAAGCATGCTTCCCAATGAACCACCCTGCTTCCCATATAATTTTGTGGAAGAATCTTTCATTATCTTAATATATGGGAGAGAGGCTGCTCATTAGAGAAGAGTTTTTAAAGGGATGTGTTGGGAAGCAGTGCAGGTCAGGAGAAAGAGTTAGATCTGAAGTCAGAGCACCCAAATTCAAATCCTAGCTTTGTCATTTAGTACCTGGACAACCTTTGTTGTACCTAACCCTGAGTCACCCTCCATCTTGTCCCAGTCCCCACCATTTTGTGCTGCCTTCTTCACAGAAGTGAAGTCCTACCACATAGAACCATCCTGAGGCATATTCCTGGGAAACTGCCCAAGGCACAGTCACCCATCCTGTTCTGGGAAATAGAAACTTAACTATAGTCCGTATTCCATATAAGGCCTTTGTATTAACAAGTTGCTTTTCTCTGCTTCTGTAAGTTTCTGCTTATGCATAGATCAGACCATTATGTTGTAGTTTTTGTCTTTAAATACTCTGGCTCTTCCCCTGCTCTGGGCTGTTTGATTTGAGTCTATACTCCAAATAGTCCTGGGCTTGAATAAATCCACATTTATATTTATAACTGGGTCTTCCTCACACTTTCCTGCACTACACATTATGTATAGGCTAAGTAAAGCTTTGTGATTGCAATATTGGTTATTGTCCTTCATGCTCTAAAAGGATCAAAATGACATCCCTGTGTTGGAGTCAAGGCGCAGTGTATCCCTACTGTGACAGATCAGACCAAAATGGGCTCGAGAGACTCCATCACAGGTCAGGCACGAAACAGTTCACATGAACATTTGAAGTGAAGGGAGATGTCTCTAAATTTGTGCTTCTCATGTTTCTTTTGAGCTGCTACAATTCTATTTTGCTCATAGAACACAGTGCCGTTTTTGAAACAGGTATGTCACGTTGAACATTCTTGTACCAGCCTTACAGATACCTAGGCTCCTTAAGAGTCTATCCAATATGGCAAACTTTTAATGAACTTTTAATAAACTTTACTTTTTTTGGCTGAGAGAAGACTTGAGTAAAATTCATTTAGTAGGACCCACTGTCCTGGTATTTTGGGGTCTCAAGCACCCCTAACCCTAACCCTCTACATTTTATGGGTAGCTATATCAATCATCTATATGTACATCCCTGGAAAGTGTATTGTCAAGGTAAGTGAACTTATCTATAGCATTCAATATTTCTTCATTTGTTCTAGTTGATAGTTCAACATTTGAATGTTATGGTGCTGGCTAAGGGAGAACCTCTGTTTCCTTGGTGCTAATTGTTAGGCCCAAATGAGCATAAACAGCAGAGAATCCAGCCACAATTTGTTGGATTTCAGACTTACATGCTGCATTGAGTGCACAATCATCTGTGAACAAAATGTCATGCACAGACTCTTTCTTCACCTTAGTCTAGTCTTGTAGCCTTTTCAAGGTAAATAGTTTACCACCAGTACAGTAACTGACCCTTGCTGTCTTTTCATCCTCATTGTCAGGGTCTGACAACATTGCTGAAAGCATCATGCTAAAAAGCATGGGAGCAGGAACATAGCCTTGCTTCACTCCATTGGTGACTGGGAAAGCATGACAGCATGGCCAGTTTTCCCTAACTAATTCAAGCATGCCATCATGCAAATGACATGCAATACTGATGAATGTCTCCAGGCAACCAAATTTTGCCATGAGTTTCCACAAGCCCTCACAACTGACAGTATCAAAGATCAGATTGACAAACATTGTGTTCAGACCTCTGTTCTGCTCCTGGCATGTCTCCTGGAGTTTTGGGTGCTAACACCATATTGGAATATTCTCAACACATCACACAATTCTATGATAGTGGTGATTATGATGTTCAAATTTCTGTTTGACCAATGGGAGGATAGCAACCTGGCATTTCTCCCCACTTACTCTTGATTTAGGGTAAAGCAATTCACTGGACTGATTCACTGGGGTTGTCCCAATAAGAATATTCCTCGAGTGTGAACTATGTCATATAATGTCTGTTTAGCTAGACACTGAGGCTATAAACTGGCCAGAAAAAAAGGACAAACCCCAAGGGCTTTTTGTAGCTGACAAATATACATCATGAGGGAAGGGATACAGACCAGGCATTTAGAGAGTTTTAGACTTGTGTTCTGTATTTAGCCTCTTGTTTTAACATATCTTCATTAACAGACAAGTAAGGATAACCTTGGGAATGCAACTGATTTGGTCGCTCCAGTGGCACAGAGGCCCTGTGGGTTGGTGTTTGGATTTTTTTGGGGGGAGGGCTAGAATCCTTGAACTTATTTTTCCCATTTCTAGATGGAATTCTAACAGGTACTGAAAGGAATATCCTAATTCTAAAGTAGATTATTGTCTGAGAATATATGATAAATGACAGTTAACTTTTTAAAGTTGACAGTCTTAGCCTTGGGCATTGGCTAGTTTTCGTTCCCTCCCTAGCTTAGAAGGATGGCTCACAGCATGCATTCAAAGAGTTGCAGCTCTTTGTCTGAGGGGGCTATCATTACCCAGCAGATAGTAGCACAGCTAGCCCTGAAGCATTTATTAAGCATCCATTAGGTTCTAGATATTGTACTGGGGATTAAAAAGATAAAGTGACACAAGTCTTTGCCATCAAGGAAATTAGAATCCACTAGGACATATAACATGTACACAAATAGAAAAAATAATTTGGGGAGGAGGAAATAATTATGAACTGGGGGACCACAAAAGCCACATGTTGGAGATGATATTTGGACTGAACTTTGAAGGAAACCAGGGATGAAAGAAACAGAAAGCCAGTTTGGCTAAACTATAGAGCATGTGATATGAAGAATGAATAATAGGCTGAAAAGAAAGGTTGGAGCCAGGTGGTGAATAATAAACAGAGGAATCTGATCTTATGACCACGATAGAAAAGACAGGACTTGACTAGTCTCTGAAACACGGCGATCACTGCAGACTATAGTAAGGAGAATCAGGAAAACCATATACTTAGGACAATGTAAATGAAGCTGAGTTGGTGTGTATCTGGTAAAATTGAATCATTTTCATGACTGATTAAAGTCAGTGTGTAGTTGTCAATAGGGAACTGACATTAGAATCAACAAGACTGGCTTCTATTATGAAGAGTTTACCCATAAAATGTAGAGGGTCAGGATTAGGGTTAGAGGTCACACTAGATGTTGCCCAATGAATTTGACTCAAATCTTCTCTCAGCCAAAGAAAAGCAAAGTTTATTAAAAGTTCGCCATATTGGGTAGACTCTTAAGGAGCCTCAGTATCTGTAAGGCTTGTATTGGAAAATTCTATGGTGCTCACTCTTTCTTTCTCTCTCTCTCTCTCTCTCTCTCTCTCTCTCTCTGTGTGTCTCTGTCTCTCTGTCTCTCTGTCTCTCTCTCTCTCTCTCTGACACACACACACACACACACACAATTACACATGCACACGTGCTGGCTACAGAAAGGTTATGGGAGGAATCTAGGGGTGGTCTAGAGGAGGCGTTTGGGGAGGGTCTTCAGGAGGAGTCAGATGAGGTCAGACTCCAGTAATGAGTGATTAAGGGTGGGAAGTTGCTGGAGGCTGCCTGGAGCTGACAGACAATGGTGGGCTAGGCTGGTTGAAGGGTGGAACAGGAGGATCAAGGGTAGGAAATTGCTGGACAAAGGAGGGCTAAAGATTTGGGCAGAGCCACAATGAAAGGCCTTTGGCCTCAGGCAAATGCCTTAGTGGGAAGATTCAAGGAGAGCTCAAAGGAGTTCCCAGAGCCTGTACCTCAAGGATTCAAGGAGAACTCAAGGGGGTTCCCAGAGTCTGCACCCCATCATATTACATTTTGGTTGGGGGACTCAGGACGTGTCACTTAGCGCCATAGGCGATCCTTTAAAACTATAAGTTGCAAAGCAAGTACCAATCAGGATTGGTAGGAAGAACTTCCTTCAGGGAGTTCCCATGTAGGTTTAGACACTTCCCACTTACATACAATAAAACAACTCAAGCATTCTGTCCATTAGACTACTGTTTTCTCACTGGGGTACTAAATGAAACCATTGACAATTTTCCAAATAAGAGAAAAAAAGTCAAGACTACATAAGTCTATTTTTAAAAAGTATTCTTTCTTATTCTTTTAAAACAAGAAAAAAACAAAAGAAACTAAAAATTACGTAAAAAGTCTACCATCAAGAAATTCAAATTGTTAGAGCTTGAAAGCTATTTTAAATAGAGTTATTATAATACACAGCAAGGTATAGTGGGAAAAGTATTGGATTTGAAGCAAAAGGTCTTGGGCTCAGGTCCTGACTCTGCTACTTAGTGTCATAATCTCTGGGTGCCTCAGTTGTCTTAACTACAAAATAAAAGGATTGAACCAGATAAACTTTAAGGTATTTTGCATCTCTAAATATATTAAGCCTATGAGCCTTTGCTTAAATATATATGTATGTATATATACAAATACACATACATGAAAAACTTAAGTATATTGAAAGTAACAAGAAATTACCCTTACAATTTACCAAATTTTTTTTGTTTTATCTTGCATGGAAAGGAGAAATATTTTGACACAACCCTAAGACTTCTTAAGCCATAAGACCTCTTAATGTGTTTTAAAAATTGCCTCTAGTCAGATGTCTTTTTCAAGACTTAACAATTTTCATTTCTTTAACTTTCCTCTGATTTTCCTGAGATTTTTCTCCCTCTCAAATCAATTTTCTCCTTCTCCTCGGAACTTTATCCAAGTTTGGAGTTTTAGACTTTACCTAGTTTTCTTCACAAAGTCTAACTAATGCTAGATATAGGAGAATTTATTTCCTGTAGTTCTGAACTTTAGTTGAGCTTTCTTATTTCTTTGCTTGGTGTCACAACCACTCTGATGCTGTGAAAGCTACGCAACTGATCCAAAATTAGCCTCCTTTACTGGATAGCTGCTGACTAGCCCTACTTCCACTTTCTCTTTCTTTAGGGAGTGGCAACAGGGCAATAGCAATGGATTTCCTTGTTTTATCCCTGGAGGACAACCTTACAGGAATGGACACAGCCAGAGATGTGCTTTCCTTGTTTTATCCCTGGAGGACAACCTTACAGGAATGGACACAGCCAGAGATGTGCTGGAAAAAAATTTAACAGCTGGATTTCCGGGAGGAAAAATGTGCATACAATACTCTTTCAAATTTAATAACATTTTATTCATCATTTTCTTAAGTATAAACAATCAACTAAACACATTTGCCAATTTCCAAGAGATAAATGATCATATGGAAAATTTAATATTTAATTCTTACAAACTGATATCAAAATACCTCTGCAGTATTTATTACAGTCAGGTTGTTCTCTAGTGACAAAATCCCAGTCTTTCTCTTTTTGTCTCTGTGGGTCTCTGTCTCTCTGCTTTTTTTTTCTTTCGCTATTCATGCTTCTCCATGAACAGCTTGTTCAGATCTACATCTGTTGGTTGAGGTTTGGGGGTTAGGGGTGCTCGAGACCCCACAACACCAACACGTCAGGTCCTGCCAAATGAATTTGACTCGTCTTCTCTCAGCCAAAGTAAAGCAAAGTTTATTAAAGATTCACCATAGTGGGTTGAATCTTAAGAAAATTAAGTATCTGTGGTAGGGAGAACCATCCTGCCCTACCGGAAAGTCAGAGGGGTGAGGAGGAGGACATAGGAGAGAGCAGATTGGAAGAGAGGTTATACAGTGGGATGGCTGTTTTGAGGTATTGGGTAGGGGAAAGATGGGGAGAAAATTTGTAACTCAAAATCTCATGGAAATGAATGATATAAACAAGAAAATAAATTAATTAATTTAAAAAAAAAAGAAAAGAAAAATAACTATATGTGATGCAAGCAGGCCAGAATAATTTGACACAGAGTGAGTCTACACTTGATTGCATTCTCAGTCCTGTCATGGAGGCAAGATGGATCTTACATGCAGAAAGATTGTGGGAAGACTTAGGGGTGGTCTAGAGAAGGGGTTTGGGGAAGGTCTTGAAGATGAGTCTAAAAGGATGTGGAGAGGACTCAAGTCAGACTCCAGAACTGAGATTAAGGGTGGGTAATAGCTGAAGGTTACCTGGAGATGACAGACAATGGAGGTCTAGGCTAGGGGAAGAGTAACAAAGAATTGGACCTAGCTATAATGAAAGGCTTATGACCTTAAGCAAATGCCTCATCAAGTGGGAAGATTCAATCTGAGTTCAAGGGGTTTCCCAGAGCCTGTTCCCTATCAAAACAGTCTTTGAACCCGAAGAGTTCATATTCTAATTGGGGAGACAACATGCAAACAACTACATCATAAATGTAGGTATATAGAGTATAATTGGAAGTTAAAATGAGAGGGAAGACCTTAGCAGTAGTGAGCAACACAGCACCTCTTGCAGAACGAAGTTCCTCAAGGTAGCCAGAGACTATAGGATGCAGAGAATTCTAGGAATGGGCTGTGTTTGTTCTTCATTTTTGAAGAGGACCATGACATAATGGAAATGACTTGCAGTTGACCTGGATTTGAGTGAGGGAGGGCTGTATAAGGTCACCAGTCTCACTTTCTCCTCCAGGGTCATCTGGGTCCAGTAAACAGATATTCATCAGCCCCAAGGAAAAGGCATAGACTTGAAGATGGAGTCTTGTGGGCAAATCACAGCAGGAAGGACAGTGTTGCCAGTTCCTTGAAGTATGAAAAAGAGTAAAATTTTTAAACGACTGGAAAAGTGGAAAGGAATCAGAGTGAGAAGACCTTTTTATGTTTGATCCTAAAGCAATAGGGAATGGTTATAGTTTACTGAGGGGAGTGAGGGAGTGACATGGTCAGACCAATGATTTCAGAAAATCATTTGGGCATCTGAGCGGAGGATGAACAGGAATAGATAAGGGTTTGAACAAGAGTGATAACTGTGTGAGTGAAAAAAAAAGATTTATCAACAAATATTGTAAAGATAAAAATGACAAGACTTGATAACATAGTGTATATGTGGGCTGACTACAAAGACCCTGGAAGACTTAGAATCTATTGGTGCTCTCACCATGTTTTAAAGCACAACATGAATGTAGTCATCTCTGTAAAACCTTCTCTAAACATTTTTCTTGGTTATGACCTCTCCTCAGAGCACATTGCTTTATAACTTTCTAATGAAGTTAGTACATCATATTGTGCATTATAGCTTCTTGTTGTTCCTCAGTTGGATTGTAAGCTTCTTGAGAAGAGGTAGTGATTAGCAGGAGTCCCCTAGGATATAGCATAGTACTGAGGATACCATAGGCACTTAACCATTTGCTGATGATAGGAAGTTTGGAGAAAAAAATCATTGCAACTGATTCACAGTACAAGGACTACAGCAGGGTCCTGTTATACCCTAATATTCTCGTTTCAAACTATTAGTGATTAATTTTTTATATTTTTTCAAAGTCCCTTAATCTCTAGAGTTATATTTATAGTTATATTGTCGAAGAAAACTTGGACAACATATTTATTTCACTTTCTCCACTGGCTAACAAAATTAACATTTTGTACATCAACTATTGAAGTTGTCTACAAAATGTCAAGTGAAGCTTACATCCTTTTAAAAACATTTCTCCAACCTCCAACCTTTTTAGAAGTATTCTATTCTCTAAGTGGACTTGAAGTTCTCATATTTGTTTATTTATTTTTATATCTACCAAGTAGATTTACATTCTAAATTAAAGATTATAGTGTTATTTTTATTATCCTAAATTTCAATAGTCACCATTAAGTCCAAATATTTAGAGTCATCTCTTGTTTTTTTTTTTTAATTGATTTGTTTATTTACTTTTAGTTTACAAGATTCAGCTCCAGAGTCTCTTGAGTTTCAAGTTTTCTCCCTTCCTTCTCCCCCCACCCCATGGCGGCACGCAGTCAGGTATAGAATCTGCAAATACTTTCACATTGGACATTAGTCTGGTTGTATAGAAGGGTTGTAACCAGTGGACTGAACAATGGGAAAGAAGAAACAAAACCAAACATGGAAAAGAATGATAGCATGTAAATTGCTTCAGTCTCCATTTAAACTCTGTTCTTTCTAGATCTTTCTCTGAACGTAGATATCTCCTTCCATCCTGAGACTTGTAGAGTTGTCTTATAACTATGCATTGTTGAGAAGAGTCAAGTTTATCAAGGTTGATCATCACATATACCATGTGTCTATGATTGTGTATAAGTTTTTTCTGGTTCTGCTCTTCTCACTTAGTATCAATTTGTATAAACCTCTCCAGGTAAATATGAAGTCCATCTCCTCCCCAT
>CM053591.1:21856411-21881416 GCA_028646515.1 Pseudochirops corinnae | reverse complement strand
GTATTTGAATGTCAAACTGTTTATTCAGCTCTGGCTTTTTCATCAAAAATGCTTGAAAATCCTCCACCTCATTGAATGACCATATTTTCCACTGAAACATTATACTTAACTTTGCTGGGTAGGTGATTCTTGGTTTTAATCCTAGCTCCTTTGATCTCCAGAATATCATATTCCAGGCCCTTCTATCCCTTAATGTAGAAGTTGCTAGATCCTGGGTTATCCTGATTGTGTTTCCACAGTATTCAAATTGTTTCTTCTTGACAGCTTGTAATATTTTCTCCTTGATCTGGGAACTCCGGAATCTGGCTATAACATTCCTAGGAGTTTTCTTTTTGGGATCTTTTTCAAGAGGTGATCAGTAAATTCTTTCAAGTTCTATTTTCCCCTCTGAATCTAAAATATCAGGGCAGTTTTCCTTGAGAATTTCTTTAAGGATGCTTTCTAGGTTCTTTTTTTGATCATGGCTTTCAGGTAGTCCAATAATTTTAAAATTGTCTCTCCTGGATCTATTTTCCAGGTCAGAGGTTTTTTCAATGAAATATTTCACATTGTCTTCTATTTTTCCATTTGCTTGGATTTAATAATAGTATCTTGAATTCTCATAAAATCATTAGCTTCCATTTGCTCCACTCTAATTGTGAAGGAATTATTCTCTTCAGTGACCTTTTGAGATTCTTTTTTCCATTTGGCAATTTTGGCTTTTTAAGGCATTCTTCTCCTCATTGGCTTTTTTGGGCCTCTTTTGCCATTTGAGTTCATCTATTTTTTAAGGTGTTATTTTCTTCAGTCAAGTTGCTGACTCTTTTCATGATTTTCTTGCATCATTACCCATTTTTCCTCCACTTCTCTTATATGGTTTTCAAAATTCTTCTTAAGCAACTCTATGACCTGTAATCAGTTCATATTTTTCTTGGAAGCTTTTAGTGCAGGAGTTCTGTGTTGTCTTCCTCCCATTCCATGCTTTGATCTTTTTAGTCCCCAAAAAAGGAATCTAAAGTTGGATTACTGAGCTTGCTTTGCTTCCTTTGCCTGCTCATGTTGCCAGTCAATTACTTGACTTTTGGACTCTTTGCCACAGTAGAACTCTACTTCCAGAGGGGAGAGCTTTGTCCCAAATTGCTGGGGATTTTGCAGCTGCCAGAGCTACAGCTCCCACCAGTTTTGGCTCATGGTCACATACCTCAGGACCACCATCCAAGACCGCGATCCTGATCCAGGCAGGTTAAGGTAAGAGCACCTGGAGATGGCTGCAGAGCCGCGACTTCTGCCGCTTCTGGCTATGGGGGCAGAGGGCTGGACATGCTCTTCCATCACCCCCAAATTCAGCCAAGTTCCACTGACCTTTCACTTTGTCTTTGGCATTTATGGGTTGAAAATTCTGGAAACTGCCACAGCTACTGTGATCCACTCTCTTAAATGCTCCAGCTGGGCTGGTCCTGGTCACCCTGCAGCTAAAACTGTGGGTTCATTCTGGACTGGTCTTGACTCCCAGCATGATGTGATGATCCCTTCCTGTCCACCTGTCTGGCTACCTTCAACGGGAGATTTGTCACTTTGTGGGTTCTGGAGCTCTAAAATTTGTTTTGAGTCATATTTTATAGGTATTTGAGGTGGTTATGGGGGAAGCCACAGTTTTCCTGCTTCTACCATCTTGACTCTGCCCCCTGAGACTCATCTTCTTAAGTTCAAATCTGGCCTCAGACACTTACTAGCTGTGTCATCCTGAGCAAGTCACTTACCCTCATTTGCCTCAGTTTCTTCATCTGTAAAGTGAGTTGAGAAGGAAATGGCAAACCACCCCAGTATCTTTGCCAAGAAAACCCCAAATGCACTCACAAAGAGTTGGACATGACTGAAAAACAAGTGCACAACAAACATAGAATCTATTAAACTGTCATCTACTGAAGTCCGTCCTTCTCTGGTGCCTCATTGTGGCATTGAAGCTACCCCAGTTTCTCACAGGATCTACCAGAGGATCACAGTAGATAGCAGGTTCCACCGTTTTAGAATTGTTTTCAGTAAGAAATCAATGATAAAAAATACATTTCTGTTGTTCAAGTATCAGACTACTTCAGGAAAGAGACAAGGGCTGGAAATGCAGAGTCATACAACCACATATTACCAGATTATTGATTTAGAGCTAGAAGGGACCTTTGAGATTATCAAGCCACAAACTCTTCATTTGACAGAGAAATAAACTGAGGACCAGAGTGCTTCAGTGATAGAAACTGATAAAACAAGTAATAAAAGAATATATAAAGAACAGGAGAGCCAGAGGCACACTCACGTAGAAAGGGTGGGAAACAGATAAAAATCCATCAAAGAAAATTCTAAGGAACAATCAGATAGACAAGAAGAGAGGTTATGAAAATTCAGGGCAGGAAGAACATCTATAAAGAGCAGGAATATTCAACAGTGTGAAATGATAAGAGAGTTAGAGAAGAACTGGGAGGGAAATGTCATCAGATTTGATGATTGAGAGGTTTGTTGGGAGTAGAAAGTTTCAAGCAAGTAGTTGAGTTAAAAGAGACATAAAGTTTAAGGAGGAATGCAAAAGAAATAGATGTAGAATGATTTTTCTGGAAGTCTGTCTGGGGAAAGGAAGGAATGATATAGGAAAATGCCTTAAAAAGACGGTGGGGTCAGGGGATTTATTTTTATTTTTTCTACAGGTGGGTAGAATGGCATTCCATTGATCCTGTGACTATTGTCATTGGAATGTGGTACCTACAAGGTCACAGTCATGCATGTTAGCATGATGGCATAACAACTGTTTCTGTTACTTCAGAAAATTGCTTCTGAATGCTCCCTTGCTTTTTATTCTCTCAGGTTTTATATATTCAGGAGTTAAAAAGTATCAGAATTTATAAACAAATACAGAATTAGTTCTAGGACAGAGCCTTTTTTAATCTCAAAGGCAACAATTTCGGTGGGGAAGATAAAAGGCAGGTCAGAGGGAGTCAAGGAGAAAGTTAATGGTGAGGTAACAGAGGCATTTACAATTGACAGTAAGTTGAATGATAGGAGAAATAGGAGGGCAATTAGAGGATGTTGCAGGGTCAAGTGAAAGGGGCGTGTGTGTGTGTGTGTGTGTGTGTGTGTGTGTGTGTGTGTGTGTGTTTTTAAGTTAAAGATCACTCAAGAATGTCAAAAGGGAAAAGGAAAGAATGCATCAGAAAGGAGAAAAAAATATTGAACAGTGGGCAGGTAGAATGAATGCAGAACCAAGATCCTTTAGGATAACATTAAAGGGAAGGATCCAAAGCATTATTAAAGATGTCTGGTTTAAAGAGAGAAAGATCCCTCCTCTCTCCAGATGCAGGGTAGAATAAAATAAGGGGGCCGGGAGAAGACAAGAAGCAAGGGTTCACATAGAGTGATGGTCTCAGTTTCACACAAATAAGACGTGAAGTTCAAAGTACCTGGCACACAAGAAGTGCTACATAAATATTTTGTCATTGTTTAGTCGTATCTAACTCTTCATGACCCCATTTGGGGTTTTCTGGGTAAAGTCACTGGAGTAGCTTGCCATTTCCTTCTCCAGCTCCTTTTACATATGAAGAAACTGAGGCCAGCAGGGTGAAATGACTTGCCCAGGGTCACACAGCTAGTAAATATCTGACGCTAGATGTAAATTCAGGAAGATGAGTCATCCTAAATCATGGCCCAGAACTCTATCCACCATCCTATTTACCTGCTCATTAACATAACATAAGTATATGTTGTTATTATTATTATTATATATTATATTAATATATTATATATTATTATTATTATATACCTAAGGAAAGGTATCATAGAACTATAGATTTAGATCTAGTTCTAATACAATATTTCATTTTGTAGTTGAGAAAACTGAAGCTCAGAAAGAAAAAATGACCCGTATATTCATGGTCACAGATTTTTAAAGGTTGGAAATGAACCCAGGTCTTCCTGACTCAAAGCACAGAAGTAGAACATCACACTTTCATTTTTCCCATTGTCACGTATCTACAAAGTGATTTCTAGCTTCTTGTGGTCGTAAAAAGAGATGAACAAGCCTAACCAAAAATGTTGCTATCTATAATTTCAAGAAATAAACTTGCTTATGTTTTTGAGCTAATTGAATGGATAATAAAGTCTTGAACAAGTAAGGAAAGAGAGGTAAATAAAAAAAAGAATAGAATTTTGTGACAAAATTAGGGAAATTTCAAGAAAAGAAGAAAGGAGTGAAGAAAGGGTGAAGAAAGAAGTTTGACTAATCCAATATTTTTAGATTTTATTTAAGACTAACTTTTCTATTCTGCTTGGCTCTGATGTCATGTTGTTGTGCCAAAAACAATTAGGATACAAAGAAAGTTAAAAAAATATATATTTAAACTTCACTCAGAATTTGAAGGGTAAGCAAAAGTTATAAACATAGGGAGTAGCCAATCTATGAGTAAGAAATGAAATGTACTATATATAATGATTCCCCTGAAATTTTATACTGGAACTATGACTATAAAAATTCCAAATTTCATAAATGAAAAGCAATACTATATACCTGGCTAAAATGTGTAGTATTAAACACATCATAATTTTTATTTGTGTAATGCTAAGATGGGGAATTTCAATGTTCAGTAGTCAGGAAATTCCAAAGTTAAATTCTTCCTACAGCACAGATTTGGACTTTTCTTAGAACATAGAGTTTATGGTACGCTTTTAGCAATGTACATTTTATACACTTATCTCATATAACTATTGAAAATTCCCCAATAAGTCTGGGGCAAGATTCTTCCTTATACTCTCTGGAAAAGTGTCTGAGGGTGAGAGAAAAAAACACTCCTGCTATCTCACTTAGAGGCTTTTCACCTTTGGTCATTAATTGAAGACAGAAATTTCTCCACTATATATTGGATGAGTTAGGCAACAAACATGGAAACCTTGCCAACAGTGTTCTTGTTGTGGAGAGACTTAGCGAAGGAAAGCTAAGTATACGAGTAGGAGATGATTACTCCTATAGAAGTGCTGTTTCTGTCCCTTACTGTGCATGACAGGATGAAGATTTTCCAGCACTGATCAATCAAGAAGCATTTAGGAATCGACATTCCAGGCACTATGGTAGCGTCTGGGGATACAGAGGCAAAAGTGAAACAATTCCTGCCTTCCAAAAACTCAAAATACAGCCAGAAAAGAAAACCTCTGCATAGGTAAGATACAAAATAGGGAGAATATAAAATAAATACAAGAGATGGGGAGTTGGGGGATGCGAATCAGGAAAAGTTTCAGATAAAAGGTCACGCTTACTATACAATCCTTGAAGGAAACCAGGGATTCTTAGTGCTAAAGGTGAAGAGTGAATGGATTCCAGACATAGGCAAGGGTCAGTGTAAAAGCACGCAGTTCAACAATGGAGAACTTTGGATGGAGAACTGCAAAAGGATCAGTGTGGTCCTAATAATGTATAATAAAGGGGAACAATGTGTAACAAAGCTGAGAAGGTAGGTTGGAGCCAGGTTGTGAAAGATTTTCAATGCAAACTAGAGGAGTCTATATTTAATCCTAGAAGTCATAGTTGATGGTAATTAAGAGACTGAAATAGCTTCCAAAGGCAGTTCTAACAGAGGTGATACCAAAAAAAAGTCTTAAGAACAGGTATTGAAATAAAATATATAACCACCCAAGGCAATTACTTTAAAGGAAATGACACCTATCAGGATTTTCAAATTCAATCATAGTCATTAGAAATAGAGCCTTCATATTTTATGATTACATCTCAAATACATTTGGATTACTTTGTCTTTAAAATCACATTTTTATTACTATAGAATGATGGAGGGTAACTAGGTCATTGTTTAAAGAAACATTAACCTATAGAACTCATTTATCTTATTCAGAATCTCACATAAGGAATAAGAGGTGACCTGGCAAAAGATTTAACAAATTCTTTTGTTGCTAAGAGAAGCACTTAACTGGTAGTTAATATATTTAATTTACAAGGACAGCTAGGTGGCCCAGTGAATAGAGCACTGGGTTTGGAATCAGGAAAAACTCATCTTCAGGAATTCAAATACTTACTAGTGGCATGACCCTGGACAATTCAGTTAATCCTATTTGCCTCAGTTTCCTTATCTGTAAAGTGAACTGAAGAAGAATACGGCAAACCACTCCAGTATCTTTGCCAAGAGAACTTAAAAATGGGGTCATGGAGAGCTGAACATGATTTAACAACAATGCATTTATTAATATAATTTATCCTTGGAGGTAGCCCAAGTATTCAAAAATTAAAAACTGGGTAAAATAACATAATCTAATGCTAATTTATTCATCTCTTTCCTTTAAATGGAGCACCACCGATCACAAGCCTTGATTTATAACTGTTCTTTCTGTGGTACTTTATTTTTCCCCTGATATTATTTCCTGCATTCATACTTCAGTTTTCTATTTCTTCCATTCCCCCCCCCCCCTTTTTTTTTTTTACATTTCTAGTTTGCCAACAGGACTCCTTTGGAGAATAAAGTTTCCTCTAGAACCCAATCTAAAGCCACTCACTCTCAGACTAGTGGAAAGGGTTGTATAAGATCCTTTCAAATGCTAAACACCTCATTATTTCCATAATGTGCTTGGCTTTCAAAACTTTATAAGGCCTGAGACATCAAGTCAGTTCGCTTATGTGGGTCTCACACTTGGCAGCCATAGACTGTTAACACATCATTCAAGCAGTTACTTATGGGACTCCCACGTTACTGGGTCAAATTCGTCTCAGGCTGTCTGCATATGAGTAAAAGTAGTAAAATTAGAATATTAAAAAGCCCTGGATTTTTAAAAATTGATTATACCTTTCTCAGTTAACACTTAGATCAGTCCTATACTTGAGCCAGTGAATTAGGACATGCCCTCCCTCCTCCCCCCACTCAGCTCTCAACACATAATACCTTCCTTCATTTAATACTTTTCTGGAGACATTCCTTAGGTGTTTTTCACAAATTTATTGAGAAACTCACTGTTCCTTGTAGTCTATAGATAACAAGAGGTTCTCTGTCCTTAGCCAATCATGCCCTATGGAGCTTTCAGAGATTCTCAGAACTGTATGTTCCTTAGTAGAAAAGATCATATCTTATTGTATTTTCAATCATGCATAGCACCTAGTACAATATTTTATACAGATAATAGTAATAATAATGGCTAGTATTCACAGGATATAAGGTCACAAAGCACTGTACATATGTAGGTATACACATATATACATACACACATATATGTGCATATATATGTGTGTATATATGTGTGTGTGTGTATATATATATATGTGTGTATATATGTGTGTGTGTGTATATATATATATATGTATATATATACATACATATATACTTATTACATCTTCACAGCCGTGTTAGGCAAGTGCTATTGTGAGCCCTATTTGACAGATGAAAAATTAAGCTTAAGAGCATTCAAGTGACTTACTCACCACACATATAAATGTCTGAGACATTTTGATTTGAACTCAGGTTTTTTCTGACTCCAAATCCAGTGCTATAATCATTTCACCATCCAGCTGCTATGTAGAGGGAGCTCAATAAATAAGTAAACAAAATACTTGTTCACACAGATGTAATTAGCTATATGTGCACCTGGGACAGTACAAACCATGCCTGAAATAAAAGTCACAAAATGTTTCTCTTGGTCAATTTTTAAGACAACATGGTATTTTGGGTGGAAAATAGGGTGGGTATTAGGTACAGGAGAAACTTAAGTAAGGCACATTCTACCTAATAGGATCTTATTTTTCTAAATCTTACATTAATTAGATTCTAAGTTCTTTTATGTCTGTGTTGCTCAAGAATTGCAAGTGCTTTTGGTACCCTATAAATTCAACACCCTTGGATAAAACCCTAATCATCCCTCTTTAGTTATGGCTCTCTAAGCTTATGTTTATATAATACTTGGTTTACAAAATATGATCCATACAACCACCCCGTTGAGGTAGGCAAGCAATCTGGGACTAATTAAAAACCAAGACCATTTGCCATGAGCTACTTTAACTCTCTACCCCTCTTAACCTCTTTGCCTCCACTCATCTTTTTCCTTTCAATTTCAAAGGATGAGGTAGCCTTCTTATTTTGCCACAACTAACCTCTCTAAGTTGTATCTTTGATCTCATTCCCTTCCACTTCCTCTAGGTCCTGGGTCCATCAATCATTTCCTCTCTTCTCTTGTTCAATTTCCCCTTCTACTGACCTCTTCTTCTGTGCCTACAAATATGTTCAGGGCTATTATTTTCTAAAGCAATGCAAAACAAAAACCCAAACTCTACCTTTCTTGAACTCTTATATCCCTAGAAGTATCATCTTATCTCTCTTTCCTTTCACTGTTAAATGTTTAGAAAAAGTAGTCTAAATGTTCTGACTACTTTCTCACAATTTACTCTTTAGCCCCCGTGATCTGGTCTCTTTTGATACCAACCTACTGAAACTGCCTTCCAAAATCACCATTGGTCTTATGTGCCAAACCTAAATCTCTCTACCTTTTGTCTTCCTGTTCCCTGCCAAAAACCAAAACAAAACAAAACCTTCCCTAAAGTAGAGCTCATAGACTTAACTTCCAAGAACTTAAGCAGGAAGAGGAGGAATAATTTACAGCAATAGAGAAATCATTCCAGAGTTAGGAAGAAAGAAAGAAATAGCCTTCAGGGATTTTTATGGTTTGTCTCATGGACTTGGACTAAGAGATCATTCTTTTAAATGGGACACAGGCCACTTTCCCTTTTCACTGCCAATGTGGGTCCTTGGCAGTAGTGAGACATTAAGAAGTATAGCCAAAAACATACTACCAGATTGTTCTAGAGGAGTGTTTCTCAAAGGGTGGACTCTTGAGAATCCCTGAGACTCTTTCAGGGAATGGGGAAGGCTAAAACTTATAATATTAATATTAATTTAATTTTATTAATAATATTATTACATAATTATATGTTATTATAATAATATAATTATTATATTATTTAATACAACATTAATATTAATTTAATTTTATTAATATTATTACATATTTATATTATTATATTATTTAATATAATATTTATAATTACTATTACATAATAATATTATACTATTTCAATTTCTAATGTGGTAAATATTAATAAATATAACCCAACCTAAACAAAAGTTCTTTGAAAGATCTTAAATCATTTTTAAGAGTTTAAAGGTATCCTGAGACCAAAAAGTTTGAAAGCAGTGTTTTAGAGGAAATATTTCTGTGGGTTATACTATTCTCAAGTCACTCTAGAATTAACAATTTTGATCCACATGCCAGTTCCATATTGGTCAATCTTATATGATTTAATCCCCATGTCTTCATAGTGATGTGACAGAAGCAGAAAAATTAGTATATACAGAGAAGGATTTAGAATTCATTTCAATTAAATAAGCATTTATTAAGCATCAACAGGGTATTAAGTATCAGTTCTAAACACTTGGGAAGAGGAGGGAAATGCAAAGAATATGGAATGCGAATTCCTTGAATCATGGAGTTGACAAGCCTATGAGTTCATTACACATATCTAAATGGCTGTAACACAAATAATACATGCTACATTCATGAAAGTGGCAAAGTACTTTATTTCTTTTAATGGAATCTGAGATCACACTAGAATTTTTGGCTAATAGTCATCTTTTGTTGAGTTCATAGTCCTCTAAGATCCCTTGTCTTTTATACACTGAGAAGGAAGCATTATGGAGTCATGTAAAAACTGCTGGATATGAAGTCAAGGGATCTGGGCTTTAATTTTAGCTCTACCTACATGACCTTGGATAAGTTGCTTAGCTTCATTGGTTCTCATTTTTGTCCTCTTTAAAATAAATGAGTTGAAGTAGACAATTTATAAAGTCTCCTCAGTCTATCTCAATCTATGTTATTGATCACCTAGACACCTCTCCCTTCTCCTATACTTTTACTTGTCCTTAACAAATTTAATTATATTAGACTTTACCCTTCATTTTGGCCTGTATCCTTTCATATGAATGGATTCAAAAAGCAATAATTGTGCCAAGCACTACATTAGAGCACAGATCGTATAAATAGAAAGTACAGAAAAACACAAACAGTAGTATTTCCCCTTCAAGTTCATATCCTGTCACCATCTTCAACAACTGCTGCATTTAAGCTGAGGATAAATCTCATACCTGGACTCAAATTTCTCTAAAACTATATCTCAAAAACTCTCTAAACTCTATTGACCTTCACTATAGTCCTTTTAACTACATACTAGTATAGGTATGGCCATACCTTTGACCTAATCATCACAGATCACATGGGTCTGAGTCCTGGTTCTGTTAACCATTACCTGTGAAATCTATGTAGCTGTTTAACACTGAATCAGTAATTTTCCTGCTCTGGACCAAATAGCTCCAGCTCCAAATAGTATTTGGATTACAAATAGAAAAAGAAAATAGGCTCCATTCTCAAGAAGCTCACACTCTTAATCACAAAAGAAAAATGCACATAAGTGTGTTCAGCAACAGGTAGGATGGAAAAGTTAGGGGATTCTAAGGATAAAGCTACTGATCAGAGGGCAAAGTCTAAAAGTCCTTAGAATGTGCTAGGGTATCACCCAGGAGTATTGCACTAATGTTGGGAAGAGGATAGAATGAATCTAAGGGTCAGAATACAGAGAATTCCAGGCTCCCTTTGGCAATGATAGGATTAGAATTTCAGTGTCTTGCCAAGAGGATGAGAAAGGGAACAACACATTGAAAGAAAGTTGAAGGCATGCTCTAGGGTGAGGGGGATTGGAAACTTAAGTTTTTCTGGGTAGAATATTGGCTGGTTGCCCTTGGATGGACTGAATCTGGGTGGTGTGGGGCATGAGGAAATTAAGAAGTAAAGAACCCTACCCAGATCACCCCAAGTCATCTGCAAATGTCTACCAATTGGAAGGGGAGGAACAAGTAAGAAATATAATGTATCTTTTAGCTTCATGTCATCCAATATTTGATAAATATGATCTATGCCTTTATCTGAGTCACTGGTTTAAAAAAAAAAAAAAGGTAAACAGTATAGAACCAAAAATAAAGATCTTGGGCTCTGTAAGAGAACAACCTGCACAATAATCATACTAACTATACTATCATCTGTCACAGCTCACTTTCCCTTGTCTACAAGGTTATCATTAAGTGCCATGCCAAAAACTAGTTAGTATTAAATGCCTTGCCAAAAAATATTATGTAAACAAAATATTATGTATATGACATAAGAGAATGATTGAAAGGCATTAAGCAGACCTACGACACGAAGAGATCCAAATGTGAGAGACTCGTTTGGCAGTTATTTTCTGTAACTGTGGAGTAGTTGAGTCACGGTTGGGGATTCAGGAAGGAGGAAAATGTATTTGGAATATTTGTTATGGAGAATTCAACAGGACTCCTCTTTATGATCCTTATTATCTGAGTGATTTTATCGGTTTCTCTCCTCATACCTCAGTTGTTGTCTATAAAATTGTGGAGTTTGGGTTAGATGGCCTCTAAGATCCATTCCAACTTTAATTGCTTATACAATAAGGGTACAAATTTCTGAGAAACAATTTCACATAGTGAAAAGAATATTAGAGCTAGGTTCAAATCTGAAGTCTGTAAATTACCAGTTCTCCAGGGTTCCTAAAAATGAACATTTTAAGCAGGTTCTTTCATTAATCTCCACTGTTTAAGATCCCCCATGGTTTAACCCAATATGAGTCATTATTGTATCTTTATTTGGCCCATTGATTCCACTTTATGGAAAGGAGTTTATTATCAGAAGAACCTGTGAACAGTTTCTCTCACTCAAATCCAAAATAGGAAGTCAATGGACTTAACAACACTGGCAAGTATAATTTGATCATGGATCATTTAGGGACAGAAGGGGCCTTAGAGGTTATCGATTCTAGCCAAATTCTCTCATTTCATAAAGGAAGAGACTAAACCCAGAGACAGAAAATCCCACTGTTACATAGATACATAGTTTACGTAGGTGAAGATTACCAGACCCAGGATTTGCACCCATTCTATCTGTCATGATTAGGTCCTAGGTGTGGCCATGCTAGTATGTAGTTAAAGTGGATTGTAATGAAGGTCAATAGAGATTAGAGATGGAAGAAATTTGAGGCCAGGGTATTAGATTTGTACTCAACTAGAATGTTGAAGTTGCTAAAGATGATAGCACGATATGGAATGGAGAGGAAAAAATGTGGGTCATGTGCTTAAATCACTGAAGAAGCTGAGTATATAAAATATAATAGAAAATGACAGGGAGAATTAGGAGACAGTAATATGGGCTTTAGAAGACAATGTGATGAGTATTGAGGGTATAACAATGGATCTAAGGTCCAAGAATAGATTGGTCTTTTCTCTTTTCCAAGTTAACAAGAAGAGAAGTTGCTGAACAATGAATGGTGTTGGATCGTTGGCCTGGAAGTGACACTTGTGAGGAAAGACCAAGATGACTTCTCCAATTCCAATAAATTGATTAGTATCAGAGAAAGCCTGACCTTCAGTGGAGAGGGCTACAAGGGAAATATTTTCATGCCAGGAAAATTAGATTTGAATTAAGGAAATCGAGTGGAGAGAAGAATGCCTCAAGGAAAATATCTAAAGCAAGGATTCTTAATCTGGGATCTATGAGCCTTTTCTTTTTAAAATAATTTTTTGGCATTTTAATGTAATTGGATTCCTTTGTAATCTCATGCATTTTATGTATTTAAAGAAAGTAGTATTCTGAGAAGAGTTCAATAGGTTTACCCAGACTGGCAAAGGGGTCCATGATGCACATGCACACACACACACACACACACACACACACACACACACACTCACACACACACACACACTCACACACACACACAACTGTTCTATGAGGATTTGCACACGATAGAACAATTTTTCAAAAAACATTAGAAAATAGATAAGAAAGAAGATAGTGGGCATAAGAAGAAATAAACCTGAATTATGTAGGAATAAGAACATAGGAAGAGGCAGCAAAGGGAGATGGTTGTGCCAAGGATAGAAATTGTGAACAACAGAGGTGAAGAAGACAAAAGGTAGGGGTAGTTTGCTAGAGGAATATTGTGTACATACACACACACACACACACACACACACAGACTGAGAGAGTCTTTTCATTGGAGGGGATTGGAGGGTTTAATATAGCTGTCCTTCTAGTTTGGGGGTTGGATTTGTGGTTTCATTTGTGTATAGAATTCAGAGTATGGAACCACCCCCCATGCAAGTAATTAGTCTTAGAATTGTCCAAGGGGCTAAGGAGTTAAGTGACTTCTCCAAGGTCACACAGGTAATAGGTGTCATATGCAAAAATTTAACACAAGGCTACCTGACTTAGAGCTAGTTTTCTATCCCTGATGTATGCAGTCTTTTATTCTAACTTTGTAGGATTAATACAGAGGATACTCATATTCCAATGAGTTGATGCCTAGTAGCGTAGATCCTTGAAAAGTTTTCTTCATATATCTCAAGACTATTTTATTTTCCAAGAGTGTCACAAAAGCAAATTTTCATAATCTAACTTTTAAAATTTATTCATATAGGATGCTGTGGAAATGTAAGGGCATGAAGATGACCTGCAGGGGTGGAGAAGCTGAGGCCTTGAGGCCACATCCTTTAAGGGGATTTGTCCTGTGAAGTTTGGATTCAGTCAAAGGGCTGTACTTGAGGATCTGGAGGGCCACATGTGGCCTCAAGGCCTCAGGTTCCCCATCCCTGGGCTCTACCTTTAATGAGGTCTAGTAGAAGAAAGTGGCAGACTGACCTATAGTCTTAACTCTTCCATTGAATTGTCTCCATGACTTTGGGTCAGATTCTTCACTTCCCTGGTGAAGACTTCAGTTTCCTCATCTGCAAAAATAAAAGGGTTTTACTAGATTATTTCTAAAGTCCATCCCTGTTCTACTAATCTATATTGATGGTTGGCCTGATCAGCAAGTTCCAAATTTTGAAGATGACTCAGATAGCTCCAGATTTTGATGGACTTCTATATCAAGTGGGCAGGAGTCTAGACAAACTCCTAGATAGACTTTGTTGTGGACTGAAGGAACCCTGTATGTGACATACTATAGGGAAATCTGAACCAATTTGTTCCCTTGCTAAAAATGATCCTTCTCTCCTTCATTATCTCAGACTATTTTATTTACTCTCTCTTATGCAATTTATCATTTTCTAATGTGTATTATATTTTAAAGAGAGAGGTAGGAAGGTAGAATGAATAGAGTTCTGGATTTAGAATTCAGGAAATTTCTTTTGAAATTTAGCCTCAGATGTTTACTATGTGACCATGATCAAGTAGGTCTTATCTAAGGTTCAGTTTACTTATCTATGAAATGGGGATAATAGTATATTACCTACCTCACATGGTTGAAGTGATGTGTGTACTTCATAACAATCAGACCCACATTCAACAAAAAAAAATAACTAATAACTAACTCTATTGGAGATTAAACAGCATACAAAATGCAATAAAGGGATTTTATTCATTTTATAAATTGACTATTACTATTTTTTTAACTTCCAGATGATTTAGATCAGTAGCTTCAATGGAAGGCAAAATGACTTATATTCACTGTTAAGTTGTAACATTGATTAAAGGAAAAATTACAACTGGGGGTGATGTTGAAACTAAACTGTACTCAAAACTTTGCCCTTTGAATTATTATTTTTTTTGCTAGAATAAATGGCATGATTAGGACCCTAATATAAGTCAGAATGTTCTTATGGAATTAGAAAATGGTACCATACTTTGCATATTCAGTGATGATGGATACACTGACACAACAATTATAAGATTAAACATACTAAAATTTGAATAAATTTCCTCTTTATTGCCTTTTCAGATTTTTATCTTCTCTGAATTGTACACAGCTTTAGGGACTCCCTCTGTTAGCATTATTTATATATGTATCTTGTTCCTTATGAGATTATAAGCTTCTTGATGACAAAAGTTATGTAGTTTCCCTTTTCTGGATCTCTATGACGCAGGACAATATCTTGCACAAAGGACATGCTCAATAAATATGAAGTCCCACTGAACTTAACTTCAGTAAATAAATCACTAGACCAAATGTAAAACGTTCAGGATAAGTGAGTAATATCAGTAACTATCATGCTCCCTCAAGGTGCCATAGCTACCTGAGATAGCAAAACCAAGAAAGGGCTTACAGACAGGTCTTTTAAGGCCTCAGAATTCAGAGGCTGGAGACCTCCAAGCTTTTCAAGCTCTGCTTCTTTGCCTATCCATTCAGGTTGATCTGTTGTTCAAACAAGGGCTGGATAGATTTCACTGCAGGAAATTGTTATCTGACATTCTGACTGCATTTTAGAGGAGTTATTCAGTGTTTGGTTTGGTTTCAGGTTTTTCATTTAAAAAAAGGGAAAGAGGCAAGAGGGGCCAAAGTTTCTTCTTAATACCAATTTATCTCTTTTATTAGTAGGCCTGTGGTTTCCTCCATTATGAAATGGTTGAGCCAAAAGCTCCTACCTTCTAAATCTCCCAAACTTTCTCATTTGTCAAATCAGAAACAAGAAGTAAGGAGGAGCAGGAATGTACATTGATATACTGCCCATTACAGGTGAGATGCTTTACAAATAGCTTCTCATTACATCCTGATCACACTGTTGGGAAGTAGGTACTGTTATTATATCCATTTTATAGTTGAGAAAACTAAGGTAGAGATTACATTGGTTGCCCAAGGCTGCAGAGCTAGTAAGAGTGTGAGGTCACATTTGAATTCAGGTCTTCCTGACTCCAAGACTAATGCTCTACCCACTGCACCATCCAGCTACCACCTACTTCTTATAAATATGCACAGTGAATACAGTGTGGTTTTCAAACAAAGAATACCTTTTATTTTTGCCTTTTTGGAGGGGGGAAGGCAGGGCAATTGGAATTAAGTGACTTGCCCAAGGTGTTAAATGTCTGAGGTCAAATTTGAACTCAGGTCCTCCTGACTCCAGGTCTGGTGCTCAATTCATTGTGCCACCTACCTGCCCTGAAAGAATGACTTTTAAACAGGTTTTACACAAGTGGTGAGTTTATCATTCTCTCAACCACATTTGAATCATTCAGGGGAAGAGATGAAAAGGAAGTACTGTTGGAATGTAGGGTCAAATAGTTGGTACTCCCAAAACATATTTACCTGGGTCTCTGAGCTAGCTCTCAAAATATTTTATATACTTCAGTAATAAGAAATTGTTTTAACATACATATTGTTAATCTTGGATGGTTGACAGCAAAAGGAATTGTTTTCTACCATACAAAAGAATGCATGAGGTGCTGGCCTTGTCATCTATTATGTTGTGATGGATATTTTAATTATTGGGAAACAGGAAGACATGTCTTGAAAATAAAACAAAGACAAATAATTCTACAGCACGATGAACTAGGAAAAATACTATACTTAGAATTGAAAGAGATCTATGTAAGTTTCAGCTCTCTTGCTTATTAATTGCATATAATCTTGGGTAAATGTGACTCCATTTCTATATCTGTCAGATGGAGAGAATAATAACTTACTTTGACTATCTCAGAAGATTGTGTGAGGATCTGATAAGCTGATCTAAGTGAAAGTTAGCTAAATAAAAGTAAACTATAATATATTGCCATACAAATATATTATTTATTTTATATAAACAATATTTAATCAATAATTTTAGTCTATTAAAATTTTGAATCAAGGTTTTTAGAATCGAAAGGGTTGAAGGTTAAGTTACTTTTCCAAGATTATATGGCTTATTGATGAAAATTCTGAGTCTAAATTTTGTCTCCTAAATCTCATTCCATTGATATTTTTAGTACATCATGCATGCCATAAAGAAATATGGCCTTAGTAAAATTAAATTGCTTCTTTTTGATAAAAGAAAATATATGTAAATAAAAATAAACAAATCTTCAGAGACAAGAATGCTTGGCACATGGTAGAGGCTTAATAAATATCTGTTTAACCGAATTGTATTGAAAATTGTGCTTGTGATATTTTCTGTTTAGAGAGTACTGATTCTCCTTGATGCATGAGCTGTAGAATGAAGGTGGAGTTTAATAAATTATTCAGACCTGGAAAATCCTAATTTTACATCAATTCACCTCCAAATTTCTGAAGCAAAATATTTTACATATGCTAATAAAAAACCAATTGTAAAAAAGACATGGCATTTGTTGAAAAAGAAAACAGAAAGGCAATACTATTGATGGACTTAATAGTCTTGGTTAGGACCAGAGTTGCATGCAATTAAGTTGCAAATTATTAATTGGTGCACTGTGGGGATTTGACATACAGGAAATCAGAACTCTTTGGCAGTTGATTATAAATCAAAATATGCACATGCAAAGACATATATACAGAAATGTGTGTGTATACACATATCTATATACATTTCTTAGAAACAGAACAACCCTGTATTGTAGTGAAACATGACTAAAAAGCAGACTATTTGGAAAATAGCAAAGTTACCTTGCCTCTTAAGGTAGAAAAACAAGTTATAAAATACATTTTATGTTTACTGTTATTTTGTTACGATGTCCCTTTTGTAAGGAAATTACTTCTACACACTATAAGTACCATTGTATTTACTTTTAATCTAAGTGGAATAAAGTTATATTTTTCACAACTAAAAATTTATTATTCATATTACATGACAATCTTTAAACAACCTAAATATTGAGGAATAATGATATCTGAAAATATACCTACTCCTGATAGTATTAGGAAATATAAAGGATATTGAATCACAAAATCACTGAGGCTTAGAACTTTAGATTAGGAATCATGAATTTCAATCCTTTGATTTTACAGCTAGCCATGGGACACATTTAGCTTGCTTAATGTTTACACATTCCACAATAACTAAATTAAATAAATATAGCTGATGGAAATAAAAAAGATATTGCTACAACCTAGGGTGAAAACAATTAGACTCAGATCCCCACCTTAGGGGTCAGTGACCCAAAACAAGAACTTTGCTTTACAACATGTTCACTGCCAGGCGTGTGGGACCAATGGTGAATGACAAAGATGTGAAAATAAGCAATGAAGTAGAGAAGGTTGAATTGAATCTAAAACAATTTGTAACCTTGAATCTGTCACAAATATTCACTTTAAATATCAATTTAAAATGGTTTCAGGAAAGACAGAAAAATCATGTAAAACTGTTAGTTAAAGATATTATTAACAATAAAAATGACTTCATATTTCTAACAGCACTAATGACATTAATACAGAGTTTTTCAGTAGATCAAAAGAAATATTATATTTATATCTCTGTAAATCACAAAGTACCAAATAATATTCAGTTTTTAACAAAGAATAATAAGCACTAGCATTTATGTAGCACTTTAATGTTTGCAAAGTCTACAATGTTATCTCATTCTAGTCCCACAACAACCCTAGGAAGTAGATCATGATACTATAATTATTTTACAGATGAAGAAATGGAGACCACTGAAGTTAAGTGACTTGCTCAGGGTCACCAGCTGATAAGTATTTAAAGTAAGATTGGAATTCAGTTTTTCCTAATTCCAAGTCCTGTGCTTTATCCACTGTACCACTGGGGTACCCCCTAAAGAAGAAGATTTGGGAATCTGATTTTGTTTCTTGTTTTTTTGTAAAATTTCATTCTGCAAAAATTGGATTCTAATGACCAAAAAAAAGGCATGGAAGTTGTAAACCTTTCTCTATAGACCATTTCCCCTTATATGTATGTCCTGCCTAGCATACAAATATATGAGAAGAGGAATTATTTCTTAATTCATTATTTTTGTACACAATAAGTATTGTATTTGAGAATAAGAGATATCACTATCTCTAACGGGGAAAAAATCTTTCACTGTCTTCTACAGTTGTTCATTTTGAGTGGTTTATTCCATACTGAACTTTATGAAAAATAATTTTCATTTCTTTGGACTAGATGTTCAATTCGTTTGGATCTACATGCACAGAAAAGTCACTAGCTGCTTATTACAGTAGATCTATACCTCATCATCTGTTCGTTTTATTAGAAAAGAAAGTGATTGATCTCCTGAGCTATCTAAAGAGGAAATGACTTCCCACCTTAAGGCTTTTCATTTAAAGCTATTTTCGAGGTTCTGTAAATTGCTGTCTTCAAAACAACTTTGACACCACTGTTGTTAATACAGGAAGTTACTAAAAGCCATTTGTTCTGATCTCTAAAAATTTGCCTTAGCTGAATCAAGATGGCCTTTAAGCTTCCCATGGGCTGGGTAGGGGAGGAGAGAGGGACAGGAACTTTCAGTTTTAGACCAGAACCTGCATTTGAGCATAGGCAACTACTTTTATGGCCCTTTTCCAAGTGGAGCTAACAACTTAGTTGGACCAGAGAAGGCATTGACTTGTGAAAAAATTACTCACTTTCAACAGCTCCCTAATATTTAAGACCAAGTTACAATCTCCCTATTCTGTTATTTGAGTCTCTCTAGAATCTGACTTTATTCTGTCTTCCCGACCTTTGTATTTTCATTTTATTTTTTGCATATTTTCTCTTCTTTACACATTCTCTTTTTCCATCTAAACCAGGCTCCTTAAAAGGCCAATTCGCTTGAATTTCTTTTTTCTCTTTTTTAAACAAACGATGCACGCTTCTTTCTGAAATATTTCCATTTCCTTGTTTGTAAAATGAGCACAAACAACTAGTATTACCTACTTCACAGAGTTGTTATGAATTCAAACTTTTGGATATTTTAAAATATTATAAAAATATAAATTATAACTTTTGTTTTGGTCAAGAGAGACCTGAGTTCATCAATGTGTCATAAAGTCCTGGTGTGTAACTCCCTACACCCATTTAGATCAATTTTTCTAAGACCTTAAGAGGAGACAAAGAGTTGTCTTAGATCAGTAACTGGAACTTAATGGTCTTAGAAAGTTGTTTGGGGAACTAAGATATTAAATGACAAGTCTTGGTTACACAGATAATAGGCATCACAGGCAGACGGGACTTCAGTTTAGGTCTTTGTGAATCCAAGACAGGTCCACTGTCCTTCATGATATGATCCCTCTCTAGCTTCCATGATCATGGTCATTTCATTGAAAAGACGATAAAAATAGTCACTCTCAAGGGACTTTAAAGCAATTTAATTTTGTGCAGATGGCAATCAGACTTTCAAAATATTTTCATTCCAATCAATCAACAAGCATTTATTAGTCCAATATGGAGAGCAATCAAAGGAAAAAAAATTAATCTCATATACTTAGCTTTAGAGCAGATCAAGTTTTGAATATCTGTATGAGGCAATATCACAATTGTGAAGATTATGTAAAATTCAAAGAGTCTTGGATCTTAATATTCACGGCCTCCAACAGGAAATCCAAATTTATATGAAAACTATTAAGCTTAGAACAGCCCTACCTGCACTGTTAGGCTGGCAGTAGGTCTCTGGTGACAGGTTTTCTTATATTTGAGGTCAATTTTGGTGCATGAGTGATCCCAGGGTCAAAAGGGCATGAGAACTGAAAGAACAGCAAAGTAAAAAATCAAATTCCATGTCTGTACATCTTAGAGTTTCCATGAGTTGAAATGGTTTTGGATCACCAGGTCATGAGAATTGAGAAGGCTCTGAAGATAGTGCAAAATTACTTCTTTAGGACAGCAGCAGAAATTGAATAGAAAGGTAATGCAGTATACGGTCTGTACTGAATTGCTTGTCTGGGGGTGGGTGATGAGGGAAGAAGGGAAAGAATCTGGAGTTTAAAGTTCTAAAACGAAATGTTTAAAAAAACATACATATAGATATAATTATTATTTACATGCAACTGGGAAATAAGATATACAGGTACTGGGATAGGGAGATCCATCTTGCCCTACCAGAAAGTCAGAGGGGTGATGGGAGAGGATGTAGGAAAGAGCAGATTGAGGGAGTATACAGTGGGGTCACTGTTTTGGGGTGGTGGGTACAGGAAAGAAGGGGAGAAAATTTGTAACTCAAAATCTTGTGGAAATGAATGATGTAAACTAAAAATAAACAAAAGTTAATTTTTAAAAAAAAGGTAATGCAGCTGAATTCTTCTACACTCAAACAAATAGTTTAAATGGTAGAATGGTACAGATTAATTATTTTCATCTAGCACAAACCAAGTATACAAATTTTGAAAAGACAAGCAATGATTAAAAAGCAGGAAGAAATTGACAGACAATAAGAGTGTTTTGTTGTTCAGTCATTTTTCAGTTGTGTCCCATTTGGGATTTTCTTGGCAAGTTTTCTTGGAATGGTTTAGTTTTTCCTTCTCCAACTCAATTTATAGATGAGGAAACTGAGGCAAACTGGGTTAATTGATTTGCCCAGTGTCACACAGCTAGGAAGTATCCGAAGTCAAATTTGAATTTAGGAAGATGAATCTTCTTGACTACAGACCCAGCACTGTATTCACTGTGCTGCTTAGATGCCCTAGTGAATTGAGATGAATAAATTGCTCTCCCTGCCTCAATTCTCTCTCTTCTCCAACCCATTTTCTACACAACTCCCAAAGTAATTTTCCAAAAGTCCAAATCTGCCCATGCCACTTCTTTATTCGATTAACTCCAATGATCTGCTAATAACTCAAGTATCAAATATAGGATCAAATTCCTCTGGCACTTAAAATCCTCACAACTTAGCTCCAACCTACCTTTCCAGACTGATTTTACATTATTCTCCCTCGTAAAATCTACAGTTTGACCAAAATGGCCTTGTTGTTCCTTACAACACTATTTCTTATCTATGTGCCTTTCCACTGGATAATCCCTATTCTTGAAATGTATTCTTTCCTCTCCTCTGTCCTGCTAATACCTGATGTGCTTAAAAGTTTAGCTCAGGTACCATCTCCTACATGACACCTTTTCTAATCCTCCCAGCTGATTCCCTTCAACCACCTCCACCTCCCAAAAAGCCACCCTGTATTTATCTTATATGCTTTGAACATACATATAAATATGTGCATATACATATTGTACATATATTTGCACATACAAATATGTACGTATTGTCTCCAATGGAATGTAAGCTCCTTAATTAACTCATTTTGACTATTACAAACACCCAAATTAGCTACAAAAGACATGAGAAGGAAGGTGCTATCTGTGTTCAGAGAAAGAATTGATAAATGGAAGTATGCATAGAATGACTACATATATATGTGTGTATATATAGGATGTGTAAGTGTATATACACAAACACACAAATATATGTATGAGTATGTATATATGTGTGTGTGTGTGTGTGTGTGTATTCTTGCATCTAATGGTAGCCATTTCTAGTGGAGAGGGAAGAAAAAAAGGGAAAATTTTTTAAAAAGAAATTTACATGATAACTATATTATATTTGTAAATGGAATAACAACTTGTATATAATAGATTTGCATTTTCACAAGCAAGCTTTTTTTATTATTACGCTATGTTGCAGAAATGCTTGTTTTATCCATAAATTGAAAATTAAATTTTAAAAAATTATTAAAAAATAATGTTAGCCCCTTTAGGATGAGGAATTACTTCTTTTTTTTCTTTTACTCTTGTGTTTGTATCTCTTGTACTTGGCACAGAGTAAGAACTTAAATGTTATTGATTGGTTCATTAGGTTAAAAGTTCCACGACCTAATATACATCCACCCACTTAGTATTTTTTGGCTACTTTCTTTTACAAGCACAGACTCAAACTAACTCAAGTTACTCATCTTTCCCCAAGCACAATTGCTCTTTCTTCTTTTTTATCATGTGTTACATTCTTCTGAAAGGACTTCTTCTATACACTAAATGTTTAATCTCTACCATCTTTCAAAGATGAGCTCAAAGGGAACCTCCTCCATGAAACTTTCCCTCATCACTACTCCTCAGAAGAAATTCTTTCTCTCAACTGCCACTTTGTCTATACACTTTATATATTTTGAAACATTACTTCATATTATGTTTGTTTGTGGATAGGTTTCATACCCTATATCACATAGTAAGCGCCCTTAATGTAGGAGCCAAGTTTTTGCAAACCTCTAAGTGTCACTTCCAGTGGCTTACACATAGAATATAATACAATGTATGTATTTTAAATTTAATTAAGACAATAAGGAATTAGTATATGGAATCAGAGTCAGACTGGAAAGAAAATATTCTAAAAATGCCTAGTTCAAACACCATCTAGAAATTAAGGAACCTGAAATGAATTTTTTTTTCTCCAAGATAACATTGTCTCCATGTATTTTCAAGATCAAATTCAATTAAGTATTGACAAAGTATGACTTGCAGAGAAAAGATTCATGCATTCTTTAGAATATATTATATGTAATTCAATTCAACAAATATTTATTAACTTCCTGTTAGGTACAAAGAACAGATAGGTGGTACAATGAATAGAGTACTGGGCTTAGAGTCAGGAAACCTTAGGTTCAAATCTGACCTCAGGTATTTACTAGCTGTGTGACCCTGGGCAAGTCACTTAATCTTGTTTGCCTCAGTTTCCTCATTTGTAAAATGAACTGGGCCTCAGTTTCCTCATTTGTAAAATGATCTGGAGAAGGAAATGGTGAACTACTCTAATATCCATGCCAAGAAAACCCCTTGGGGACAGAATCCACAAAGTGACAGAGAGAAACAAATTTCCTGCCAAAAGCAGCCTGGCCAGTGGACAGGAAGGGTCCAATGCAGCACTGATAGCTGAACCTAGCCCCGAGTGAGCCTCTGGTTTTAGCCCCAGGGTGGCCCCAACCAGTGGCTGCCATGGACTTCGGGACAGTGTATCACCAGCAGCAATGGTGGTCTCCAGAATTATCAACCCATAAATGCCAAAGAAAAAGTGAAAGGTTAGTGTAGAACTCTGTTGCAACTGGGGGGATGGAGGAGTGGGTCTGGCTCCTGCCCCCAGAGCTAGAAGTAGTGGATGTGTGGCCACACTGCAGCCGCTTCCACGTGGCTACTTCAGAGCTCCTAGCCTGCAGATCGTAGGGGAGGCCAAGCAAATTTTCAGAGGGTAATTGCTCTTGCTTTAACCTGCCTGGATCTGGATCACAGTCTTTGGTGGTAGTCCAAGGTCTGTGACCAGTGAGACAGAGCTGGTGGGGGTTGTAGAAATGGCACCCTCCTAATTGCTCCAGCAGCCAGGAAAACCCCAGTGATTTGGGACAAAGCTCTCCCCTCTGGAAGCAGAGTTCTACTGTGGCAAAGAGGCCAAAAGTCAAGTAATTGAGTGGCAACATGGGCAAGCAAAAGAAGCAAAGCAAGCAAAGTCATCCAGCTTTAGATTCCTTTTTTGGGCAATAAAAAGGATCAAAGCATGGAATGAGAGGAAGACAACACAGTCAGAACTCTTGCACCAAAAGCTTCCAAGGTTACAGGCCATGGGGAAGTTCAAGAAGGATTTTGAAAATCAAGTAAGAGAAGTAGAGGAAAAATTGGGAAGAGAAATGAGAATGATACAAGAAAATCATGAAAAGAGAGTCAACAACCTGACTGAAGAAAATAACACCTTAAAAAATAGATTAACTCAAATGGCAAAAGAGGCCCAAAAAGCCAATGAGGAGAAAAATGCCTTAAAAAGCTGACTTTGAGAATTTCAAAAGCTCACTGAAGAGAATCATTCCTCCACAATTAGATTGGAGCAAATGCAAGCTAATGACTTTATGAGAAATCAAGGTACTATTAAATAGAGCCAAACAAATGAAAAAATAGACAGTAATGTGAAATATCTCATTGGAAAAATCACTGACCTGGAAAAAAAGATCCAGGACAGACAATTTAAAAATTATTGGAGTGCCTGAAAGCCACAATCAAAAAAAGAACCTAGAAAACATCCTTCAAAAAATTGTCAAGGAAAAATGCCCTGATATTTTAGAACCAGAGGGCAAAAGAGAATTTGAAAGAATTCACCAATCACCTCTTGAAAATGATCCCCAAAAGAAAACTCCTAGGAATACTATAGCCAGGTTCTGGAATTCCGAAATCAAGGACAAAATATTACAAACAGCCAAAAAGAAAAAATTTGAATATTGTGGAAACACAATCAGGATAACACAGGATCTAGCAGCTTCTACATTAAAGGATC
>CM053591.1:21817774-21855911 GCA_028646515.1 Pseudochirops corinnae | reverse complement strand
GTTAGGGTTGCTCTGGAGACCCCAAAATACCAACATGCTGGGTCCTGCCAAATGAATTCCATTCCAGTCTTCTCAGCCAAAGCAAAGTACAGTTTATTAATATTTCATTAAAAGTTCACCATATGGGGTAGACTCTTAGGGAGCCTAGGTATCTGTGATGCTTGCATTGGGCAAGCGGGCCAGAGTAAGTCTCACACAAAGTAAGTCTGTGCTAGGTCATTCTATGGTGCTCTCATACCACATGGAGGGAAGATGGGGTCTTATGTACAGAGGAACCTAGGGGTGGTCTAGAAGAGAAGTTTGGGGAGGGTCTTCAAGAGCAGTTAATGAGGTCAATACAAGGGTGGCTTGATATTTTGATAGGCTCAAGGGTGGGAATTAGATGGACAATGGAGGGCTAGGCTAGTAACAGAGCTTTAGGCCCAGCCAACAGTGACAAACTTATGGCCTCTGCAAATGCCTCATCAAGTGGGAAGATGTAATCAGACTTCAAGGGGTTTCCCAGAGCCTGTACCTCAAAGATTCAAGGAGAGCTCAAGGGGGCTCCCAAAGCCTGTACCTCATTAGCATGACCTGAAGGTGTATGTGAATAGGGAACAATTGTAATTTGCTGAGTACAAGAATGATATGATCAGACTTGCACTTTAGCAAAATCACTCTGGCAAATCTGTTGAAAATTTTTTCTTAGAGACAGGAAAGACAAAATAAGTGAGATAAAAAGGGGAAATTCTGATAGTCTAGGTATGTATAATAGACAGATAGAGACATATAGGAAAGATGTTGGGCTGAGGATATGGGGGTAATTGGATGGGGCAGGCAGTAATAATAAGATTTACTACTAATTGGGTGGGTACAATGTGGGAAAGTGAAGGCAGGTAGGAACACAGAGGTTACAACGTGACTAGAAGAAGATGTTGCCTTTCATAGTAATAAAGAATATTGGAAGGTGGTAATCTTTGAAGAGAAAGATAATGCAATTAGATCTTTAATTTAAGTCCAAACAAATCCATGCCTGTTTATCCTGTGTAACTCATTCTGAAGCACTGATACTAAAATGGAGCAGTAAGTAGGGCTTTTACTCATTAGCATTATCCTCAGAACACAGAGTCCAGTAATTGTTACTGTCCCAAAATTATTTAAGTGATCAGGGTGTGGGTAAATTAAGGAAGGGAGAGCAAGGGATAGAATTTTGCAAGTACCTTTAAGTACCTGGATTATGGCTAGACCATAACCATCCTGAGAGTTTAATGCCATAGAAGGCCATTGGTAGGAGGGAGTAGAATAAAGTACTGGTGAGCAAGAAATGGTGAAGACAGTGGTATACTTGTGTTGGCAACAAACCCATACTAGGTCTAGTAGAGAAGGTGGGATTTAAATGACCCTTCTACGGCTTCATTAACCTTCAGCAAAATATATTTTATTCTTCTTAGATAGTGACAGCAAACATTTTTAGCTCTTTAAGGTTTCCAAAGTGTTTTACACATATTATCTCATTTGATTCTCATAATAAATCTGTTAGTAGGTGCTATTCTCATCCTCTCCTTACACAAGAGGTAACTGAAACTGAAAAATTTCCTATAATGATATATATAGTAAGTTACTGAAGCAAGATTTTAATTCAGATCTTTATGATGAAAGTTTACAACTTTATCAGATATCTGCCAATTCCATCAACCATCCACTAAACAATCTCAGGGAAGAAATATATTGGCTTGTGACATATTACTTTCTCTTCTTAAAGAAACTATCAAAGCTATAGGAACATATTTTTGAATCGCAGATTAAGAGGGTTCAGAAGGAACCCAGATATGATCAAATTGTCTCACAGATAATCAAACTGAATCCCAGAGAAAGTATGTGATTTGACCCAACTTCCACAACTAGTTTTAAAACTAGAGCCACCATGTCTTTAATCACCATCCTCCCATGTACCTTCCATTATGTGATGAAATCTCAGAATGTACTAGAAATACTGGCGTCTTTCTAAAGAGATTCCCTATGATGCTCATGCTACCTTTACTTCATGATCACAAATTTTGGTTATCATTGTCATTGTCATTATCGTCATATTCTTCTCTTCTTCCTCATTCTCCTTTCCTTTCTCTCTCTCTGTTTTTCTCTGTCATCTGTTAAGTGAAAAGAAGTTTCTTTCTTGAGAGCCATTTCCCTTTCCTCACACTTAATGTCAATTTGAGAGTGTTCATTTCCCCCCAATTCATTCTCATTCTAAGCTGTGGTAGCTTCTCTCCCCTTCAGAATCTATCTTTGTATTGACAATGACTATTTCTTTCCTTTGTAAAGAAACTTCTTTATATCCCTACGATTTTCTGTTTTCTCAGCCTCTTTCGTCCTCCTTCCTCTCAAATTATTTCTATTACATGTATTTAAATGATGGCTGTCTCCTTTCTAATATTTAGTATGGAAAACAAGGATGCTGCATCTGTTTTTATGGTATTACAGGAGAATCAATTGTTGAAACAAAAATACTTGGTATTCCTCGAATAGAATATGCTTTAAATGTATGTTGCATATAAATTTCACAGTGTTTTAGATACTAAATACAACTAATTAATTAAATCCCAGTATCAAGTGAATGAGGACTATAATTCTGCGTCTCAAGTGAATGTTTTTAATTGAAAGGAGCAATGTTATAATCTGAAATAAAACTATAGAAAGTAGCCTTAAAATTAATTGTAGCCCACCTCTCCATCACCCCACATCCCCATATCTCCCATGGGGCTCTCCGCCCCCACCCCAGAAGCCCAAGGTTTCGCGTGGAGCCAGTTCTAGCCAATCCGCGCCACCGAACGGGCTACTCAACAAAGGCTCTCTTGCCAGCCGTAGGACAGTTGGTGCCATGGCTCGAGGGGAGGCGGTGGTGGGCGAGGTGGGCGCTGGCAGAGCAGGCTGAGAACATGGAGAGGCGGAGGGTGACGCGGGGGCCCTTTCGGGCCACCAACCAGTGGAACGAACTAGTCACCTGCTTTCGGGCAGAGATGCCTCTGACAAAACACCGGCAGGGCTTCCAAATGCACAAGAACTGTTTCACTGCCCGCGCAGCGGTAGATTGTCTTCACGAGCAGTTAAAGAGCAACAAGAATTTCAGTGCAGAAGTGACCCGACAACAGGCTGTGAAGCTGCTGAGAAAATTCCTCCTGACCCACGTCATTGAAACCGTTCAGGGCAGATGGGGATCAGAAAATCTGGAGGACGACAAGCAGCTCTTCAGGTTTCCCACAACTTCTCCCCTTCAGACTGTGAAAGGCAGTCAGCCAGAAAGAAGGAACATGGAGAACATTTCTAGAAGGAAAAGAAGATTCCTTCAGTTGCCCAGTTACCTGGCAGAGTTCCTGCGGAGCGTGTCTGTGGGATAACCTTCCTCCCTGGGCATTTGTTATCTCTCAGGAACCTGTGTCTAGCAGACTGGCCCAGAAGTAATGACCTCCTCAAGAACCAGGAAGTATTGTAGTTCTTTGTAGTACTCAGTATTCAAGCATTTTGGTTGTTTAAAAGTATGTGATAATATGGTTGCATTGGAAATTGTGGTGAAACTCTTTTATTTTTTGGTAATGGTTTAATTTCGTTTATTCCTATATTTAATTATCTGTATAAATATATAAGTAGACATTAAAACTGATTAAAATTTAATTAAATTAAAATTCAAAATTTTATTTCTACATCAAATATATGTAAATTCATGCTAAAATGACAGCTTTTTAGATCGTTGCTTCACGTATGTATTCTGGGTTTGGCAGTCCCCAATGGTATAAAACAATCAAATACATGTATGTGTATGTATGTATGTTTATATATGCATGTGTATTTATATACACGTGTGTGTGAAAGAATGTTTCAGGACTTAATCTTTGATTGATTCCATAAAGAATATGGCAAAAAGAGGGAACCTTATGCAATTTTGTCAGTCTTAAATAATTGTATTCATCACCATTACCAGACATTCTGGTGACCTGAGAAGAGGCATGCTACCTAACTCCTGACAAAAAGTTTTATGAATTTGAGGCACAGAAGGAAATATAATTTTTCTTCAACATGGCCAACAAGAGTTCTTAACTAGGAGTGGGAAAGGTAAGAAGGAAAGAATAAGTTTTGGTAATTAAGAAGGAAATTGAATTAAAAAAAAAAGGAGCTAAGCACAGACCAGCCTACATTAATTTTATTAGTACAGTATGAATGTATCTGCCACAGAAATCACACTGATACTTCATTGTGGCATGATGGTTCCCCTGTTCCATATCAGTGTGGTGTAAGCTCTGTAAAGTTCTACCATAAGGGAAGAAAATCCTGAATCTTTTTTTCTAAGAACTAGCCTCATCACAGAGAGATTGGTCAACTGATAGGAATTTTTCCCCCCAGTCTGTCCTCCCATCTATCATGCCCCCCTCTTATACTCTTCACCCTTATTTTCTTGTAAGGCAAGATAGATTTCTCCATCCCATTGCCTCTATATCTTATTTCCCAGTTGCATGTAAAAATAATTTTTTACATTTGTTTTTAAAACTTTGAGTTCCAAATTCTCTCCCTTCTTCCCTCCCCACCCACCTTCATTGAGAAGGCAAGCAATTAAATACATGTGTAGTTATGCAAAATACTTCTATAATAGCCATGTTGTGAAAGACTATATTTTCCTCCATCCTATTCCACCCCAAATTTATTTTCTCCCTTTATCCTATTCCTTTTCCAAAAATGTTTGCTTCTGACTACTCTCTCTCCCAATCTTCCCTTCCTTCTCTCCCTGCCCACTTTTCCTTTTCCCCTTTTCCCCCTTACTTTTCCTGTAGGGTAAGATTCCCAATTGAGTGTGTATATTATTCCTTCCTTAAGCTAAATCTGATGAGAGTAAGGTTCATTCTTTCTCTCTCATGTCCCTGCTCTTTCCCTACATTTTGAAACCATTTTCTTGCCTTTTTACATGAGATAATTAGCCCCATTCACTCTCCCTTTACTTCCCAATATATTCCTCTCTTACCCCTTAATTTTATTTTTAGATACCATGCCTTCATATTGAACTCATCCTGTGGGACCTATCAATCTATCTAATCTAATCTTACCTATCATACTATGTCCTCCAGCTACCCTAATACTGAGAAAGGTCTCATGAGTTACAAATATCATCTTTCCACATAGGAATGTGAACAATTGGACTATAATCAGTCCCTTATGATTTCTCTTTCCTGTTTACCTTTTCATCCTGAGTCTTGTATTTGAAAGTGAATTTTTTATTCAACTCAGGTCTTTTCTCCAAGAATCCTCTGTTTGAAAGTCCTCTATTTCATTGAATATGATTTTTCCCCCAGAGTATTATGCTCAGTTTTGCTGGGTTGGTGATTCTTGGTTATAATCCTAGCTCCTCTGATCTCCAGAATAACATATTCCAAGCCCTTTGATTCCTTAATGTATAAGCTGCTAGGTCCTGTGTTATCCTGATTATATTTCCACAATACTGGTATTATTTCTTTCTGGCTGCCTGAAATATTTTCTCCTTCACTTGGGAACTCTGGAATTCGGCTACAATATTCCTAAGAGTTTTTCTTTTGTTATGTCTTTCAAGAAATGATTGATGTTAGGGCAGCTAGGTGGAACAGTGAACAGAGCACCAGCCCTGGAGTCAGGAGGACCTGAGTTCAAATCTGACCTCAGACACTTAACACTTACTGGCCATGGGACTTTTGGCAAGTCATTTAACCCCAATTGCCCTGCTTTGCCCTCCCCAAAAAGAAAAAAAAAGAAGTCATTGGTGGATTCTTAAAATTTCTCTTTTACCTTCTGGTTCTAGAATATCAGGGCAGCTTCCATAACTTCTTGAAAGATCATGTAGGCTATCTTTTTGATCATGGCTTTCAGGTAGTCCAATAATTTTTAAGTTATCTCTCCTGGATCTATTTTCCAGGTCAGCGGTTTTTCCAATGCGATATTTCACGTTGTCTTTTGTTTTTTTGTTCTTTTGGTTCTGTTTTATAGTATCTTGATTTCTCATAAAGTCATTAGCTTCCATTTGCTCCATTCTAGTTTTGAAGGAATTATTTTCTTCAGTGAACTTTTGGAACTCTTTTTCCATTTGGCCAAATCTGCTTTTTATGGCATTCTTCTCCTCATTGGCTTTTTGGTCCTCTTTTGCCATTTGGGTTAGTCTATTTTTTTAAGGTGTTATTTTCTTCAGTATTTTGGGGGGTCTGCTTTAGCAGGCTGTTGACTTGATTTTCGATATTTTCTTGCATTACTCTCATTTCTCTTCCCAATTTTTCCTCTGCTTCTCTTACTTGATTTTCAAAATCCTTTTTGAGCTCTTCTATGGCCTGCAGCCAATTCATATTTTTCTTACAGCATTTTTATGTAGGGGCTTTGACGTTGCTGTTTTATTCTGGTTGTTATGTTTTGATCTCTTTTGTCACCAAAGTAAAATTCTATGGTCTGACTTATTTCCACTGTTTACTGATCTTCCTGGGCAAGTAATTCACATTCTAACTCCCTATCAAGGCAGGACTCTGCTTCCAGTGGGGGTGGGGATGGGGGTGAGGGTTTTTACTGTCCCAGGCTTCAGCTGCTGGATCCCCCACCATCTATGGGCCCAGAGCTTGAGAAACATTGTTGCTGCTGCTGCCACTGCTGCTAACAGTTCCATCTCTGCCACCACAGGGCAAGGGCCTGACCAACACTCTCCTCTTTAACCAAGGTCCTGCAGAGCTCCCTCGCTGACCTTCTGTGCTGTTCTTGGTGTTTGTGAGCTGAGAAGTCTGGAAATCACCACAGCTGCCAGTGATTTAGTCCTCTGAGGCCTGTTCTGGCATTGTAATGCCCAGTGCCAGACTGTGCTCCACTCCTAGCCCATGTGATATATCCTTCTTGTGGGTCTTCTACACTGTTGGGCTAAAGTTGTGTTTCACTCTGTCATTTTGTGGGGTCTGCAAGTGTAGAATTTGTTTAGAATCATTTTTACAGGTCTTTGGAGGGTTTGGGGGCTGAGATGAAGCAAGTCCTTGCCTTTACTCTGCCATCATGGCTCTGCCCTATGTTTTTTTTTTTTTCATGGTAACCCAAGAAAGATTGGAAAATTAAAAATGATCCTTAATGGTGTGTCAGTCTTTTTCATTTAAAAATGGTGCTGGCAGAATGTCAAAAAAGAGGGAAAGGAGGTACTAGGAATCACACAGTTTTTAGCCACTGACCAATTTTAATTTGGTGGTGGTTACTCTAAATACAAGATGCTTGTAAAATGACTGAAGATTCATGCACAAATATGCTGGAGAAACTAAATTATATGAAACTTGACATTCTTTTCATAAATGATACTAGATTAATGAAGGAAGTTACAATTAAATAGAAGGATGGCTGACAGGTACTCCTTAGAGAAGCAGAGGTTGAGTTTGGCAGAATGGATTTTATCACATGCCCCAAAGCAATGAGGAATATCATTTCATGGGACATTCATGATTTATTGGCAATTTGATTAACTGGGGCACAACATCCACTCAAACAAAGGGAATGAAGGCACAGTTCCCACACAAAGCCGGAATCATTCATTCATTGGTACAGCACACTTGTTCATGGAGAACAGCAGAAGCTACTCTGCTGTAAAGGTTGGGGGGTTTAGTGAGTGGTTTATATGAATTTACAACAAAGGAAGGCAGGAAAATAGAATGAATATAGGGTACCAGGAACCAGGATGTTGTAAGCTCTATCAATTTAGGCCTGGTATGAACCAGTTTGAGCCAGCCCTGCGATTGCTGGCATAAGCAGAGGTCTTCTAGGTTCATCTAGTAGACATTGCAGGGGATCAATGGTATATCAAACTCATACAACACTCATTCTGCCTCCTGATTGCCTGACTTTGATTCCCAGATTATTTTAGATTCTCTTGGATAATTAAGAGATCTTAAGTAAATCAAGCTAATTAGTAAACTCATTATTTGGTCTATTTCTACACTAGTCCTACTCTATTACAGTATTAATGATTCTTATTTACCAGAAGGCCACATTGATAATAATTATGGTTTACTCAGTACTGATGTGATGTGGTAGAGAAATCATTTGAAAAATTCAATAAGATCCTCCAAGTACAAACTGCATTTACTGTGATACTTTATGATTTCAATGCAAAAGTAAAAAAAAAAAAAGAAAAGATGGGAAGACACATATGAGATATGGTTCAAAGGAATGAAATGAGAGAGGCCAAACCCTGTAGATTACAAAGAAACCTCAATTCTGTATATCAGCAATACTTTAAAAAAAATTAGTTAAGTACAGAACTTAGTTAAGTGCCAAATATCAAAATAATTATAGTGACTGTGACACGAAAAGGCTCATTATTTACATGGAAGTTATTCTTCAGGCGGCTATTTGTGCATGGTCAGACCACGAATTCATCAGAGATAAGATCAGAATTATAGATTCAATAAATTTAAAATCAGCATACAATTTTTAAATTTTATTTTTGGAGGTGATTTGGGGTCAAGTGACTTGCCCAAAGTCATATGGCTAGTAAGTGTGTCACGTGTCTGAAGTTGGATTTGAACTCAGGTCCTCTTGACTCCAAGGCTGGTGCTCTATTCACTGTGCCACCTAGCCGTCCCATCAGCATACAGTTAAGGCAGTTTAAAAAATCTATTGAAAATCGAAATTGCATATGGGCAATAAAAATGACATTGATATTAAGCATAATAATTTGATCCATAAGTGAAAATAATGTAAATTAATTGTTTCAAAAAGGAGTTGTTCCCATTTTTAGTGAAGATAGAGTCCTAAACTTGAACTTTAAGTAATTTTTCAAGAATTCTTAGGTATCTTGAAAAAACCAAAGATTTTGAGAAAAGGAGCCTAACTCCTTTCATTAAAGGATAGGTTTTCCTAGGACTGAACTCAGGTAGACATACATGGATTCAATGTAGAGAGGTACCTTAATGGAAAGTGACAGGATTTTATACTCTAGTGCTTTGGGCCAAACAGTGGTTGTCATTGCCATGGAAGGAAGGAAGGAAGGAAGAAAGGAACGAACGAATGAACGAACGAATGAACGAACGAATGAACGAATGAACCAGGGAAGGAACCAAGAGAGGAAGGAAAGAACCAAAGAAGGAAGGAAGGAAGGAAAGAAAGAAAGAAGGAAGCAAGGAAAGGAAAGGAAGGAAAGGAAGGAAGCAATGAAGGAAAAGAAAGGGCAGGAAAGCAAGAAGAAAAGAATGAAAGTAATTTGGATTTTGGAAATTGTCTGCATTGTTTATTGTGTGTTTGTGTCCATAGTAATAATAAAATACACTGTAAGTACTGAGTAAAGTTGTCATCATGGGCCAAGATAATTAGTGAAATTTTCACTGTTCTTATGTGAATTATAACAGGAAAATAGTTTGCAAACTTTAATCCAGTGCTATACTGTTGTTGTTCTTATTGTCCTAGTGGTAAGGACATTCTTTGTGGATAACGAACTGTTTATATGGAATTGTTGTAGAGGAGAATGAATCTGTAGAAAAAATATAACGTTCTTTTGGTAGAATTTTCTTTTTCTCCACAGGACTAGTCTGAAGATCGACAATAGGATAATTACTAAGAACTTCCCAAAATAAGTGTTACGTGTGGGTAAGTTACAGGTATTTAGTAATTGAGAGAGATAAAAAAAATACACCTTAATGTTATAAAAACGACTTTCCTTACAGGCATAAATCAAGCTCAAATGTAAACTCCAGCTGTTGACTCCAACTAGAAAGAGCAATTAGCAAACATATAAAATATTTCTGATGATTTTATCACTTGTATTTTGCAGTTTCAGCAATTGAGAAGTTGCCCTTTTTACTTAACCTCTTTGCTGGGAAGTGGCAGGAGTGTTCTATACACAACTTCGGTTTCTTAGAAGGAAACTATGAGCCATAGCTGGATTGACGCACAAACACATGATTTTTTATATGAAAATTATGACACTTTATTGAAACAACTAAATATAAACTACTTAAGCAAAGAAGATACTTTCATAGCAAAAACAAAAGGAAATAATTGCCTTCCTAAAGTCTTATTCCAGTGACTGAAATGTGAGCATAAAAATTTCCCAGACAAGGAAGCCAAGACTTTGGAAGTGTATTGACTTGCTGAGGTTCAGACAACTCATAAGAGAGGATTCAAACCTGAATATTGCTGACACTGCATTCATCTTTCTGTTAGTTCATTGGTGTCTCATTATATTCATAGGCCAGGATGTATTTTACTATTCCCTAACAGAGATATGCCCACTTTGTTTACAGTTATGTTTCAAAAGATCTGCAGCTAATATTTTGACATATGGCATTCTCTCTTCTTCCCTTTTTGACATCTCTAATATCTCTTCTTGGCATATAAATCCAGTAATGGGATCACTGGAATATACAGTTTAATGAATTTTCTTGCTTGATTCCAAATTGTTTTCTGGAGTTGTTGGACCGGTTCACAGCATCATAGATTTTTATATTTGTTTTCTGTTATGTGTCCAGAACTGAGAATTTCCATTTTTTACTTTCTTGCCAGTTTCTGTGAGTTTTTAGGCAGGTTTTTCTTCCTGAAATGTCATGTATTTAATATTTATTTGAGATGAAAGTTCTCTCTCAATTTTTTTTTCTTCTAGCTTTCTAGCTAGCACCATTTGCATAACATTTTAAGGTTTGCAAAGTGCTTTCCAAGTATTATCTCATTTTATGCTCATAACAATCCTGTGAGGTAGGTTTTTCTATTACCCTCATTTTACTGTTGAGGAAACTGTTAAGTGACTTGTCCAAGATCACATAGATAGTTAATTGTTTGAGGCTGGATTTGATCCCAGGTCTTCCCATTTTCAGATTCAGTGCTTCAACCACTGCACAAAGTGCACTGCACAAAGGAATTTTTTTTTTTTGTTCAGTTGTTTCTGTCATGTCCAACTCTTTGTGAACCCATTTGGTGTTTTCTTGGCAAAGAAACTGGAGTGCTTTGACATTTCCTTCTCCAGCTCATTTGACAGATGAGGAAACTAAGGCAAACATGGTTAAGTGACTTGCCCAGCATCACACAGCTAGGCAATGTCTGAGGCCGGATTTGAATTCATATCTTCCCGGCTCTAGGCCCCACACTTAGTATTCAGCACACTGCACCACCTAGCTGACACATTCATTAGTAGAGTTAGAAATGCTAATAATTTTAGTACATTTATTTTGTATTTCACTACTTTACTGAAGCTATTATCAGGTTTAGATGATTTGATGTCTCTTCAAGCTTTCCTAAGTAAAGTGTAATATCATCTACAAATAGGAATAATTTTTCTCTCTTTATCCTATTCTCTATCACCCAAGTAATAGTGTATTTAAATTATTCCCCATTCTCCCTTCACCCATTTTTTTGTGTATTTAAAACTTCCTTTTATGAGGAGTTTGTCAGAAATTCATGAAGGAAAGGTAGGGCAGGGTAGAAGGGCAAAAGAAACTCTGAATTCTTCTCTTTCCCAGAGAAAGTCTTAATACTTCCCTCCCCTTCCCTCCTGACAATTCCTTTATGATGGATCCCCTTGAAAGCATTTGTCCAAGAATGCTCTGTTCCTTCAGTAATTTTGTCTTGACCTGACAGTTATGTAAACAGTAATTCAACTGCTTAATTTTTTTTCTTTCTATGTGAACTTTCTTACCTGTCTTAAATTTCTTTTTTTGATGAGTTTACATATCAAAGTCTGCTCAGATCTAGTTTTATCAGGAGGAACACTTGAAAATCCTCCCTTAAGCTGAAAGTCTATGTGTTTTTCATCAATGATTAAAAATGCATTATGTTCTTTTTAGAAGTGCCTACCAATTTTCTTTGCTGTTCAAAGTATCTCAGTCTATAGTGTTTCCCCCCCATTTCTCAGGGATGCAGAACAGTATTGAACAATTCAAACTTAAAAAAAAAATTCTAATAAGAGATGTGATAGGTGCTATTGCTTTTGGCCCTGTAAATTACATGTGTCCATGTGGTTCTATCTAAATAGGACTTTCAGGGAGGCAAGAAGAGACATCTCTAGCATCTCCTCCTCCCACTCATGTCCCATGGGTCTTTTGTTCCTGCCAGAAGGAGAAGGTACCACACTAGAATTCTATCTATCTGCTCTCTTAAATAATACTGGGCTAGGGTACACACTTTTTAGGATCAAGCTAAACTTCTGATCACTATTCTATAGTGCAAAAGAGATAATCCAAGATTTCTATCCAGTGCTTGACCCCTTTCCCACCAAATTCCAGTTCCACAATAAGCACACATAGCAAAGAACACAGCAAACTGTCTAGCCAAGTTGGTAGCAAAATAGAAATGAGAGAAAGTGGCATATGAGAATATATGTCAGATAATGGAGATTGAATGAGCCCTCATTTTGAGAGCAAGATGACTCATTTCAACCAAGATAATTCCAGATCTCACTCAAGGGAAAATTCCTCAAGAGTCTCTGGTATAGTGAGCTGGGAATGGGGATTTCTTCTAAGTTCTATGTTAGCTTCTTCCTTATAATCTTTCTCTTCCTCACATTGTGTTGATTTTTTTTTAATAACTAAAATTTCTCCTAATGTCCTTTTATTCTTCTTCCCAGAGAGTCATTTCATATAACAAACAATATTTTTAAATTAAAAAAAAGGAAAAAGAAGGGGAAAACCACCAAAATTCCAACTGTCGACTTCCCATTTCTGAAAAGGAATGAGGTCCGGGTGTCTTCTCATAGTTCTTGTTTTGAGTTTTTTTTGTTTTTTTTTGTTTTTGTTTTCATGGGTTTTTTTGGGTGTTTTTTTTTTATTTTTTTAATTTTGCAGCATTTGCTTTTGAGCATTTTGGGGTTATTTTTGGCTTTCCTGTGAAGTGGGGATGGGTGAAGGGGAAGACCAATAGGCTTATTGTATTGTGAAGTAGATACAATTGTGGATTTAGAATCCCCTGGGTTCAGATACTGGGTCTGCCATTCATTAGCTATGTGACCATGGGCAAGGCAATTCATTTCTGTGTCCTCTTCCTTATTTGTAAAATGATCTTTGCACTATTTACCTTTCAGAGTTGTTGTGGAAGAGATACTTTTTTTCCTCAATTTCTCATATTATAAGTGAGTCTTAAATAAAATTGACTGAAGTTGGAATCATACATTCTTCCTCAGCCTTACTCCCTGGGGATGACTAGGTTGCCACAGAGCAGTGAGAAATTTAAGACACTGCCTCAAGTCATAGCTATATAACATATAAATTCAGGATGATGTTGAAAAGCACCATAAGAAGGCACTGATTTTTAGAGACCCATAGTTTGTTCAAGATCCAAATTAGGCAATAGAATCCTTCCCACTTTATTAATTAGCTGAGTGATTTAAGGCTCGTCTTAGGTGATGTGACAAACTTTGTATAAGACAGTGGATTTTTCACTCATATATGGGTTGTTTGTATTACCAGCTTAGGTGAGTTCTCATGGGGAATCAAAGTATTTGTAGAGTTGCGTTCATCAAAATCATCATGTGACCTTCTTATCTCTATTATCAAGTAAAAGAAAGCTTTTTTGGCCATCTGCTTTGTTGATTTAATGTAACCAGATCCTGACCCTGCACTTAGAACCAGTTGGAATTTGTCCTGAAACAATGACAGACTAAAAAACTAAAGAAAGGGCAGAATACTAAGAAAATAACAACAATAAATAAGAGCGTGATTAAAGCTAACTGAGCACTTCAACAATGAAAAAGAATTTTACATTTGCGTGATTTTATTTTATCTTCACAAATCTAATGTAAGGTAGACTAGGCAGAAATGATCATTTTAATATTACCCATGAGAAAACTAAAGCCCACGGATTTTAAGGAATTTTCCCAAGATCCTGCTGATATTTGGAGAAGCAGCGTGATCCTATGTAGAGGGAAGATATGGGTTTAATGCCCACCTCTGACCTATTGAGTAAGTGACTCTGGGTGTGTCCCTTAGCCTCTCAGTATTCTAGGTGACTCTCAGAGTATAAATTGAAGAGAAGATGCCTACCTGTACTTATAGACTCCTCACCTGAAAATTTGTGGAATCACACTGCCTATCCTTATTCATACAACTATTAGTAGCAGAATCATGACCCAAACCCAGGTCTCTTGGCTCCACATTTCATTACAGGGCGCCATGAGGTGATTGAAGAGAGAAATTATAGGAAAAAGGAAAGTAAGAGTGCATGTGGAAAAATTGTGGAGTTTGGGAAATAAAGGCCAATGAGGCATTATCATTTCTTTTTCAGTTACAGTCACTGAGCAAAATTAAATTAAGATAAACCAAAAATATTTCAATTTGTTTCTGTGGTTGGAAACACACATAGCATTCATGCCTAAGCATTACTAATGTGGAGAACAAGCATACATTCATTTTTAAATGGACAATTCAATTTAAGGGGGAAACAAAAACTAACTTAGTAATTTGAATTGTTTCCCTTCCTGACAAATCATCATTAGAAGCGTTCATTTAAGGGAAAACTAAGGAGACACATGTATTATTGGGTCTTATTGCCCACCAATGCACTTATTCCACTCAGATTTGCTTGATTCTTTTGTTGAAAATCATCTCTTTTTTGCCATCCTTTGCAATCAGCGTTTGCATGTTGGTGGTGTTTAACAAGAGTTTTTTGAGATTCATAGAGTAGGATACAATTAACTTTGGATTGTGTCCATAGTTTAAATTCATTACCAATGTGTTTCATAAACACATTTCTAATTTTTCAGGACTATGTCCCTATATGTACCACATTTTCAAGTTTCTGAGCCTATTCTTGGGATATGAAAGACAAAACTAGTGGGACCCATCTGTTTTTAGCTTTAAGAAAATGACTAGGATTTTTCTAACCTTTCAGGAATTGCAGTGCTGGCCCATTGATTTACAACTCTATTGAAAACATGGGTTAATGTAAAGAGTTTCTGATAGCCTTTCAAGTGTAGTCAAGGTAGACATTCTGATGGTGTGACTAATACCTTGGAATAATATGATGAAATGAGGCAATTAAATATGTGAAGCTGACTGTGGAGAACACTGAGTCTCAGAACTTCTCATTCTCCAACACCTTACATCAGTCAGGTCATTTTGTTAAAAAGGGGGAAAATTCTAAAGTGTTAAAGCAATTTTTCATCTAAATCTGTCTTCACTTGCCTTGATTTCTTGCAAAGGGACACTTCTTTTCTATCCAGCTCCCTTTCCCACCCTTTCCCTCCTCTCAAAATTTTATTTTGTGTTTTCATTGGAGAATTGTCAGAATGGGATTATCTTTTGCCCTTGACCCTAATTTGTACCTCCCAAAGATAACATATGCATGACAGCAACATATAGCTCGTGGCAATGATCATCTGGAAACTTGGAGATATCTTCTCCCTTCTCTGCAAAACATATGTCATTTTTCTTTCTGAAAACAGAACAAATACATGTGCTTCAGATAACAGCTTTGGGGCCTGATCCTATAGGGATTGAGTCCCCTCTCAAAGATGTTGTCTAAATTAAATGAATTAGTGGGAATTATGAACAGAACAACCACATATGAGGTCAAGTTGCTGTGCAGGTCATCATAACTAGAAGAACCAATGATATTTTAAAGAGTCCTGTACTGACTGCATCTAGGTAACTGTCTCTGCCTCCAAATACAGTCCAATGATATGAGAAGTATGACTGTGTAAAATGAGAATGAGAGTAACTAATTTCCAGAATCTCTTCTCAAGATCTCTGAGCCTTCTCTTTAATCTTCTCAGAATACCAGTAGAAAAGAAGGTATGTGGCAAATATACCCTGTGGGTGCAATGGGAGAAACAGATCCAAAGAAGGTTTAAAAATCTTGTAAAGAGAGCTGACTTTTATAGAATGGTTTATGGTTTGCAAAGTATTTTGCCTATTTTCTTGTTTGTCCTTATAAAAACCATTTGAGGTGAATATTGCAGGTGTTAATGCCTCAGTTTAACAGTTTTAAATTTTACAATTTTAAATCTGAGAAAAGTTAAATGATTTGCTCAGGGTCATACAGCAAGTTAGCATTTGAGGTAAAGTTTTTGTTTGTTTGTTTTTATTGAAGGCCTCTAATTCCAAGTTAACATGTTATCCACTATGGCATAGTAACTATGCTGTAATAGATAGGGCTGCCTCAGGGTGGTATCCTGTTTGTTTAAATTCAGATCTAGAAAAAAGAGAGACAGAGACAAACACAGGCAGACACAAAGACAGATAGACAGACACAGAGACAGAGACAAAGAAATAGAGAGACAGAGAGAGAGAGAGACAGAGAGAGAGAGAGAGAGAGAGAGAGAGAGAGGGAGAGAGAGAGAGAGGAAGAGACAGAGAGAGAGAGAGAGAGAGAGGAGAGAGAGAGAGAGACAGAGACAGAGAGACAGATAGAGACAGAGAGAGAGACAAAGAGAGACAGAGAGACTTATTGGTCATCCAACAGTTAACAGAAGGATATTTATTTAGCCATAGGATAGAAAGGATTTCCAACAATGATACTGAAGCATTTAACTTGGATAGATGTGCCTCTCTCTTATCTCCATATGGATACACATCTGGTCAGCCTGGCAGGGTGTGGTGACTCTCTTGGTGTTTGGACATCCATCAAGTCTGAAAGCCTCCAACTTCACAGGCCAGGGATGGGGGAGGGTTATGTCTTTAGAGATCTGTAAGCCCTGTCAATAATGCCAGAAACCACTAGGAAGATAGGTCAAGGGAAGCACAGCTTGAGCTTTGGGTCACTTGGGCCAATTAAATCCCCAGGATAGTGTTGTTTCCTTTCACAAAACACTCCTAACCCATGGTAGAAAGTGGCCCTAACACATGCCATGATAACTCTTTCTCTCTTTAGCTTACAAAGTGAGTTTCATTCATGGGCTTGTTCTATTGAATAATTATTTGTACTGAAGGAATAGATGTCAAATTTATCAGATGTGCAGATAAACATAAAACCGGGGGTTGGGGAGAGTAAGAGAGACAGGAGGTGGCAGAATGGTAGTTTTATAAGATCTTCCCAGGCTTGGAGACTCTTGGATGATGTCAATAGTTCAAGTAGGGGAGGTATCTTACTGGAATTATAGTCATACTAAAGAAATGCATCCTGAAGATGAGGCCAGGACAGGGGGATAAGTACAGACAGGATTTCTGAGGGAAAATGAGGGAAAGAAATAACAGGCAACTTGAGTAAATGAGTCACACATGAAGAAAACAACTAGCTATTCTAGGAATAAATGGAAAGCAGAATGTGTGCTTGGTGTCTTGTGGTCCAAGGGCTGCCCTTAAGGGAGGATTCCTCCTCCACCCATCTCTGTGTCTGTAAATACCTGATACCTGTGCCAGCAGGTTGGCCTGAACATGGAGAATATTCATTTTCCAAGTGATCTATGCCAATTACTGGATATCATTAAATTATTAGGTTATAAAAGCCACTGCCTGGATCATTTACTACTTTTCTACTGTTATATGACTCTCCAAATGTCACCTTTTGTAAAAAGTGCCATTCTTCATATATATATATATATATAAAATCACAACCCCAAGCCCAAGCCCCAAACTATCCATTCATTATTTATGAAATGAGCTTTGTTTTCTTTTTCCAGTAAAATCAAGGGTGTCATGTTGGGCTTACAGGAGACTGTCAAGTAAGGAGGGGTGGAAACAGGGAAACCAATGAGGCTTAGTGCCTTGGGTCAGTAACAGATAGTGGAAATCAAGGAAATAAGAAAACTAAGTATTAGGCAGGAAGTGAGGATTCCAAAAGTGCTTGAGAACAAGACAAGACAATAAATAAGAAATAAAATGTCATTCAGGAGCGAGGCACTACACAGATACTGGAAATCCAAGCAAAGCAGTGGATTAACTGACAAGTGAAAGTTAAGACAAGATTAAACTGAAACTGTTGCAATCTTAGCTAGGAAATTTCTCAGATGTTTTCTATTACAAACCAATTTCCCATATAAACAGACAGGATCTGCAGAGGGAATGGTGATTGACATGAAAAGCACGGTAAGTCAGCTCACTTGGTTGGGATACAGAGTGTGCGATCCCACAGGTAGGGGCAATTACTGACAAGACAGGTATTCACTGAACAATTCACACTTTCTGAACTTATTTTTAGTAAGATGTCTGTCCAATTTAAGGGATATAATGTATCATCAGCAATAATCTTTGACTTCATTAGCTCAAAGCTATAACCTTGTGTCAAAAAGAGCATAGGTCTTCCGATCTTAGAGTCTCTTCACTCCTGTGTGGATGGGTCCTGTTAGCAGCCAAGGTGAAAAACCAACTTAACAAAAATCACTTTTTTTTTTTTAAAGAAATGGTACTTGTTTGAGGAGGTAGTGTCACTTCAAAATAGGCTATCCAACATTTAAACAAATTTAACCGCCAGATGGTGTTGAGATCCACTTGTCTTATACTATATGGCCATGATGATCTGGGTAATGGGAAACCCATGCTGACTCTAGAGCCTTACCCATACACAAACAGTACATAAGAACAACAAATAATTCATTCATTCAAATGAAATCTACTAAGAGGTCATGAGTCCCACTTTTCCTAGATCCTAGAGGTTCCCCCAGGCACAAAATGAGCTTGAACCTAGGAGTTCAAATATACTATTTGAGATTCCCTTGAGTGGCCAAAAGAATGTAATCAACATAGTTTCCAGAGGATGTTTGACTTACAGCAACATAGTTCAACAGATACAGATGTAGAAATCCTACAGAACTTTCAACTCTGGACTTATGTAGGATGGACTCGGGATCCAGGTGGACTTGGGGAAAAAATAAAACAAAAAAAACTCTAATGACCAGTACTTTTCTTGGTTGTCTTGTCACTAGATGGAACCTGCAATCTCTTCTGATGGTAGCTAGACCCTTACAGAATAGAATGAGTAGATTCTAGTGAGAAGGAGCCAGTTACCACCTTTAGGGCCCTGGCAGCTCCTGATCTGACCTTGAGACCCTTCACTTCTGTAGCTGGATATGAATCCAGAGCCCCATCCCCACCCAGCATGTTCATAGGGTGGAGGCCACACAGAGAGTGAACCTTTCCCCATCTCTTTGCCCAGTTCATGGCATATAGTAAGTGTTTAATAAATGCGTTTTCACTCATTTATTCCTCTTCTTTTCTACCTTTTCTTCTGTTCCTAACTCATTAAGCAAATTGTTTCCCAAAATAACTCTGTAATATCATTATGAATTCCCTAAGCACTAGCATTATGAATAATTCTGTGGAAATGATTTTGCATCTACAATACAGTGAACTTTTCAATGATAATCTAATTAAACAAAGAACACTTGAAATTTGAAAAATTTGGATAAATGGGTTTCTTTTATAATTTAATTTCCACACACTTCGTTCTTTTCTGATTTTTTATAGTAAGAGATATAGAAGAACTAAAAACTATTCACTAAGATTTTTCTCACATCTAAAATTTTAGGAAATCATCAAAACCTTTCTGTATCCAAATTCACACTCTCCCAATCTCAAATGAAGAGGTGTCTTATCTCTCTTGCAAAGTGAATTTCTCTGCCTGTTTTCTATCCCATCTCATCCCATCCTACTCACCTCCTCCAATACTTTTCTTCCTCAATTACTCCCCCCTCTTCAAAATAGTCAGTTTCTCTGCCTCTATGGAAACATTACTCTCTGTCTCCAAACCTATACAGGTCTCGCTTTGGAGTATGAAAACAAACAAAAACATTTCTCCATTTTTCTCCTTTCTTTCATAGCCATATTTTAGACATGGTCTACTTTGGTCATCTTTATTTCTTCACCTCTTGCAAACTGTTTTAGTTCTCCCTCCCCCCCACCACAATCTACTAAAACTGCATTCCTGAATGTCACCTAGAGCTTCCTAATTAACATATGAAGTGGTCTTTTTTTTCTGCTGCTTTTGACACCTTTGAGAGCTCTCTTCTTGTAACACATTCCCTTAGATTCCATGTAATTGATCACCTGTGTAATATGATATAGCGGAAAAAGCACACTGGCTTTGGAGTCAAAGGAACTAATTTCAAAATATAGCTCTGCCATTTCTACAATCCCGTTACCTAATATCTTTGTGCCTCAGTTTCCTCATCAAAAAAAAAGTGAAGGGGTTGGACTAAACAACTTCTAAGATCTCTTCCAGTTGTAAATCTATTATCTTTATCAATTTATACCCTATTCTTGCCGTATGTGCTTCCTCTGGTCCATATAGACTAAGGGAAGAATCAAGCATTTATTATTAATTATATATAACATAATATCAATAGATATAAATTGTAATTAATAATAACTTATTAATAAACACAACCCTACTATGTACTGAGTATTGGGCTAATTTCTTTGCAAATGTAATTTCATTTGGTCCCAACCCTAGGAGATAAGTGCTCTTATTGAGACAAACAGGTTAAGTGACATATGCCTGGGCACAGCCTGGGCACACAGCTAATAAGTGCCTGAAGCCATATCTGAACTCAGGTTTTCCTTTTTCCTGGCCCAGTGGTCTATCTTCTTTTCTTCCTAGTTACTTCATCTAATATAATTATACCTGAAGGGCTATCGTATTAATTCCTACCACTTTTGCTAATGCTGCTTACCCACCTGGAATGTACCCCTTCCCTTAATTTCTATCTAATTCCTACCCGTTACCTCTGACCCTGATCTTGGGAGCCCACTATGCCATTTTGCTGCTCTGTATTTCTGCAGAACTTAATATATCTCATTTATTTGGCATTTAATAGATATATAAGTCCAGATACATAATTTCATTGGTGTGGGAGCTATCTGCATGGAAATCCCTTCAGTAATTTTAAACTGACAACTTGTCTGTAATTTCAAATTTTGGTGGGACAATGGGAGGTTAAGGCATTTGCTCATGGTCAAACAGCTAGTATGTGTCAAAGGTCAGACCTGAACCCAAGTCTTCCAGAATCGAAATTGGGTCCTTACCATACTGCCTCTCACTTGTTAAATGCTACTTTATGTTGTTTTGAGTTATTTGAGCTTGTTATTTTTTTTTCCTGTGTCTGTATCTCAGTTTCATAACTAGGTTGTCAGCTCTTAGAGAGTTTTCTGCCTTGTGCATAGTAGATACTGTTGAAGGAATGAATTTATTGGTTAATTTTTTGGGGAAATGGTTTGCAATAAACCTGGATCTCTGAAAATTTACTTTCCAAAGTTTCAGGTAAAGCTTGATTACACAAATTTGTAGAGATTTGTTAAAATTAGACCTATTTTTCAAAAAGTTTCTTATAATTAATACACTGACAACTGAAGTAATGAATGGATTAAATATATTGGAAAAGATAGCTATGGTGTAGTGAGGAGAACAGTGTATGTGAGATCAGAAAAATTTGTACCTGTAACCTTGAACAAATCACTTGATCTCTCTTGGGTTTCAGTTTCTTCATCTGTAAAATTAGAACATTGGGTTATATGACTTTTAAGGTTGCTTCTAGCACCAAATGTTATGATTTTGTCATATGCAGATGAAAAAAACCAGAAGGATAAATTAATGATAATCTACAAATGTCTAATTATTTTCAAAGAAGGCATGAGTACTTTAGGTTCAGAATAACAATGAGAACGAGGTAGAAAATATGGAAAATTATGGGAAATGTTCTATGGACTTTTATAAATGGGTCATTTATCAGAGAGCCAGTATTGCATAATGTATAGCCCACTGAACTTTATCAGATAGCCTGAGTTCAAATCTTGCCCCAGAGAGACACAAGTTATACAACCTGGGAAAATCAATTGATCCCTTATTTCAGGGCCTCAGTTTATCTATTAATTGGAGTTATCATTCTTGTGTTACATATTTCACATAAAGTGATTTACCAACCTTAAAGTGCTATACAACTATTTTTTTAAATTCTCTTTGAGATGATTTAGTTATGGTCCTGCCTAAAGGTGGGAGAGGATTCTTGTCCTCTTAGTCCCCAAATTCTGTTCAATATGGTGCAGTTGACACATCTCCCTGTTTATTTGATATTTTTGTGCTTTTAAACATTTTTTCATTTTACTATGAATTTAACAATTTCAGCAAAATGTGGCTTCTCACAAAATGATCTTGCTCTCCAAAAACTGAGAAAAAATTAAATTTTTTTTGAAGTGCTCGGATAGACTAGAATTGCAAGCACAGCTTAGTGGAAAAAATGAGACACTCCAGAGACTTCCCAACAATCCCTTATCTAACATGTTTACTCATAATAACTGAAAGAAAAGTTCTTCCACGAAGTTGGTTCATGCTCACAAACTCAGTATTAGCTTTTCCTGCAGGGGGCGCTGCTCTACAATGAAAAAACCACAAGAGCAGCTGTGCTGTGAAGGACTCTTTTAACATATACCAACCATCCCAGTATCCTAATGTATAACTTTTGACTTTAGGATGTAAATTTTGCTCTCTTTTTAAAAATCATGAATTTATTTAGATGTCAGTAATAAATATTATCTTTCAGCCACAAACCTTGGTCCTTTATAAAATATGATTCTAGCTGCAGAAATCTGAACAGGATTTACTCACTTTGGGGAAGTCTTTTGGAATTATAGTAACACAGCAAAACTAGCTCTTTGGGTTGTTCATTATTGGCAATATAAATAAGTCAGCAGATAGCTGAAGAACACTGGGCGTAGGTAAGACATTCCTGCCCTGAGATCCAGTGATTGATCTCTGAAAATATTATAATTATATATATATATAATTATATATATATAATTATAATATAATTGTTAATTATCATGCAAATATTGTATAACTGCAGCTGCATTTTCTTTTTTTTTCGAGAGACAGAGAGAGATCCTTTATTGCTTTTACTTGAGCTGGCTAGAGTAGGAAACAACTTGGCAGATCATTCACTATATTAGCACCCGCAGGATTTAGTATTCTGGAACAGACACCTTGGAATCTGTGTTGGAGATGTCAGATATGAGGATGTATTGTCATTTTGACTTTCCACAAAAAGTAGCCTAATCATATTTGCTACTACTATCTATCTCCTCTGGTGGTGGGAGATGCAAAATATGACTTGGTTGATCCATCCAAAGCAAAGGGGAAAAATAAATTTTTTTTAATCTATTGAGAAAGGAATTAGAATAATCTCTAATTGTATCTTTTTTTTTTTTAAATTCCTTCCTTCTGGGCAAGGATTTTTAATTGACATCCCTGAAACAAGCAAACTCCAATAGATTACAGTGGGTTGGCTTCACTTTCTCTTTGTTTGTACTATCTTTAAGATTTATTCTTTCCTATCCATTTACGTGTAACCAATCTAGTCCAGGCCCTCATCCCCTTTATCCTTAATTTTGCTATCCCTCCTCCTTCTTTCCACCCCACTTCCCAACTGCCTAACTCACTTGTCTATGTACTCTTCATACGTGAGTCTTTAGGTTTAACAGGTTTGCCCATTATTTACTTTTGCAAAGTCTATTACCATTAGAATTACTTAAGAAGCAGTGGATAGACCACAGGGCTTGCATTCAGGGAAACGTGAGTTCAAATATGGCTTCAGAAACTAAACTAACCCTGTTTGCCTCAGTTTCCTTGTCCATAAAATGATCTGGAGTAGGAAATGGCAAACCGCTCCACTGCCCTTGCCAAATACTACATCACTGGGGTTACAAAGAATCAGATATGACTGAACAAATATTGTCAGGAAATCAATAAGTTTGCGTCCTACTCACCAGAAAATGGTGACATAGTGGAAAGAGTAGTGTATTTGGAAAAAGAGTTAAGTCTTGAGCTACAGCTCAACTTTGTGACCAAGAGTAAGTTAATTCACCCTTTTGTTTCTTAGTTTTCTCTTCTGGACCATTACGGTATCTTCTAAATTGGCCTCCCTGCCCCAGTTATCTTCCCTTTTCATTAACACCTTCACTGAGCTACATCAGTGGTTTTCCTAAAGCATGTATGTGCCCATGGTGTTGTTGGTGGTGTTCGGTCATTTTCAGTCCTGTCCAACTCTGCATGACCCTTTTTGGGTTTCTCTTGACAAAAATACTGGAGTGTTCCTTCTTTAGTTCATTTTATAGATGAGGAAACTAAGGTAAACAGGGTTAAATGATTTGTTCAGGGTAACACAGCTAGAAAGTGTCTGAGGCCAGATTTCAACTCAGGAGGATGAGTCTATTTGACCCCATTTGACCCTATTCATTGTGCCACCTAGCTGCCCCAGAAATGGCCATGATACCCAATTATTCAATAAACATCAGCGGCTCCTTATTACTTCAAAGAACAAATACAAACTCCTCCTTTTGGTCCTTAAACCCCTTTACGACCTTGTTACAACCTACCTTGTCAGTCTTATTTTATGTTATTCTTTTGATTTATGCTATGGTTCAATCGAATTGTCTTTCTTGCTGCTCCCCTCTCCCACCTCCATTATTTTACCATTCCCTGTGTCTGAAATCTGGTCCTTCTTAAATAGAATCTCCAGTTTCCATCAAACTCAACTCAAACATTATCTTTCACATGGGGCATTTACTGATTTCCCTAGCTTCTATAACCTGTTCTCACGTAATTTGTTTTTTATTTTTTATATTAATTTTATATACATTTATATATGGACATATTCTCTTCTACCATTATCATGTAAGGTCCTTGAATGTAAGAATTATTTCCTTTTTATCTTTGTATCCTTGCTGCCCAACATTGTGTCTTGCACATAGACAATTATTCTTAATTAATTGATTGAGCTGTAAAATGAAGAGACTGGATTCCATGATCTATAAGATCCCTTGTATTTTACCATTTTTGATTCTTTTCTTTCTGTGCCTTCAGTTGATGAATTTTTATTAACTCTTTTTTTCTTTTTTTGCTTTTTGGAGTGGGGAGGGTAGGGCAATTGGGGTTAAGTGACTCGGGCAAGGTCACATGGCTAGTAAGTGGTAAGTGTCTGAGGTTGCATTTGAACTCAGGTCCTTTTGGGGTTCAGGGCCGGTGCTCTATTCACTGTGCCACCTAGCCACCCCTATTAACTCTTAATAACTGAAATTTACCTTTCATTTCCCAACCCATAGCTATTCTTTTTCACCTTCATTTCTGGGGCAGGAGTTAGAGAAATAACTAAGATCTCTCTGCTAATGCCTTTTCTTCCTGATACTTTTTCATCAGTTGAATTATTTTGAATAACTCAGGTATAGGAGAAGGCAGAGGACATGGAATTTCTATGGCTAAAAGGACTTCTCATAAAACTGTGTACCTGTCAGGAAAAGCAGAGAAGAGGGAAAGGAATTATAAGACTAATGCAGGCTTTTCCCTAAATTTTGGAAATGGACAGTCAATATCAAATGCTTTTCCAAAATATGGGTGATTAAATAGTCACATAAAAGAACCATAGAATGTCAGAGATAAAAGGGACCTTGGAGATCACCCAGCTCAGCTCTCACCTTACAGATAAAAGACTTCAGATCTGTGTCAGAAGTGACTTGGTCAAAGCTGCATACTGAGTAGCTCAAGAGAATGATAATTCTAAGGGGACACTAGTGAAGAAGTAGAGATACCTCGAGAAAGTTGAACATTATGAAGTGGGAGACAAAAGTATGATTATTCCAGGGTATATAGGAATTCACATCCATGATAAAACTGAATAATCTCACTTTAGCCTCTCTGTATAAAGATGCATAAGATGCTGTTAAAAAAATGTGACAATTGGCTGGATAATCACTATACATAAAAAACACTGTTTTCATTTGGCATAAACTGCGGGCGATATGATGTTGAGCAGCTCTCCAAATATCTCATACATTGTGAATGTATAAATGTTGTGAAACCACAGCTTAAAGCCCTGTGCCTAGCCCAGTAAGGCAAAATTCTCTCAGTGAACAAAAGACATAAATGCAGCTTTATGTGATTGTGCAAAGTGAATAACTGTATATACAAGTAAGTTACTGAGAGAAAGTATTATTAATATCCAGTGTCTTGGGGGAGATTCAGAGCTCTCTCCTTCTTCTGAATTCCTCATTTTAAAAAGTTCAGTCTCTTGAAAGACATTACTGATATTGAGATTGAATTAACTTTCTTCAAAGTGGTCAAACCCCACCCAAATTTACAAAGAATTTAATCTAAGGTGGGGAAGCCCATTGTGTTTTGCTCAAGCTTGGGTAGAGACAGATCCTTTTGTCTAGATCTGGGGTGGGGAACCTGAGGTCCTGGAGGCCACATGTGACCCTCTAGGTCCTCAAATAGGGCCCTTTGACTGAATCTAAACTTGCAGAAAAAAAAAAATCCCAATAAAAGTTTGAATTCAGTCAAAAGGCCCCACTCAAGGATGCAGAAGGCCACATATGGCCTCCAGACTTTAGGTTCCCCACCCCTGATCCAGATAACTCAAGGCTGGGAGTGCTCTGGTACAGCAATTTTCTCTGTCCAAGCGTGACATGATCATTGATGACCTCAGCCCTTCATTGAAAAGGGTCTAGAAACTATGAGCCATGCCAACATGATTGTCTTTTGTCTAAGAGAGTGGGTGATATGACAATTCTTTTATTCATAACCTGAGGGCTTTATCAATAAGATAATTGAATTACCCAGAAACTGTCTCTTGAACTTTTTTAATTGTCACATTGCAATTGTATCAATCACACACATTAAATTAATTCAAATATTGGCCTATCCACATTTGCATGGTACCTGTAAGACTAATGGTTTAGGCAGTCTGCATAACATAAGCCTTATGTAACCAAGTCATTTTGGGCACTTTGTCTTGTGTGACCCACGTATGTGTTCTTCGACTAAAATCAGTATTTAATAGGATCAAAGAATAGGAAAGAAAGCTTAGGATGCCATCTAGTCCAATTTTTTCATGAGGAAGCTAAGTAACTTGCCCAATGTCACAAAGATAGCAATTGGCAGAGTTGAGATCTGAATCCAGGTTTTTAACTCCAAATCTTGCACTCTTTCCATTACACCACACTGCTTGCATTCCAATGACTTGCTTTATAGTTAACAAAGACAAAAAAGAGGAAGGAACAAAAATTTGTTGCTACTTCTATGTGCCAAGCATTGTGCTAAGCTCATGATCTCATTTTATCATTATGACAATCTTGTGAGATAGGCGCTATTATTATTCCCATATTGTATTTGAAGAAAACCGAGATTCTGGCCCAGGGTGACATAGCTGATAAGTATCTGAGACTGGATTTGAACTCAGGTCTTCCTGACTCCAGGCCCAAGGCTCTATCCATGGCACAATCTAATTGCCTAAACAAAAGAATTTAAATACAGTATCTTAACTGATAACATATTTAAATATTATCCCCATCTTCCAGATGTGAAAACTGTGGCTCAGATCAGTTAAGTGATATGGTTGAGATCACCCAGTCAGAGGAGCAATCTAAGACTCAAGTCTCTAGACTCAAAACTCATTGCTCTTCCTACTCGATCACGTTGGTTTGATTCCACCTTGTAGACATTTGCTAAATAGTTAATGGATGGATAAAGCCCAAGATTATCATTATAACATTTGAATCAAAAGGATAATATTATAGTCAAAGGGTAATCTTCCACTTGGTTATAAATAAGAATATCCCAGTGATTGAACTCTGACTCAATGTACTGTAAATCTGTGACTAACTTTCATGGAATCTTAGAATGTTAGAGCTAGCAGTGACCTTAGAAATCATTTGGTCGAACTATGTCCTTTTTTACACAGGGGGTGGAGATGTTGGCTATATTGGTCTCTTTTTTGTGCTGAATCAGTATCCTGAGTAAGAAGATTGGGATGCTTTATTTTACTCTTTCAGTGAAAACTTTATTTGGTGTTAAGTCACTTAGCCTCCAGCATTAGTGAACACTAAAATAATCCCATTTAAAAATTAGTCTGTGAGATGAAAAACCCATCCATCCATGATAGACATTTGTCAAATTTCCCAAAGTATTTTTCCAAATATCTAAGATGAAAGAATCTCCACTTAGATATTTTGTCAAGTATATTTCCTTCTTAATTTTGAAACCCAAGTGCATTGTAAAAGAAATTTAATAAAAGTGGAATGTTCTGATTAAATTTCAGTCAAATCATCAACATTTTTCTGGAAAACCCATCAACTGTCTAAGATGCCCTTGTGAGTAAGATTTTCTAAAGTGTTTCTTTGGAAAATAGGAAGTCACATTTTGCAAGAGGATATAAAGTACTTTAGTTTCCACAAGGTTCTAGTTAGTTGAAGTTCCCTTCAAAACTTTATATTTACAGGGGAGGTCCAAAAGTGTTTTAAAGTTAACCAAATGTTTATTCAGTTATATAGCTTCATTCTTCCCTTCCCCCTCCACAAACCATCTAACAAGAAAAAAAAATCACATTTTATGTCTTTGTTGTTATAAGAAATTGAATTTCACTAATTTACATTAAAATGAGACATTTTTCCTATCAGCAATAGCTATTCATGGAAGGTAACAGAACTAAAGGTATGTTCCAAGTGAAAGAATCCTATATTTGAAATCCTAGTTCTATTTACTCCCTGTGTGACCTTGAGCATTCAATTAAATTCTAAATGAAAATAAAAAATGAGGGGGTTGTGCCATGTGACCCTAAGGTTTCTTCTAGCTTTAAATCTATGATCCTATGAAGTGATACTTCAGGTTTTTTAGTTAATATTATATTATTGATATTTATAAAAATTATACATATTATGCTATAAACCAAATTTTTAAATTAGCATTCAAATGATTTCAAACAAACCAAGAAACAGACAAAGATTAATGATTTCCGGAGACAAATATTTCATCAAAATATTATCCCATGCATTGAAAGTTCTAAAAGCTGGCCCAACTCTTGGAAAATGGAATTTCAGACCTCCTTTGGAGAGTAAGGAATTTGATTCCAATCAATTTCACGAGTATCTTTTTGAGGATACAACATGCAGCAATTTTAACTAGTCATCACATTTGTTTATTGAAACGAATAATCTTTTCCTTTTCTCTCCCTCTCCACCAGTAGCAGAATATGAGCTCTTTGAGGGTAGGGACTGGTTTAGTTTTTACTTTTCATAAGGGCTGACATTTAGCCTTCTTAATAAATGCTTATGGAATTTCAATGAATAAAATTAAATCCAAGAACAGCTTTTGTTAGATCCTTTGTCAAGTATAAATTCTAGTTAAAGTTGTTATGATGATAATGATAAATACTGTCACTGACATTGATTAGGAGACAATATGATGTCTTTTGCTGAAAAGAACAGAGAAAAATCATTTACCACTCAGTTTGCAAATGGCGGAATAGAAAATTCCAATGTAAAAGTAAGATTTGCAATAATTATTTTTCACTTGTATGAAAGCTATTAATTTTCATTTCTATTTTTACTCTTCTGTAAGTGCTTTTTTCATTGCCTGTATTGCTACTAGCCAAAAGTACATTGTAAAGAGCTAACAAATAATTTTAAATGAGAAAATTTTGACCACAAAAATTTCTTTGCCAAGAAAACAATGACACCGTTTTCTGCAGGCCAACTTTTTTTCAAAGGACTGGAGGATATTTTCAACCATTAATCACTAAAGTTTCCTAAGCATTCTTGGCCAGCAGAAAATAATGCTGGAACAAGCAGTACACATGAGCAGTAGCCTCTGGAAAGGGCTGCAAAATATTCTGCTGTCTTAAGGTGTCATAAGGCAAGTACTTATTTCATATAAATTGTTGAAGATTCTTTAAAATTGTCAGCTGGGAAAGTCAGCATTTCTTTTGGAAACATATACTGAGTCTTTAGCATTTGTTTTCAAATTAAATGTTCGCTTAACAAAGGGGAAAAAAATGTAATTGAAAGGATGGGTGCCAAATTAGTGTTACCTTCTAGACTAGAGATTCTTTTCTTCTTTAAGAAGAATCCTTTGATGTTAACTTAGTGTTGAAAGATTTCAGGAAGAAAAGAAGTTCCTGGGAAAATTAAAAGCAGCAAAGTAGGTTGTTAGATGAAGATGACAATTTTTGGCATAGGAGAAAGTGTGAAAGAGTTCTTGTAATCAAAATGAGACCCAAACCCCCAACAACACAGCGTATTTGACTGCTTGAAATGTATAAAAGGAAATCACAGGTTAGACAGCCTTCTGTTCCTAATACTGTTGTTTTCTTTCTACTATCTCTTCATTGATAGAATCTTCAAATGGAAAATTACCAATGGAAGAATATATGGAGGAAATGAGCTATTAGAAGAGAGTGTGTTGTAGGGATTTGTGCTGTAAAGGCAAACTGGACACCACAGAAAGGGAAGCAGATGAGTTTTTTTTTTTTAATGAAAGACAAAAGAACACACACAAAATATACTACTGAATTGAGGGAGGATGAGGTCTCCCTTAGTGAAAAACAAAACAAAAGCCAAGATATAAACTGAGAGAATAAAGTAACACCCTGAAGGCAGAGAGAAGTGACCTGAAACTGATGTGAAAATAAAAGTGATGGCAAATCCCTAAAGGGTCTTGGAGATGGAAAAGATGCCTTCTGAATAACAAAAGCTTATGGGGACTTTGAAATTTGCACTTTGATTACATCAGTAGGGAGATATTTAGAAGCAGAGGGAATGAAAAATAAAGTACTAAGGATAATGGAACTCAAGGAGGAGATAGCCATGACCAAGAAAACTCATTAAGAGACAGACTTTAAAGAAGTCAGGGAACAAATGAATTAGACTGGTAAATGTTGTTACAACCTGGAGGAAGTCTTATTGCTGCTTCAGAATAATCATCTGATCTAACACGTAAACCATTTCACATACCATCTGGATCCCTTGGTTAGAGTATATGCTGAAATCAAGGTGGTAGGTTTGCTACCTGGATAGGTGATAAATAGCTTTAAATTGAGGGGGAGGTGAACTTGTCCATAATCATAATATGTATTCCTAACTACACTAACATATCTGATAAAGACATAGTCATAATTATTCTTATTGGTTTTTAATCAGTAGCAAAATTGACCAATTTATTTTTGCACGATTTCTTTTCTAGAAATTATTTCCCTTTCTGGAGGAACTACTTGTTCTGACCCTCTCCCCACTTCTTCTCCCCACCACTCCACCTCCTTCATTCTATCAGTCCATCAGTCCACTAGCATTTGTTTACTTCCACAGTGTCAGGCATTATGCTAAGTGGTAGGGATACAAGGAAAAGTATAATAGAGATATCACTCCCAAGCATCTTAGTCTTCACACTACCTGGTACTGAACTTCTCTAACGGGAATAATTTCTCAGACCCTCTTCTCTGATGCTCAACAAAGCATAGATACTAATGGAGAAAGAAACAGGGACTAATGGAAACAGTACTAAATATGATGTCAAACAAAGTGACATCCAGTTTCCCACCCCCCACAAATTACTGTTTTAGTAACTCTGAGCAAGTTACTTCATCTCCTTGAAACTGCTTCTTTATTTGATAAATGAGGATGATAATCTACGGTCCCACAGGGTTTTAATGAGAAAAGCACTCTGTGAACTTTGAAACTCTTTAGAAATGAGAACTTTTATTATTATAAGCAGTGACACTCATCCCTCCCCTATACACACATCAAATTACTAACCAAATTGTGTTGATTTATTATTCAAGATACCTCTTGGATCTGTCTTCTTTCTATTCTTACTGTTACCACCCGAGTTCCAGCTCTCCCCAACCCTCAGCAAGACTATCATTAACAACTGATAAGTAATTGGATCCTAATTAATCTTTCTGCCTTTAGTCTCTCCCCCATCATATCCATTCTGTACACTGCTAATTTCCCTGAAACACAATTCTGTTCTTTTTGCTCCCCCACCTTTCAAAAATACCTCAATGAATTATCTGTTCCCTACCAAATATAGTCCAAGTTCTTTAGCTTGGTCTACAAGGCCTTTCATGATCCCAATCCATCTTTCTAGCTTTATTAACAACTACTCTTCACATGAACTCTATATTCTTTAGAGAGGCTATTTTACAGTAACTCAAGCATATTCTTTACTTCTCATTCATTTATTCATAAAACAAACATTTATCCAATGCCATTTTCAGATGCTAGGTACTAAATGGAATTTGAATTTGTTTTGTTTCCTTTTATCTGTAGTTCCTATCTTCATTGATCTTGTAGTTCATTGAAAAGATAATCAGGTGATGGTGTATACAATATTGCCTTCATTAACCTGTTAGCAAACTTCTTTCCTGGCAAAAGACCTTATGAATAACCAGAAAGTTCAAAGGAAACATCCACTATCTCTACATACATCAAATGATAAATTTTATGTAGCTTTTTGTTGTTCTTATATGTTCTTTCTAAATTGTCACTAGGGAGAGGGAAACTATTAAGTCTCTTGTTGGTTATTAAGCATAATTTTTCTTTTTTGTAAAGACTTCCCAATTATTTTTATTTTTTATTTTTCAACATTCATTTTTATAAGATTTTGAGTTCCAGATACCCCTCCCCCCCACTTTACTGCCCTCCCTAAGACAACAAACAATCTGATATAGGTTATACATGTACAATCATGTTAAACATATTTCTGTATTAGTTGTATTGTGAAAGAAGAATCATAAAAAAGGGAAAAACCACAAGAAGGAAAAAAACAACAAAAAAGGAAAAACAGTATGCTTTGATCTGTATTCAGACTCCATAGTTCTTTCTCTAGATGTAGACAGCATTTTTCATCATGACTCTTTTGGAATTATATTGTATTCCCGAGAAGAGTTAATTCAATCATAGTTGATCATTGCACAATGTTGCTGCTGCTGTGGACTGCATTCTGTTTCTGCTCACTTCACTCAGCATCATTTCACAGTTCATGTAAGTCTTTCTAGGTTTTTCTGAAATACATTTACTCATCACTTCTTATAGCACAATCATATTCCGTTCCATTCATATACCACAACTTGCTCAGCCATTCTCCAATTGATGGGTGTTCTCTCAATTTCCAGTTCTTTGATACCACAAAAAGAGCTGTTATAAATATTTTTCTATGTTTGAGTCCTTCTCTCTTTTTTTGTGATCACTTTGGGATACATACCTAATAATAGTGTTGCTGGATCAAAGGGCAAGCACAGTTTGGGTGCCCTTTGGGTATAGCTCCCATACAGCTCTCCAGAATGGTTGAATCAATTCACAACTCCACCAACAATGCATTAGTGTTCCAAATTTTTCCACATCTTCTCCATCATTTATCATTTTCCTTTTCTGTTATACTAGTCAATCAGGAAAGTGTGAAGTTGTACCTTAGAATTGTTTTAATTTGCATTTTTTCAATAGTGAATCAGAGCATTTTTTCATATGACTATAGATGACTTCAATTTCTTCATCTGAAAATTGCCTGTTCATTGCCTTTGATCATTTATCAGTTGGGGAAAGATTTATATTCTTATAAATTTGACTCTGTTCTCTAAATATTTGAGAAATGAGACCTTTATCAGAAACACTGGCTGTAAAAATTGTTTCCCAGCATTCTGTTTTCCTTTTAATCTTGGTTGCATTGGTTTTGTTTGTACAAAATCTCTTTAATTTAATATAATCAAAACTATTCATATTGCTTTTAAAAATGTTCTCTATCTCTTGTTTGGCCATAAATTCTTCCCTTCTCCACAGATCTGACAGGTAAACTATTCCTTACTCTCCAATTTTGCTTATGGTATCACCCTTTATGTCTAAATCACATGCCCGTTTTGACTTTATCTTGGTATAGGGTGTGAGATGTTGGTCTATGCTTAGTTTCTGCCCTACTGTTTTCTAGTTTTTCCAGTAGTCTTTAAAATATATATCATTAATTAATTTGTTTTTTGTTTTCAACATTCACTTATATAAGATTTTAAATTTTCTTCCCCATTCTCTCTTCCCCCATCCCCAGGACGGCATGCAATCTGATATAGGCTTTACTTATACATTCATTTTAAATATTTTCATATTAGTCATGATGTAAAGAAGAATTAGAACTAATGGGAGGAATTACAGAAAAGAAGAAACAAAATAAAACAATGAAAGAAAAGGGGAACAAATAGTATGCTTCCATCAGCATTCAGACTCCAAAATTCTTTCTCTGGATGTGAATAGCATTTTCCATCATGAGTCTGTTAAAGTTGACTTAGATCCTTGCATTGCTGAGAAGAACTAAGTCTATCAAGGTCAGTCATAGCACAATGTGGCTGTTACTGTGTACAATGTTCTACTGGTTCTGCTCATTTCACTCAGCATCAGTTCATATAAGACTTTCCAGGTTTTTCCAAAGTCTGCCTGCTCATCATTTCCTATACCATGATAGTATTTCATTACATTCATACCACTGAGAAAAAAAAGATATATTCCTTTCTAATTCCATTCAATTTTCTCCAGAGGTCAATTATATCTTACTTTTATAAAATTCTGTTCATCTCCTTAACTTCTTTCTTGTTTTTTTGTGGTTAGATTTATCAAGCTCTGAGATGGAGAGTTCCCGACTAGTACAGTTTTCTTATCTATTTCTTCCTGTAACTCCCTTAACTTCTCCTCTAAGAATCTGGATGCTATGCCACTTGGTGCATATATGTTTAGTAATGATATTACTTCATTGTCTACAGCACCTTTTTAACAGCCTGTAGTTTCCTTCCTTGTCTTTTAAAATTAGATCTCTTTTTGCTTTTGCTTTGTCTGAGATCAGGATTGCTACTCCTATTTGTTTGTTTTTTTTAACTTCAGCTGAAGCATAATATATTTTGCTCCAGCCTTTTTACCTTCACTCTGTGTGTATCCCTCTACTTCAAATGTGTTTCTTTTAAACAACATACTGTAGGATTATGGTTCTTAATCCAGTCTGCTATCTGCTTCCATTTTATGGGAGAGTTCATTCCATTCACATTCACAGTTATAATTACTATCTGTGTCTTTCTCTCCATCCTATTTTCCCCACTGTTTATGCTTTTCTCTCTCCTTTATCCCTTTCCCTCCTCACTAGAGTTTTGCTCCTCCTCCAACAGTCTGCTTTCCCTTCTATCAGCCTCCTCTACTTTCTTCCCCTTTACCCTTACTTCTTCCCTCTCTTCTCTCTATACCCTCCCTTTTCTTTTTTCTTTCCCCTCCTACTTCCTATATTGTAAGTTAGATTTCTATACCTAGCTGATTATGTTATTCTGTCTTTGAGCTAAATCTGCTGCAAGTAAGGTTCAAATAATGCTCTTTCCCATCCCATCTTTCCCTTTACTGTAATAAATTTTTGTGCCTTTTCATGTGATATAATTTACCCTTGTCTGCCTCCCTTTTTCCTCTTCTCTCAGTATAATACTCTTTCACCACTTAATTAGATCTTTTACCATTGCATCAAAGTCAACTTATACCCATGCCATCTGTCTATATATACCTCTTCTAGATGGCTTAATAATATTAATACAATTTTCAATAGTTACAAGTGTCATCTTCCCTTGTAGGGATATAAACAGTTTGCCCTTATTAATAACATGTTGCTGTTGCTTTCTTTCCTCTTTACCTTTTTTATGCCTCCCTTGAATCTTGTATTTAAAGATCAAATTTTCTGTTGAGCTCTGGTCTTTTCATCAGGAAGGTTTGGAAGTCCCCTAATTCATTGAACATCAATTTCCTCCCCTGAAAGATTATGCTCAATTTTGCTGGGTAGTTGATCCTTGATTGTAATCCAAGCTCCTTTTCCTTATGGAATATAATATTCCGTGCCCTCTGATTTTGTAATGTAGAAACTACAAGGTCCTGCATAATCCTGACTGTGATTCCATGATATTTAAATTATTTCTTTCAGGCTATTGAAGTATTTCTCTTTGACCTGTTAATTTGGAATTTGGCTATAGTATTCCTTGATATTTTCTATTTGGGACTTCTTTCAGGAGGTTATCAGTGGATTTTTTTCAATGACTATTTTACCTTCTGTTTTTAGAACCTTAGGGCAGTTTCTCTTGATGATTTCCCAAAAGATGCTGTCCAGGCTCTTTTGTTTCATCATGGTTTTCAGGTAGACTAACAATTTTTTACTTGTCTCTTCTGGATCTATTTTCTTGGTCAGTTGTTTTACCAATGAGGTGTTCTGTTTTCTTCTATTTTTTTTTTTCATTCTTTTGTTTCTGTTTGACTGATTCTTGGTTTCTTATAGAGTTATTTGCTTCCACTTACCCAATTCTAATTTTAATAAATTGTTTTCTTCTATTAAATTTTGTATGACCTTTTCTTTTTGCCCATTTTATTTTTCAAGGAGTTCTTCTCTTCAGTGAGTTTTTGTGCCTTCTATTCCATTTGGTCAATTCTACTTTTTAAGGACCTGTTTTCTACAGTTAATTTTTGTCCTTCCTTTTCCAAGTTATTGACTCTCTGTTGCATACTTCTTATTTCTTTTCCCAATTTTTTTTACCTCTCTTATTTGACTTTTAAAATCCTTCTTGAGCTCTTCTAAGAAGGCTTTTGGGGCTTAGGACCAGTTCACATTCCCCTTTGAGGTTTCAGATATGGGTATAATGTCCTCTTTTGAATTTGTGCCTTGTTCTTCCCTGTCCTCATAATAAGAATCTATGGTCATTGTCTATTTCTGCTTTTTGCTCTTGGTGTTTGCCTAATTCCTGGCATTTAGAGTTGGATTCTCCTGCTGGAGTGAAGGGGACAAACACTCAAGCTTCTTGTACTAGAGGCCTGGGACCTGGTCACTGGCTTCATGTGCTGGGGTCTTCGGTGCTGGCAACTGGAGGCTATAGGGCTCTGGCAACTTACCTCCTTCTGAACTGGGGTCAACAACACTGGAGCTCTCGGGGTGGGGGTGGGGAGTCTGGCCCTTGGGGGAATGCCTGCTCACTGGGGGCTTTCCCTAGAATGTTTGACTGCTGGAGGATGTCTGCCAGCCTGGAGCTGTGCCTCTTGGAGTTGTGCTGAAGCACCAGGGTATTTGGCTGCTGGAGAACACTGGTTCAGGTAATGGTTTTCCAAGATGGTGACTGCCCGTGTTGAGGCACTCAGTGGGGGGTCCCGGTGTTGGTGCTTGCCTGCTCCACCACCCTGGGGCTCAGGATCTCCTCCTGATTTTCTGAGATGGGGCTTGCTGATGGCTTGCTGGGATACCTCCTGTCCTATGCTGCTCCACCTCCCCCAGAGCAAGAGGTGCCTTTCCTATTAATCTCCCAAGCTTCCTGGGCTATAAGACTGCTGCACCCTGTCTTTCTGCTGTCTCAGCTATTTCAGGGTATTTCCTGGGGCCACTATTTTCTGGGCTTTCAGAGGTCAACCAAAGCAGGTGAGAGAGAAACTTACTTCTTACTCCACCATCTTGGCTCCCAGAAGTGGAACTCCTCCAGTAGTTTTTGTCAAATAGTAAGTTCTTATCCAAGAAGCTAGGGTCTTAGATTTTTCCAAACTATAGATTACTGTACTATTTTCTACTGTGTCTTGCATACCTAGTTTTTCCACTGATTCATGACTCTATTTCTTAGGCAGTGCCAAAGAGTTTTGATGATTGCCACAGGTATGGCTAAGCCATTTTCCTTTGCATTTTTTTCATTAATTCTGCTGAGATTCTTGATCTTTTGTTCTTCCAGATGAATTTTGTTGTAATTTTTCTCTCCCTATAAAATACATTTTTTGTAGTTTGATTGTTATGACACTAAATAAGTAAATTAATTTAGGTATAACTGTCATTTTATTATTTTAGCTGAGCCTACTCATGAGCAATTGATATTTTTCCAATTACTTAGATCTTACTTTATTTGTATGAAAAATGTTTTGTAGTTGTGTTCATATAGTTCCTGGGTTTGTCACAGCAGGTAGACTCTCAAATTTTTATATTGTCTGCATTTATTTTAAATGGAATTTTTCTTTCTAACTCTTGGTGCTGGGCTTTGTTGATAAGATATAGAAATGCTGATTATTTAGGTGATTATAATTTCCTGAAATTTGCTAAAGTCATTAATTATTTCAAATAGTTCATTAGTTGGTTCCCTAGGATTTTCTAAGTATAACATCATATCATTTGAAAAGAGTGAGTTTTGTTTCCTCATTGCATTTTCTAATTCCTTCCATTTTTTTTTCTTCTCTTTTGCCAAATCTAATGTTTCTAGTACAAAACTGAATAAAAGTGGTGATGATGGTGTAATGGTAATGGAATTTGGAGATGCCCCTGTATTGGCTTGGTTTTTGGGTTGAGTGTTAAAACCCAGAGTTTGTGAATCCCACTTGTAGGATGGCCTTGTTGACATGAAGAGAGAGGGTTGAACTGGGAGGAGCTGTGAATTGCGAGAAAGGCCCAAGTCTAGAGAAGGCCAGAACGACTTTTGGGAGAGCAGTATCCAGTATTGTGGAGC
>CM053591.1:21794288-21817674 GCA_028646515.1 Pseudochirops corinnae | reverse complement strand
AGAAAGAAGGAACATGGAGAACATTTCTAGAAGGAAAAGAAGATTCCTTCAGTTGCCCAGTTACCTGGCAGAGTTCCTGCGGAGCGTGTCTGTGGGATAACCTTCCTCCCTGGGCATTTGTTATCTCTCAGGAACCTGTGTCTAGCAGACTGGCCCAGGAGTAACCACCTCCCTCCAGAACCAGGAAGCATTGTAGTTCTTCCTAGTACTTAGTAGTCAAGCATTTTTGTTGTTTAAAAGTATGTGATTATATGGTTGTATTGGAAATTATGGTGAAACTCTTTATTTTGTGGTAATGGTTTAATTTTATTCATTCCTATTTTTAAGGACCTGTATAAATATATAAGTAGACATTAAAACTGATTAAAATTTAAATTAAAATTGAGAATTTTATTTTATTTCTACATCAATTATGTGTAAATTCATACTAAAATGACAACTTTTTAGATCGATGGTTCATGAATGTATTCTGGGTTTGGCAGTCTCCAATGCTATAAAACAATCAAATACACATATGTGTATGTATTTGTATATTTATACACACGTGTGTGTGAAAGAATGTTGCAGAACTTAATCTTTCATTGATTCCATAACTAATATGGCATAAAGAGGGAACATTGTACAATTCTGAAATTTCAAAAAAAAAAAAACTCTATTCTAAATCGTGACCAGACATTTCTGGTGACCTGAGAAGAGGCAAGCTACCTAACTTCTAAGAAAAATTTTTATCAATTTGAGGTACAGAAGGAAATATAATTCTTCTGAACATGGCCAACAAGAATTCTTAACTAGGAGCGTGGAATGTAAGAAGGAAAGAACAAGTTTTGGTAATTAAGAAGGAAATTGAATTAAAAAAGAAAACCAGGAACAGACAAGCCTACATTAATTTTATTAGTACAGTATGAATATATCTGCTACAGAAATCCAACTGATACTTCCTTGTAGCATGGTGGCTCCCCTGCTTCATATTAATGGGGTGTAACCTCTGTAAAGTTCTTATGACCATAAGGGAAGAAAATCCTGAGAATATACTGAATCCTTTTTCTAAGAACTAGCCCAATCACAGAAAGACTGGTCATCTAAAAGGAATTTTTTTAAAAAATTTATTTTTAGTTTTCAACATTCATTTCCACAAGATTTTGACTTCTGAATTTTCTCCCCATCTCTCCCCTCCCACCCTAAAATAGAGTGCATTCTGACTTCTCCTTCTCCCTGTCTGCCCTCCCATCTATCATGCCCTCCCTCATACCCTCTTTCCCCTTGTTTTCTTATAAGGCAAGATAGATTTCTCTACCCCATTGCTTGCATATCTTATTTCCCAGTTTCATGTAAAAACAATATTTTACATTTATTTTTAAAACTTTGAATTCCAAATTCTCTCCCTTCTTCCTTCCCCTCCCACCTTCATTGAGAAGGGAACCAATGCAATATAATTATACATGTGTTGTATGCAAAACACTTCCATAGTAGCCATGTTGTGAAAGACCATATTTCCCTCCATCCTATCCCACCCCACACTTATTTTATTTTCTCCTTTGACCCTGTTCCTTCTCAAAAAAGTGCTTCTGACTACTGCCTCTCCCAATCTGCCCTCCCTTCTCTCATCCCTTCCCTTTTCCCCTGCCCCCCTTTCTTTCCTGTAGGGTAAGATACCCAATTTAGTGTGTATTTAACTCAAATCTGATGAGAGTAAGGTTCATTCATTCCCTCTTACCTTCCCCCTCTTTACCTACATAGTGAAACTGTTTTCTTTCCTCTTTTAAATGAGAAAATTTGCCCCATTCACTCTCCCTTTACCTCCCAATATATTCTTCTCTCACCCTTAATTTTGTTTTTAGATACCATGCCTTCATATTGAATTCATCCTGTGCCACCTCTCTATCTATCTATCTGATCCTATCTGCCTATCATACTATATCCTCTAGCTACCCTAATCCTGAGAAAGGTCTCATGAGTTGCAGATATCATCTTTCCACGTAGGAATGTAAACAGTTGTACTTTAATAAGTCTCTTATGATTTCTCTTTCCTGTTTACCTTGTCATCCTGAGTCTTTGTATTTGAAAGTAAAATTTTCTATTGAACTCAGGTCTTTTCAGCAAGAATCCTCTGTTTGAAAGTCCTGTATTTCATTGAATATGATTTTTCCCTCGGAATATTATGCTCAGTTTTGCTGGTAAGTGATTCTTGGTTTTAATCCTAGCTCCTCTGACCTCCAGAATAACTTATTCCAAGCCCTTTGATCCCTTAAGGTAGAAGCTGCTAGATCTTGTGTTATCCTGCTTGTATTTCCACAATACTTGTATTATTTCTTTCTGGCTGCTTTGCAGCATTTTCTCCTTGACTTGGGAGCTCTGGAATTTGGCTACAATATTCCTAGGAGTTTTTTCCTTTTGGTATCTCTTTCAAGAAGTGATTGCTGTTAGGGGAGCTAGGTGTAGCAGTGAACAGAACACCAGCCCTGGAGTCAGGAGGACCTGAGGTCAAATCTGGCCTCAGATATTTAACACTTACTGACCGTGTGACCTTGGGCAAGTCACTTAACCCCAATTGCCTTGCTTTCCCCCTTCCAAAAAGAAAAAAGAAAAGAAGTGGCTGATGGATTTTTAAAATTTCTATTTTATCCTCTGGTTCTAGAATATCAGGAGAGTTTTCCTTGATAGCTTCATGTAGGCTCTCTTTTTTATCATGGCTTTCAGGTAGTCCAATAATTTTTAAGTTATCTCTCCTGGATCTGTTTTCCAGGTCAGTGTTTTTTCCAGTGAGATATTTCATATTGCCTTCTATTTTTTCATTCTTTTGGTTCTGTTTTATAGTATCTTGATTTCTCATAAAGTCATTAGCTTCCATTTGCTCCACTCTAATTTTGAAGGAATTATTTTCTTCAGTGAACTTCTGGAACTCCTTTTCCATTTGGCAAAATTTGCTTTTTATGGCATTCTTCTCCTCACTGACTTTTTGGCCCTCTTTTGCCATTTGGGTTAGTCTGTTTTTTTAAGGTGTTATTTTCTTCAGTATTTTTTGGGGCTCTGCTTTAGCAGGCTGTTGACTTGTTTTTCAAGATTTTCTTGCATTACTCTCATTTCTCTTCCCAATTTTTCCTCTACTTCTCTTACTTGATTTTCAAAATCCTTTTTGAGCTCTTCCACGGCCTGTAGCCAATTCATATTTTTCTTAGAGCATTTTTATGTAGGGGCTTTGACATTGCTGTTTTATTCTGGTTGTTATGTTTTGATCTCTTTTGTCACTAAAGTAAGATTCTATACTCTGATTTTTTTACACTGTTTACTGATCTTCCCAGTCAAATACTTTACTTTCTAACTCCCTCTCAAGGCAAGATTCTGCTTTCAGTGTGGGTGGGTGTGTCCCAGGCTTCAGGAATTTTCTATCAGATTCTGGATCCTCCAGCATCTATGAGCCCAGAGCATCAGAAACACTGCCGCTACCATCACCACTGCCACCTCTGCCACCCCAGGATGAGCACCTGACCAACACTCTCCTCTTTCACCAACTTCCCACAGAGCCCCCCCACTGACCTTCTGTGCTTTTCTTGGTGTTTGTGAGCTTAGAAGTTTGGAAATCACCACAGCTGCCAGCAATTTAGTCCTCTGAGGCCTGTTCAGGCTTTGTAGTGCCCTGTGCCAGACTGTGCTCCCCTCCTAGCCCATGCAATATACCCTGCTTGTGGGTTTTCTATGCTGTTGGGCTGGAGATGTGTTTCACTCTGTCATTTTGTGGGGTCTGCAAATGTAGAATTTGTTTAGAGTCATTTTTACAGGTATTTGGAGGGGTTTGGGAGGAGCTGAAGCAAGTCCTTGCCTTTACTCTGCCATCATGTATCTGCCCTATGTTGTTTTTTTTTTTTTTGCCATGGCAAACCAAGAAACACTGGAAAATTAAAAATGATCCTTAATGCTGTGTCAGTCTTTCTCATTTAAACAATGATGCTGGCAGAATGTCAAAAAAGAGGGGAAGAAGGTACTAGGAATCACAGTTTTTAGCCACTGACCAATTTTAATTTCGTGGTGGTTACTCTAAATACAAGATGCTTATAAAATGACTAAAGATTCATGCACAAATATGCTGGAGAAACTAAATTATATGAAACTTTACATTCTTTTCATGAATGATACTAGATTAATGAAGGAAGTTACAATTAAATAGAAGGATGGCTGACAGGTATTCCTTAGAGAAGCAAATGGGTTTTATCATATGCCCCAAAGCAATGAATAATATCATTTTATGGGACATTTGGTGATTTATTGGTAATTTGATTAATTGGGGCACAACATCCACTCAAACAAAGGGAATGAAGGCACAGTTCCCATGCAAAGCCGAAAGAATATATTAGTATGTTCAGCACACTTGTGCATGGAGAACAGCAGAACCTACTCTGCTCTAAAGGTTGGGGGGTTTAGTGAGTGGTTTTTATGATTTTACAACAAAAGGAGGCAGGAAAATAAAATTAATATAGGGTACCAGGAACCAGGATTCTTGTGTAAGCTCTATCAATTTAGGCCTGGTATGAACCAGTTTGAGCCAGCCCTGTGATTGCTGGCATAAGCAGAGGTCTTCTAGGTTCATCTAGTAGACACTGCAGAGGATGAATGGTATATCGAACTCAAACAACACTAATTCTGCCTACCGATTGCCTGACTTTGATTCCCAGATTATTTCAGAGTCTCTTGGACAATTAATAGAGCTTAAGTAAATCAAGCTAATTAGTAAACTCATTCTTTGGTCTATTTCTACATTGGTCATATGTATTGAAATATTAATGATTCTTATTTACCAGAACGCCACCATGATAGTGATTATACTTTACTCAGTACTCGTATGATGTAGAGAAATTATATGAAAAATTCAATAAGATCCTCCAAGTACAAACTGCATTTACTCTGATACTTTATAATTTCAATGCAAAAGTTAAAAAAAAAAAAAAGAGAGAAGATGGGAAGACACATATGAGATATGGTTCAAAGGAATGAAATGAGAGAGGCCAAACCCTATAGATTGCAAAGAAACCTCAGTTCTTTCTATCATCAATACTTAAAAAAATTGGTCAAGTACAGGACTTAGTTAAATGCCAAATAATATCTCAAATAATGACAGTGACTGTGATAAGGAAAGGCTCATTATTTACATGGAAGTTGTTCTTCAGGCAGCTGTTTGTGCATGGTCAGACCATCAATTCATCAGAGATAAGATCAGAATTACACATTCAATATGTTTAAAATCAGCATACAATTAAGGCAGTTTAAACAGATGTTATTAAAAAAACTATTGAAAATTGAAATTGCATATGGGCAACAAAAATGACACTGATATTGAGTATAATAATTTGATCCATAAGTGAAAAAATGTAAATTAATTGTTTCAACAAGGAGAATAAAAGAACTTCCCATTTGGAGTGGAGGTGTAAGCCTAAACCTGAACTTTAGGTAATTTTTCAAGGGTTCTTAGGTGTCTTGAAAGAACCAAAGATTTTGAGAAAAGGAGCCTAATTCCCTTCATTAAACAATAGGTTTTCCTAGGACTGAACTCAGGTAGACATACATGGGTACCTTAATGGAAAGTGACAGGGTTTTATACTCTAGTACTTTGGGCCAAGCAGTGGTTGTCATTGCTACGGAAGGAAGGAAGGAATGAATGAACCAAGGAAGGAACCAAGGAGGGAAGGAAAGAACCAAAGAAAGAAGGAAGGAAGGAAGGAAGGAAGGAAGGAAGGAAGGAAGGAAGGAAGGAAAGAGCCAAGGAAGGAAGGAAAGAAAGGAAAGAAGGAAGGAAGGGAAAGAAGGAAGGAAAGAAAAGAAAGAGAAGGAAAGGAAGGAAGCAATGAAGGAAAAGAAAGGGCAGGAAAGCAAGAAGAAAAGAATGAAAGTAATTTGGATTTTGGAAATTGTCTGCATTGTTTATTGTGTATTTGTGTTCATAGTAATAATAAAATACACTGTAAGTACTGAGTAAAGTTGTCATCATGGGCCAAGATAATTAGTGAAATTTTCACTGTTCTTATGTGAATTATAACAGGAAAATAGTTTGCAAACTTTAATCCAGTGCTATACTGGTGTTGTTTTTATTGTCCTAGTGGTAAGGACATTCTTTGTGGATAACGAACTGTTTATATGGAATTACTGTAGAGGAGAACGAATCTGTAGAAAAAATATAATGTTCTTTCGGTAGAATTTTCTTTTTCTCCACAGGACTAGTCTGAAGATCGACAATAGGATAATTACTAAGAACTTCCCAAAATAAGTGTTACATATGGGTAAGTTACAGGTATTTAGTAATTGAGAGAGATAAAAAAAAATACACCTTAATGTTATAAAAACGACTTTCCTTACAGGCATAAATCAAGCTCAAATGTAAACTCCAGCTGTTGACTCCAACTAGAAAGAGCAATTAGCAAACATATGAAGGAAATATTTCCGATGATTTTATCGCTTGTATTTTGCAGTTTCAGCAATTGAGAAGTTGTCCTTTTTACTTAACCTCTTTGCTGGGAAGTGGCAGGAGTGTTCTATACACAACTTCGGTTTCTTAGAAGGAAACTATGAGCCATAGCTGGATTGACGCACAAACACATGATTTTTTTATATGAAAATTATGACACTTTATTGAAACAACTAAATATAAACTACTTAAACAAAGAAGATACTTTCATAGCAAAAACAAAAGGAAATAATTGCCTTCCTAAAGTCTTATTCCAGTGACTGAAATGTGAGCATAAAAATTTCCCAGACGAGGAAGCCAAGACTTTGGAAGTCTATTGACTTGCTGAAGTTCAGACAACTCATAAGAGAGGATTCAAACCTGAATGTTGCTGACACTGCATTCATCTTTCTGTTAGTTCATTAGTGTCTCATTATATTCATAGGCCAGGATGTATTTTACTATTCCCTAACAGAGAGATGTCCACTTTGTTTACAGTTATGTTTCAAAAGATCTGCAAATAATATTTTGACATATGGCATTCTCTCTTCCTCCCTTTTTGACATCTCTAATTTCTCTTCTTGGCATATAAATCCAGTAATGGGATCACTGGAATACACAGTTTAATGAATTTTTTGCTTTATTCCAAATTGTTTTCCAGAATTGTTGGACCGGTTCACAGCATCACAAATTTTTATGTTTGGTTTCTGTGGGGCGTCCAGACCACCATCGAGGGCAATCTAGATAAAGGGGTTTCTCTTTTACTCAGACCTGTCTGACTAGAAAACAATTGGGCTAGAATTGACCTAAACTAGAATCTCTTTACCTTTTGATCACATCTAAGGTTTCCCATTTGGCTAAGTACCAAAGCCCAAGATTTTATCTCATCATCAGCCCTAACTTTCAGATAAACTAAACTCTGACCTAATCTCCAAATGAGGAAATAGGAAAGGAAAAAATTCTGCATCTCTCCAATATTAACAATTGGTTATTTAATAATCATTTCTCTTAATATAAATGCATTATGCGAAAATTGTGAGAAATTAGCAGTGGATTTCAAAAATGACATAATTTTTGATGCAGTGGACTCCAAAGTGGAGGACATGCTACTTCAGAGCCTGGGGCACTGATGAGGTGCAGGCTCTGGTGGTTAGGATTCAGAGCTCTCACCACCACAGCCCAGGTTCAATTCCCAGTCAAGGAACCATAAAAATGAAGAGGTTACCCATAAAGAGGGTTAGGGTTGCTCTGGAGACTCCAAAATACCAACATGCTGGGTCCTGCCAAATGAATTCCACTCAAGTCTTCTCAGCCAAAGCAAAGTACAGTTTATTAATAGTTCATTAAAAGTTCGCGATATGGGGTAGACTCTTAGGGAGCCTAGGTATCTGTGATGCTTGCATTGGGCAAGCAGGCCAGAGTAAGTCTGTGCTAGGTCATTCTATGGTGCCCTCACACCACATGGAGCGAAGACAGGGTCTTATGTACAGAGGAAGCTAGGGTTGGTCTAGAGGAGGACTTTGGGGAGGGTCTTCAGGAAGAGTTAATGAGGTCAATTCAAGGGTAGATTGATATTTTGATGGGCTCAAGGATGGGAAGTAGATGGACAGTGGAAGGCTAGGCTAGTGACAGAGGTTTGGGCCCAGCCACAATGACAAACTTTTGGCCTCTGCAGATGCCTCAGAAGTGGAAAGATGTGATCAGACTTCAAAGGGTTTCCCAGAGCCTGTACCTCAAAGATTCAAGGAGAGCTCAAGGGGTCTCCCAGAGCCAGTGTCTCATCACTGTAAAGGTTATTATGGTTAAATACATAACATCAGAAAAAAACAGTTACTTCATCCTTCAATATAGCATTGATATATAATTTCAAATAAAATTTTACTTTGTTCCCATATGTGTATATGGTATGAAATTAAATAATATAACTCACTTATCACAATTATAGTATGATCTGTACATAGACATGATTGGTTTTCCTTTCAAAGTGACTAGAATGGAGTGGAATTTCTCTTTTGGAACTGCTTTCAGGGCTAGGGTCTGAACCAGACAAGAATATGAAACTCATTTGCCTTTTGGTTATGACTAATGTTTTACAAAATACCAAGTTATCTAGTTTTATTAATCTGCCTCATTCATAAGACTTGGTGTTAAATGACTTTTGGACTACTTACAAAAATCACACCCATCTTAAACAAAAACTGAGACTATTCAAAGAATGTGTCACAGATTCTGAAGTCAATTCCCATTTCTAGGAGGGACCCTTCAAATTCCTTGCTATGTATGACTGCCAAAGTAATTTTCCTTAAGCACAGTTCTTATCATGTTATATTCCTCTACTGGAAATACACACACACATATATGTACACATATACATACATACACACACATATACATAAATATATTAAAGTCTATACTTGTTGATTTGGCATTCAAGGCCCTCTGCAGTCTGGCTCCAATTTCTCTTCCCAAATCTATTTTACTCTACTTCCCTCTATATGTCCTATATTCCAGTAATCATGGTCCTTCAGAAACCTCAGATTTTTTTTTCAATCCAATCCTTTCATTTTTCAAAGGAAGACCTGAAGTGCCAAAAGATAATGACTTACCCACTTACTCAAGGTCACTCAGGTAATAAGTAGCAAAGCTGAGTACTGAATTTTGTCTCTGAATCCAGTGCTCTTTCTACTGCACCACCATTTGTCGTTCCTTGTACATATCCCACACTTCTATACTTCTTTGCCTTTTCCTGGTCAATTTTCAACATCTATAAGTATTTTTTCCATTCCATATTTACCTCTCAGAATCCAACTTAAACTTCAAACCACAGTTGAAAAACTATGATATTTTCCCTCCTCTATACCCAGCTATTTCCATCTTCTCAAATCTTATAGCAGAATTTTAATACCTCTCATATACTTCTTGTACTCTATATTAACATATTTTATATGGTGCTGGATTTCTGGTTAAAATATCAGCAGTTAGAACCTTGAGGGGCCTACTTCACCCATAAAATGCCAATAAATCTCTGAAAATTCACCACAAGCAAGAATCATAAAGAAAACTAAAAATAAACATCTGTAAGCTTCCTTATCCACTCCAAGACTGCACAGACTGCCAGAAATATGCAGAGGGAGAATATAAATAAAGATTAGCCAAGGGAAGGCAGAGAGCCCAGCCCATAAGCAGCCAGGACCTTGCTGTAGCAAGAGGAAGAATAGCCAAAGTAGGAGAGATGACTAGACCAGCACTCAGGCAGCACGGTACCCAGATAGGCTTGCCCAAGTCAGAGCAGAGATATAGGGTTATACCAGTGCCCCAAAGAGTTCAAGCAGCCTGAATAAGCCAAAGAAAGAGACAGAGTCAAGACTGGGCCAGGATACCCACAAGAAGCTCTATACTTTAGTCACAATTGGAGACAAGATTAAATCAGCATCCAAGTATCCAGGGCCCAGCCCATAAACCAGGCAGCCTCCACCCAAACCAAGAAGCAAGGTCAGACCAGTTACCAAGCAGCCAGCATGCAAGCCACAGCAGGAGAAAGGTCCAGGCTAACACCTGGAGCCCTGCAGGAGACCTGATAATAGCACAATCATCCGCAAAATAACAATAATAAATTGGATTATTTCTGGGTTACAACAAAGGTTGAAGTCATCCCTTGGGCTTTGGTCTGTGTGAAGAGAAGAAGACAGAGGCTAAAACCTAAATTGAGTCACCATAGCATTGAGTCAAAATTAAGACATTTCTGCATAGAGCAAGGCCTAGTCTTAGCCACTTACTCTCATTCAAGACCACGCAGGACCTATGCAGAACATCCAGAAGCATGAAGGAAAGCAAAGTCTGAGACAAATACAAAGCCCCAAGTTAGAATCTCAATCTAGATATATCTCCATAGAAGAAAAAGCCAAAATTGATGAAGAAATACTATGAATTGAGAGAACCCCAAGAGTTAAACCCAGGGACAAAGAATAACTACATATGGCTTAGTAGAACCTCAAAGAAAAGAATGCTCTGGATGCATGAAATACCATAATACCTGAAATAAATGAAGCAAGAGAAACAAAATATGACATCAACTAGAAGATCTAGAGAAAAATGGATAGGATGGACAATAAGCAACTTAGAATAGAAGGTGGCAAACCTTACCAAAGAATAGGACTCACCAAAAATTTAGGTCAAATATAAATCAATAACTGAGAAATCAATAAATATTAAAACAAAATCAAAAGATCTAGGGGGGAAGAATAAAAAAGTAAATCAAGTTATATACTATCAAAAACAACTGACTTAGAAAACATAAAGACAGAATCTAACAATGATGAAACTACCTGAAAATCATGACAAAAGGAAAATAAAATTAAGATGCCATATTTTAAGAAATAATTAATGAAAACTGAGCAGATCTACTAGGACCAGAGAATAAAGTGAAAATAAAAAGAGTCCATCAATCACCTGAAACAAATGCCAAAATGAAAACGCCCAGGAAAATCATGGCCAAAATCAAAAAGTTCCAAGTCAAAGAAAAGCAGCTAGAGTCACTCAACAAGGGACCACAATCCAGATCATGAAAGAAAAGAAGATCTTAGAATACAATATTATTATGAGGAAAGAAAAAAGAGTAAAAGAACAACCACCACCATAATTAGGTACAGAGGGAAAAGCATAGCAGAGTAAAAATAGATTGCTTCATTTATAGATTGCTAGTATTAAGCACACTTCTCTTTCCCTACCTTCTTCTTTGTAAAGTGGGGGGAGGTGTAGTGCCAAGCAAAGGCAGCTTCCAAGGTTCAGAATACCAGCATAGTAACTCTCCATTTTATTCAGTGAAAAATTAAGGCAAAATATTCACAGAAAAGAGAAAATCAAAATACAGCATTCACCATGTGTAATTCAATAATTTACTAAGTCCTCAATTCAATCCAAGTACCATTCCACCCCTGGGAAGTACATTCATTTAGTCAATCACAAAGTTTCTCTTCTCAAATGGAGATTAGCTTCCAATCATAAAGCACATTCATTTGGTCAGTCACAGAGCACAAAAAAAGTCAAAAGTTTCCACCCCTGGATCACAACAGAATTACAATTATCATCAATTAAAGCCAAACATCTTCTGAAAAGGGGCAGTGGAGAGCACAAAAGGCCATCTACCCCCAAGCTACAAAGATATCATCACAGCATTTAATACCCAAGGAGAGGTCTTTTCTTCATCTTACCTTCATCTGAGGCAAGTTCTGAGCAATTTCTGTTCTTGGGGAGACAAAGCTTAACAAAGCCACAAGATACATTGCCAGTGTCCTTATCAATTCCCTCTCTGCCTGTAGGACAGTCCCAGAACCCCTGAAAATATCAGCAAGAGCCTCTTCCAGGATTTCTGGACACATACAACAAGAAAATCCTTCTTTAGGGCTTCTGAACCAACAGCAAGGTTCCAGGACCTCTGCAACAACAGCACTGTCCTTCACCAGCAGACGAATCTGGCAAAATAACATCAAAACAGAGAGACAAAATATCGGCATCACAGCCATGCCTCCTCACTTCTCAGCAGCTCTGGGTGGCAGTTCCCAAAGGTCCTGGGCAGCTCCAACTGGCCCTCAGCAATCTCTCTCTCAGCAACTCTGGACCCTGGCAATTCCCCTCTCTCTGCCTCCATGATACTGCTCCACCAAAGTTCTTCTGCCTTTCTCTGCTTGGGCTTTCTCTCTACTTGGGCCTTTCTCTAAATCCACGGCACCAGCTCCTCCCAGTTCAGCCCTCTCTCTTCATGTCAACAAGTCCATCCCACAAGTAGGATTCACAAGCTCTGGGTTTCAACACTTCACCCGAAAACAAAGCCAATAAAGGGGAGGAAAGGGAACATAGAAAGAAAAAAGTACAAAAGAATACAGTGAAGGGAAATGAACAATTAACAATCATAACCATGAATGTGAATGGGAAAAACTCACCAATAAAACAAAAGATTAAATCAGAAAATAAAATATGCTTTTTAAAGGAAACATTTAAAATATTAATATTCATACAGAGTTAAAAATAGAATAAAATACATTAGGCTTCAAGTGAACTCAGAAAAGCAGGTATAGTAGATGTTATGATCTCAGTTAAGGTGATAGTTAAAATAGATATGATTAAAAGAGATTTAAAAAACTACATAATATTTAAAGACTTCAGAGGTTATACATACAAGCATACACACACATACTAAGCAATTCAATGCATTTTTATGTATGTATATATATATATATATATATATATATAATAGGCTTATATACATGGTATGCATGTTTATATAACAATAAAATGGGTAATTAGATGTTATGCATTTCAATGCCTATATATGAGTATGTCTGTGTGTCTGTGTGTCTATATGTACACACACACACACACACACACACACATGCATAGTATAGGCACTGAAGTGTATATCATCAAATTACCTAAAAGAGAAGTTAATAAAATTACAAGGAGAAATAAACAGTAAAACCACAATCTACTTTCAGACTTTGTTGTGTTGAGTCATGTCTGACTCTTTGTAACTCCATTTGGGGTTTTGTTGTCAAAGGTACTAGAATAGTTTGTAATCTTCTCCAGTTCATTTCACAGATAAGGAACCGAGGCAAATAAGGTTAAGTGACTTTCCCAGGGTCTCACAGATAGTATATGTCTGAAGCCTCCAGGCCTAGCACTCTATCCACTGGGCTACTAGTTTTTCCTCACAGAACTACATTAATCTAATAAAAAAGGAAAACAAGAAAGAATATAAGGACCTGTTTAGTTTTTTTTAAGTTAGACATATCAGTTGAATAGGACCAGAAAGGAGCATACATACATAAAGGTACACGGTACTTTTACAAAAAATTGACCATGTATTAGGACAAGAAAAACCTCATAAACAAATAAAAGAAGCATAAATATTAAACACATCTTTTCCTGACCACAATGCAATTAAAATTTTATTCAAGTAAGGGCACCTGAAGAAAGAATTAAATATTCATTGTAGACAAAATAACTATATCCTAAAGAATTGATCAAAGAATAAAATCATACAAGAAAATACAATAAACCAAAACTTTTAGAATACAGTTAAAGCAGCCCATAGAGGGGATGTGCTATTTCTAAACTATTCATTCCACTGACAAAAGAGAGAAAGAGAAAAAGAAATCAACAAATTAGGCCTGCAACTAAAAGAAAACCAAAAAGCAACAAATAAAAAAATACCCAGCTAAATGCCTAAAAATTCTTACATAAACAAACTTGAAAGCATTTCTCCTCCCCCCCTCCCCTCAACCCTGGGTCAAATATATTTGTAAGTGAATCTATAAAACATTCAAAATAGAATTATTTTCAAAATAACACAAACCATTTACAAAAATATAAGACAAAATCCCAATATATTCTTTATATGATACAAAATAAGTTTGATACATAAACTGTAGGGAGATAAAGCAAAGAAAGAAACCAAAGGTCAACATCTTCAATGAATATAATACAAAATATTAATAGACTATTAGCAAAGAGGCTATGAAATTTTAGAAATAAAGATTACATAACACTTGATTGGACTTATGCCAAGAATTCAGGGCTGATTCAATATAAGGAAAACTATAAAAAAAACAACAGATCCTATTAATAACAAACAAAAAAATCCATGCAAATATAAAAGCAGGTGCTGGAAACAATTTTAAAATATCAAACACTCATTTCTGCTAAAAGTACTAAAAAGCATAAGAATAAATGAACTTTTCCTCAATATAGCAAATTTTATCTACAGAAAAGCATTAATAACCAACACTAAATGTAATGGGGAAAGGCCATCAGGCTTTCTAATATCAGTATAAAAGCAAAGGTGTCCATTGTCGCCACTATATTTTGAAATGCTAGCTAAAGGAATAAGACAAGAAAAAGAAACTGAAGGAATAAGCTTAAGTGAAGAAGAAAAAAATATTGCTTTTTAGAGATATGATAATCTATCTAGAGAATACCAAAAGTTAACTAGAAAAGTGTTGAAACATTAACTTCAGCAAAGTTGCAGGACATGAAATAAATCTGTATAAGTCATCAGAATTTATATGTATTACTAACAAAACCCAGGAGGAAGATATAGAAAGAAAATCTACATAAATAATTACAGAATATATAAAATATTTGAAGGTCCACCTTCTACTACTATACACACAGAATTATATTCTGGAAAAGCTTTTGATAACATCAAACTACCAAACACTCTTTACAAAGAAATCAAGATAGAATTAAACAATTGAAGAAATAGTAATTTTTCATAGTTAAGCTTTGGCAATAAAATAAAAAAATTATAATGCTACATAAGTTACTTCAGTTATTTGGTGGCATACCAATCAATCTACCAGTGTTACTTTATATAGAGAGAAAAATAATAATAATAATACAATTCATCTAGAAGGGGGAAAAAAGGTCAAGGATCTCAAAGGAAACAATAAAAGTAAAGTTGCTAAGGCAGAGGATTTACATTGTTTCCATAATTATTTTATATGTTGCTAGAAATGCTAGCTATCTGAATAAGATAATAAAATGAAATTGAGACAATAAGCATAGGCAAAAAAGGAAACAAAACTATTTCTTTTTCGAGATGATATGACAGTCTATATAGGAAATTCGAAAAATTCAACTAGAAACATGTTGATAACTTTAACTTCAGTAAAGTTCTCAAACCTTATTACAAAGTAGTAATCACCAAAACTATTTAATATGATTGAAATCAGTATTAATACTGATTGAAAAATCTTTTCGTTCACTGTTAGCCTAATCACAAATTCTTTGAATTTACTTAAATTACTTCTTTCATTTGACCTTTTTCTTTCTTTCTTCCTTTCTTTTTGTTTTCTTCCCATTTATCTCCCTATTTTGACTCAAGCTCCTTCAAACCACAATGCCAGAAGTGAAAACATGGGTTCAATCTATCTCTCTATGGATGGAGAACACTACTCTTTAGTTCCAAGGTTGAAGGGTGAATTATATGTCTAGGAATGCTTGATTACCCTGTTAGTCTTCAAAGTGCCAAGTCTGCAATTCATCTTTTTATTACTTTTCTCTTGGACTTCTTCTGTTTAAGGATGATGAGGGAGGACAAGAATGGGGCCATCCTTGGCTTTGGCAGGAAACTACTGCTTCTTGCTCCTCGACCACTACCATTCTGTGAAAGAAAAGGGAGGGAAAAGAACAAAAAGAGGAAAAAAGAGCTGCCCATAAACCAATTCTGGGCTCTGAAAAGCACACACACACACACACACACACACACACACACAGAGACTTCTATATACATATGATATATATGTATATATATATGCACATACATATATGATGTGCATGTATATACAGATTTATGTGTATATATGTCTATGTAGACATAAATCCACACTGATACTCACTCCTTTTAGATTGACTCTGATCAGTATCACTTTTGGCTATGTCAATAAAATCAGAAATAATATGGGAAAAAATGAAGTCCAGTCACTATTAAATTTTTATCTTTGAGTGAAATATTAATTTATTCAATTTAGATATTAGAGTCTTTTATGCTGGGAAAAAAGATAAACTATAGTTATCTTTGAGAACAAGCATATTTTCTTGTAATTTTGTGTAAATGGCATTTACAATACAAATACTGAGACAGTCAGCTCTCACTTTCACAGAAAGTCCCTCAAGACTTTAAGTAACAATGTACTTCTATAGCGGAATAAACAGGGTCAAACTGATGGCTTTGTATATAGTGATTAAGTGATTATATTATGGTAACAGTTAACATTTCTACAATATGTACTGTAGAACAGTACAGTACGGTGTTATGATTACTATCTCATTTGATTCTCATAGCAACCCTGGGAAGTAGATGCTATTATTATAATATCAATTTACAGATGAGGGAACTGAGGCTAACAGGCATTAAGTGATCTACCCAGGGTCTTATAGCTAGTAAGTGTCTAAGGCCACATTTGAATTCATGTCTTCCTGACTCCAGGTCACCTGGCTACCTCTAAGAGGTGAGGATGGCATAGCCTACTTATGAGTTAGGAAGATCTTCCTTAAGGTTTTAAGAAGCTTCCTTCATTACAACAGAAAATAGAGAACTTAAGGTGGGAAAGAACATGCGAAATCTGACTTTCCAAAGAGTTTTGAGGGTTTCCTTTTTTTTTTTGTAAACCTCAAATCAATTTAATAAACATTTAAATTATCTACCATGTGGCAGGCACTGTGCTAAGTGCTAGGAATACAAGTAAGAAAAAGAAACAGTCTCTGCTCTCAAGGAGCTTATGATCTAATGGGAGAAGACAGCATGCAAAAGGAAGCTGAGAAACTGGGGGTGGGGACGGGGGTGGGGGGGAAGGACTATAGGTACCTGGTTTGTTGACATGTTGTTCCCTTGAGTTAAAGACAAGCCGACCACTGATGGAAAACCAAATGACTAAGAAGAGTGTGACCCCTCTATAAAGGAAGGCTTTGGGAAGAGTTTGGTACTCCTCCCTCCAGTCCTCCAATCAGAGACAAGAGAGAACTGAGAGTGAGTTGAGAAAGTGTAAAAATATGCTGATTCTTCTTGTCAGGGAGACTTCAGGTGATCATCTTATCCTCCTGGATGTATGTGGGGTGCGGGGGTGGGGGTGGTGGAGGTAGATATTTCTTTTATTCTTCTGACATAAAAGATAATTTTATAGGCTCAATATTTTGGAAAATATATACATACATATGTATGTGTTTATATGTGTGTATACATATGCATGCATATCATAGACAATTAAGTCAACATACATTTTTGTGTTACCTTTTATCTTTTCTTCTTCTAGTATAGAGAATTCATTTGTACCAGGCAATCATATAAAGTTGGTCCCTAGGTTTTGTTATCTGCTATTACCCAATCCAAATCATTCATTGCTTCTTAGATAAAACTCATGCTTTGTCTCTCAACTTATTTTTCTTTCTACAATCATTCTCGCTTCATGAGTTTAATCAATTCCATAGCTTTAATTTTAGTACATCTCTGTGAATTACCCAAATTTACAGGGACATCGATAGGTTTATTGCAAGGAAAGTTTTTCTAACAATTAGGATATTATAGGAACGAGAAGGCTTAGGCAGTGGTTCTCAACCTTCCTAAAGCAGCAACCCTTAAATACTCGTATGTGGGGTTTGAATCCCAGTTTTTCTGCTTGTTCCCATGTGAACTAAACAATAATACCAGTGCATGTGGGTGGACTGGCCTGGAGACAGATAGAGGAACACAGTGTCTTGGCTCCTAAGACCATCAGAAATATGTGTTTTCCGATGGTCTTAGGTGACTCCTGTGAAAGAGTTGTTTGACCCTGAAAGGGGTCGCAACCCACAGATTGAGAACCACTGCCTTAGGAGATACTGGGCTTTTTCTTCATAGAGGTCTTCAGGTCTGATGACCACTAGTTCGGTATGTTCTGGGGAAGATTCTTGTTCAGGTACGGTATTGAAATGGACACTGAATAGGAAGAAACAGAGATAGCCAATTTGAACGAATTAAGGAGCATTTATTAACCAGCCAGCGACAATCCCAGAGTCTAGCCCCAGGATCTGCCCTGAGCAGCGGTGTAAGCAGAGTATTTAAAGGCAAAAACCACAAACATATCAGGAAGAAAAAAGTCAGGATACATACTTGCATAAACATCCTGCACCTGGTGTTTTGCTAGGGGCCCCAGGTCCTTCCTGTTCCTTTTGTGGGGGCACGGTTTCCTGGAACTTGGGCCAAGTTGGCCCCTTCACTTCACTCCCCCCTGTTTTAGGTCGTACAGAGGATTCGTCCTCTGTGGTCAATGACAAGTAGGGCAGGCAGACAGCAAATAGTTTGGCTGCATCCAACCGAGCTCAGCTGCCTGACAAGACGGGACCCATAGTTAGACCTAGAAGTAGGAACAATAGGGGACCAGAGATGGCCGAAAGGAGTGTGGTGAGCCATGGGGAACACTCAAAATAGGGGCTGATACCAAGAGGCAGATGGGCGCCTAGCAGTGTCCCTCTCTCATCCAGCCATTTGCGTAGTGCAGCCAAGGATTTCCTAATAACCCTGGATCGGCTGGCATAAAAACAGCAAGTTTCGCCAAGTGCCATGCACAGGTTCCCCCCCCTCGCCCTGGTTTAGGAACAGGAGGTCCAGCCCACAACAGTTCTGTAATATTACCCCTGCCAAAGAATCCAGGGAGGTCTCTAAGTTTGACACCATCCCTTGCATGGAGCAGAGATTGGTGTCAACATGGGCACTGAGAGACTAGAAATTAGCATCCCCTAGAGCCGAGACTCTCTCACACACCCCAGCTCAGCTCCCTGCCCGTTCCCTGCCTTGTAGCCTCTGGGAGGCCACAACATAGCCGACGAGGGTAACATCACTGGAGCCCCCAGACTCCAGGGGAATGGAGTGGACCCGGAAATGCTCCAGCATGTCAAAGACCATCTGGAACCAGAGGTGCCACACCCGGCAGTGACCATCCTCATTCAGGGACAGACGAAGGTGCTTGGCCTTGCCGAACGTGAGGACATATTTCCCCGCTTCTCATCTTGCTTTGACGTACCAGGAAGACACCATGGCTGCCAGCACCCCCTGCCAATACTAGCTGGGCAGCTTTGAGGCGGGAGAGGGTCCCATGGAACCAAAGGTACTCTGAAAGGGGATGGTCCCCATCACCTCCATTTGACTCCCCCTGGAACAGGAATGAACCTATGGTGTCTGGGTAGGGGGTAAGGGGTGAGTTACCCTCCTCCTATGTCAGAATCATGGAGAGGCAAAGGAGAATCAAGTGGGGACCCTCAGAGCAGTCCTTAGTGAAAGAGGGGTGAGGTAGAAGATGGGTAAATGCTGGCTCTTAGGGGGACACTGGTAGAGGGACTGTTTACCCGCACCTCAGCCTTTCCAGTGCAGATTGACAGACTCTCCTACACAACATAGGGGAAAGAGGTAGGGTACAGGGGTCCTTGGGCCAACTCAATGCATAGTGACCCAAGGAAAATGCAGGGTGAAGGGGTGCTCAGTTACTGCTTCCTTCCCAAAGACCAAGGCTTTAGGCAGCAGTATTGGCAGCGGCCCTCATAGACCAAGACATCATAGCCAGGAGAACACTGGCCCTGATGTCAGCTGTCAGGCCAACCAGGGCACAGGCAGTAGGCTTCTAGGTTGCAGATGAGCTCTATCACCTCATCCATAGTGGTGAGTCGTAATGGGTGGGCAGAATAGAGCTCATAGGTGGGTGGCACTGGGATATCGCGTACCACTACACAGAAGTACAGGCCTGGTTGGATATGAATGACTGCAGCAGCCACAGAAGACAAGTTGGATCGCTGGATGAGGCAGAGGTCTGGTCCCCTTGTTGGCAGCACTTCCCAGTGGGCTGGCAAGGGCAGTTCATTCAGTTCCATTAGAAACTCCTGTAGGATAACTGTCCAGGGTTCCAAAGAGTCCTGCTGCTGTTGGAGCTGCCTTGCCCAGACTATAGATCTCCATGATCTCAGGGGTGTTTGTAACTTCCTCCTCTTCCAAGCCTTCCTCTTTCACAGACTGCTATGGATGGTCCCTATCAGGTTCCTTGCTGGGCAGGTCAGGAAGGAAGCTAACAGGGGGCAGTAAGGTAGCTTCAGGAGCCTGGGACTCCAAGTTCTTTACCTCTTGCTTCAGCTGATGAGATGCATTGAACATCTCAAGTGCTGGAGACTCATACTCCTTTTGGACATTGTGGTGGGGGTCAGGGGTCGGAGATGCCTCTGGCTTCGCACTGGGCTCAAGCACTGGAACGCTCTCATCCCATGGCAGCATGACCAAGTTAGTCTCTTGCGGCTGCATACATTCAGTGCCCAACTCCTCCTTCAGCACAGGTTGCCACTTCTGCCTAGGCCTCCTGCTGTGCACCTCAGTTACCAGCCTCTGGCCCTGGCGGCCTCTCAACTTGGCCCAGCCTGGACGGAAGGGCCAGCTACCAAAGGTGGCCTTCTTTAGGCGAGGCAGCTGGCGCTGTGCTGGGCTCTCCTAGGGGGAGCTGTCCCTCAAGGCTGGCAGCAGTCACTTAACAGCAAAAGTTAAGCACTGTTTCCAGTGACACTTTTGACGTTTCTGGTTGGAGCCCCCAAACTTGGGCTTGTCTAGGCAGAAGTCATGCTCCCCACAGTCCAGCAGGCGCAGGCAGGCTGCACACATACCGCACCTGTGGCTGTGGTGCAGCCGCCAGGAGCGGTGATCCGCGGTGACCACTGGGCTGTCTGTCCCCGCTGGGGGAGGGGGCGCTGGTGGGGGGGTAAGTTGTCCCCACTGGGGGCCCTTCTTCAATAGGGACTCGTGGGGCAACTCTGGGGGCAGTAGTTCCATTGCAATAGAAGCAGAGCTGGGGGAGACAGAAGCCGAGGGATGATCAGAGAGGCCCCCATATGCCCCCTGAGACAGATGCTCGTTGCTTTCACTAGGTCCCAAGGGCAGCTCCTGGCTGGGCAGACTCTCTGAGTGGTTGAGGCAGGATAGGTCCAGGCTGTCTGTGTTCTCCTTGTCAGGCATCCCCAGGGCTGTGGTCGTCCAGACATTTAGTCTCTGCCTCTCAAAGCGGTGTGTCCATCTTTCCCCTTGGGATGTCCCACTGCTATCTGGCCCCACATTGGTGCTACCAACCTCACCAGAGGAGTTGGAGTTGCTGTTTCCACCCAGGACAGGTGGCCCAGAGGCAGAGGTATCCAAGGGTCCCACTGGAGAGGGGGGATCACCAGCTCCCTGCTGCTGCAAGATCCCTCGGACTGCACCTCGTACTGATCAGCCCACAGAGTGGAGGGAGAAACGTTTCTTCAGCTTAGGTTTTGAGGAGGATGAAGAGATTGAAGGAGGGAGAGGGCCAGCCAGGTCTTCAGAGGATCGAGAAGGACCCAACACAGTCAGAAGCCCACTGTTCCTGCAGCTCTCCAGGGATGGGGTTTCCGTCCCAGGACTCAGGAAATTGGACCAGATGAAAAAAGGGAACCTGAGGCCCGGGCCACCTCTGCCTCAAAGTGCTGCAAGAAGAGCTCAGCAAAATGTCGGGAGAAGGCTGCCTCAGCCCCAGGCCCAGCATATTGGGGATGGGAAGCCAAGTAGAGGCGGAAGCATTTGGCAAAGTCCAGGGCTGAGAGTGGTGAATCCACGCCTTGCATCTGGCCACCTTTACTGCAGAAGGGTTGCTGAGGATGACTTGGTAGGGGCCGGTCCACCTAGGTTCTAGAGAAGAGCCTTTTGGCAGCTTACGGGTGAGTACCCAATCGCCAGGCTGGACAGAAAGGGATGGCTCGAAGGTCAGGGGTTGGGCTACAGCACTTAGCACAGAATGGACCACAGACTGGATTTCTGTCAGCGCTTGTAATGACTTTAAAAGTGATTGATTAGAGAGATCTATTGGTGCAGAATCAGCTACTCTGAGTAAAATGGGAGGGGAGACACCAAACATAATCTCAAAAGGGGAGAAAGAGAGAGTAAAGGAATTGGGGGTACAGAGTGCACGCAAGAGGGCGAAGGGAAGGAGGCTCACCCAATTATCGCCAGTTTCAATCTTAAGTTTCACTATGTATTCCTTCAGGGTTCTATTCATTCTCTCCACTTGACCTGAACTTTGGGGCCTATAGGTGCAATGCAGTTTCCACCTTATCCCCAGAATTTGGGACAGAGATTAAATTATGGAGGAGGCAAATGCAGGGCCGTTATCTGAACCAATAGAAACCGGAAGGCCGAATCTTGGGAGGATTTCGAAAAACAGTTTCTTTGCCACGATTCCAGCGGTTTCACTTTTGGTGGGGAAAGCTTCAAGCCATCCAGTGAAAGTGTCAAAAAAGACTAGCAGGTATCGAAATCCATTTACTCGATGTTCCATATCCGTGAAATCTATCTCCCAATGGTCTCCTGGGAATGTGCCTCTAGGCTGGTATGCGGGACTTTGGTAGGCGAGGCTGGATTAACGCACGCACAGGTCACACACCGCTGAGCGACTGCCTCTGCCATGTGTTTCAGCCCTGGGCTGGGAGAAGTGGTTCCGGACCAGTTCGTAGAGTCGGGTGGCTCCCAAGTCAGTTAACTTGTGCAGATTCATTAGAAGGGGAAGTATCATGGGTCGGGGCAGGATCAGCTTCCCCTCAAAAGTCCTTCGCCAGCCTTGGTCATCCTCCTTTCCCACCTGGTCTTCGGGAGCGTAAGTGGGGTGGGGCGGCAAAACATTCCAGTCTGTGCAGGGCTCAGGTATCTGGGCCGACGTCGGTTCTCGGAGGGCCACCTTCTTTGTCACCTCATCTGCTGCCACATTCCCCAGGGATACTTTATCCCTTCCTCCTGTGTGGGGTGAGAAGCTAGCCCATAAGGATGATCTTCAGCCCAGACACCAGGAACTTCAGTTTTTAATTGGGTGAGGACAGGCCTTTGAGAGGGAGGGGCCTCTGGTTCGGTCAGGAGTCTGGACTCCTCCGACAGGGGGCAAGAGACCACCAACAAGGGAAATCGTAATCCCACGGATGGTTCGGGTTCTTCAAAGGATATGGTGGCCTGGAGTTTATGTAACAGGTCCCTCCCCAGCAGAGAATATGGGCAGTCAGGCATAACAAGAAGAGAATGAGTGACCATGCCCTTATCGAGTTGTACTGTCCAGGCAGTGGTGACGGGCACTCAGGCCAGTTTCCCTGTAGCCCCCTGGACCTGTATGGTGGTTTTAGAGATGGGGCATAGAGACCTATTTAGGACCGAGACGGCAGTCCCCGAGTCCACAAGAAAGGACACCGGTTGACCCCCTATTTTAAGAGTGACCCTGGGCTCCCGGGGGTCCAAGGACTGTTCAGTCTGGGAGCCCGGGCCTCTCCTAATCTGTGTCAACCGGCAATATCTCTCTTGATTTCTTTCAGGCCTTCAGTGGGCATTTAGATTTCCAATGGCCTTTCTGCTTACAGTAGGCACACTGATCCCTGTCTAAAACTGCTCTTCGTATCTGTCGT